>JAYJMJ010000686.1:488871-517694 GCA_036873875.1 Laminaria ephemera | reverse complement strand
GAGAAGAGCCTGCTAAGTGACCCCGGATCTGAGTTACGACTAGGGAGGGAGAAGGAGAAAGAAAAAATGCGAAGATAGTAGATGGGATGAGCAAAAAAAAAAGAAAAAAGAAGCGGGTTGCTAGGGATATATGTAGACAGAGAGAGAACCAGTGAGAAGGGTGTTTCGCGATTTCAAAACTCTTTTGGGCCCGATAAAAAATAAAACTAGTATTAAACCGACGAATTTAATAGCCCATGGCTAACCAACCCAAGAAAAAATTACGTTGGAAACTGAAAAAATGGTGGGAAAAAAAAAAACTTGACCCAATTTTTATCTGAGTTTTCTTGGGTTGGGGTTGGCCTTGGATTGTGATTTTGACGGTTTCAATACTATTATATGTTTCCTACCCAACTCCTACCCAACCAAATGTGGTATCCCGCAAACACGCTAGAGATAAAGAAACAGGTCGATAACCAGAAAGAAAAAAGTATACTAGACAAAACGACGATTGAGAGAAACAAGAAAAAAACTAGGAACCACAAGGTGAGCGGCATCGCCCCTATATATCCCTTACCCCCCATGTACCTGTCGTAGAGATGCATGCCGTATACATTGAGCACATTCTGTGCTAAGCCCTCCACCACGTTGCTCCAGTGCCCCGACGAGAAGCAAGCAAAAATATAAGGCAAATGACGGAAAGGAGCGCACCCCCCCAAAAACCTTTTCACGCCAAGCGGGACTCTGCTTTTCATCGACGAGGACGCCCAAACGCTCCATCAAATCGACTCAAACAATGTATATATTGAGCCTTGGACGAGCTCTCATGACCCCTTCCAACCATCCAGCGTGTTTTCCTCTTTTTCGTGAGTGTATAGCGGGTCAACGAGAGTGATAAAAGCGGGGTGTGAGCATGTACCACTTTTTGTCTTGCTTATAAGGGGGCTATACCCCGTCGCTTTTAATAACTTTGGGAGGTCCCCCTTTCTGCGAATCACTTTACCCCTTTTTGTCCTTTTTGTCTCGTTGCTGTTTGGTGTACCCCCGGCTGGCTCAAAAAGAATGCCGGCGGAAGACGTTTTGCGCTCTGGTTGTTGTGGCCCGACGAAAACACGACGTCCCACGTCGAACAGACCAACGACCCAAACACACGCTCAAACGTGATAAGCATACCACACCACATGGTCTGAAAACTTTATGTGGCTACTGCACAATATGATGAGACCAGGTCGTGTTTGGTTCAGGTCTTATTGCAAAGCCTCGTATATATGTACCTGGTACGGGATATGTAGAGATACGACTATGTATAGAACATTTTACAAACCGGAAGGCGATTCGCTTTCATGGTCAGCCACCAGCCGCCTTCAAAATGTGCTGGGAACGGACCGTTGGCCGTTGGGCCGTTCAGAGAGTGATGGTGAATATGTGAAGCATGGAGTACCACGGAAGCGTACTCTTCGTGCTGGGCTGTTCGATTGGTGTTGACGACCATCTGTATCTCGAGTTCTCCGCCATCCGCCAAAAGCGGTGTCCCCGTTTGTGTCAACATTTTCGGGGGACGTACCGCTTTGTGTCATCTGCCCAAAACAGAAAGACCCAAAACAAATATACCAGCATCGCCCCCTATCCCCTGTCTCCTATGTATGCACCTGTCGTAGAGGTGAATGTCGAACTCCATGTACATCTTGAGCACATTCTGCGCTAACCCCTCGACCGTGTTGTTCCAGTGCCCCAACGAGTGCTTGTGTAGAGGTCCTGCAAAAACATACAAGTACAACAAAAGACAAAAAAAGAGTGGGTATACGCCCGGCGGAAGCATGGTCATCATCTTACTCTGTAATAGCTACCATCTGGTAGAGTTGATAAAACTCAGGGGGGGTCTTTCGATGGCTTTACCTTGGATTTAGTGTGGTACAGCGTGCCTGGCTGGACAGCGATCTAGGATATCGCGAGCAACAGAGTCAACGGCATATGCTTCGATTTGTCGTAGCCATCTGCTATGGCCCTTGTACCGACGAACAAAAGACCATGGCGCGGATGGTTGATCATGGCTTCCTGCTACCTCGCGACCTGTACTTGTCGGCAAATGTACATACAACCAAACATAAATATTTTATATTTTGTAGATACCTATCTGGTACACAGGTACAGCAGTCCTCCCCATCCATATCATAATGAAAAACAGACCAGCTGGTGAAGTGGTTTCAGCACGTACTACTGTTTTGGTGTGCATATGCATACCGTATCATATGTGCCGGCAGTCTGGAATTGATGAGGCTGTGTAAACTGTTTGTCTTCCGATGACCTGCTGCCTGCTGCTGCTCTGTTGTAGTGCGATGCGCTGTGCTCATATATATATACCATTCTGGGCGGGAATATAGCGGCCGTTCGAAGTATAACCTCAAACGGTCTTGATATTACAGACCTCTCTCTGTCCCTGTTTTTTGTTCCGCATACTCGTACGTACCTGGTATGCATGTTTTACTGCTCGGGCTTCTTGCTGGAAAAAACTTTTTTTACCCTCTACTGTTCTCTATTGTTGTGTCACGATTCTCGTAAACTGAACTGTAGTATTAATAGATACTGCGGCTGCTCTATTGCTGGGCTACGTTGTTTCGACTAGCACTGACGCTGCAGCTCTTCGCTGCTGCTGCGCTGCTATCACTACGACTAGCACTGCTGACTCTGCTCTGTGCGGTTGCTGCTGCTGCACGTGCGCAAGAACACCCCGGTGTTACAGTCTTACCGACACTTGGTCGAGCGTCCTGCCTGTTGCTGTTGCTGTACGTACTGCTGCTATTCTGCTGCACTACATCATACCTGGTACGTACCAGGTACTATTTTACCTCGAGCGTACACAGCACTTGACCGTAGCAGCAGTACGAATACTCGTGTGCTGTACGAGTACGAGAATATAATGTCTCCATGCAAACATCGTATCAAGACACAGATCATTTACGGTTTAAAACCGTTACTTCTGGGACCCATACAAAACTCCCCCTTATAGCTACGACCATCCCCAACGACGTACTCGTATAGGCATGTACTGCATGATGACCCGTTTATCTCAAAATATGGCCCCTCCGCCATTGGGGAGGAGGGGCCGGCCCTAATCCCTGGTAATAATGTAGTGTTGATATTTTGATATCTTGATCATTTGATATTTTCATATATCGATGTTTTGATCAATAAAAATCACAGGTATGACACCAGGTATGATACGATATTCCAACAATGCGACATTTCGCTGTTTGACTCACCGTATATGACGGGGAGTATTGAGTGGGTGTACGCCCTGCTGAAGCAGCCCTTGCTGACCAAGTGCTCGTTATTCCACAAAAACAACGTCCGCTCCGCCACCTGGTCGCAGCACCATACCGCAACGGGACACGAAAGGGGGAAAAATATGACAAAAAGGGGGACATCCCACACAAGGTTCGCTCCGCCACCCGGTCGCGTTTGACAGCACAAAAAACAGCAACATTATTAAAAAAAACATCAACAGCAACCTCATCAGCAACATCACCACCAACATTAACACAGTATTAAACGAAACAGCAGGACCATCTCAACGGCAGCAACATTGCTGCAATACCAACAAAAAACACCACCAACACCCAAAATATCATACAAATCACAATGTCAACATTATCAACCTCACTACAAAATGGCAACATCAATGTGCAGCGTAACGTTTCGTACTATGCTGTATGTACTGCTGAGAGTGCACCATGAATCTCACCTGGAAGTGCTGGCTGGCTAGACATTGCGCCAGAAGGTGGAACAGCTTGCTCTCCACCTGCTTCAGCTGGATTTTCATAAAACCATTTTTTGGTAATTTTGTTCAGAAAAACGCGAACAAGGAACGCAAAAAAAACACA
This sequence comes from Laminaria ephemera, assembly GCA_036873875.1. Lineage (NCBI taxonomy): Eukaryota > Phaeophyceae > Laminariales > Laminariaceae > Laminaria > Laminaria ephemera. Next base: position 513,834 of record JAYJMJ010000686.1, on the reverse strand, counting down.
ACACAAAAAAGACGAGTTAGACACGGGAGGGCCAACAGACATGATCTAGATCATGCAGATCATCTAGAGGGGGGATCTGATCTGTCCAAGGCGTGATTTTTGAGATTTTGGCATACCTGTGCCTCCTTGAGCAACTCCAGCACGTCCTCCAGCTCGTTTAAGGACAAAAAGTGTACGGTATGTGTTTTATGCAAACCAAACAATCAAATAACCACGATAAACTTATCCCCAAAACAAAAAAACAACCAATAATCAAAATCAACACAATATTTTAATTGATTCCCAACACTATACAAACGGCAAGCTGCATATTTCGAGATTACGTCATACCCAAGCCTCCATCAGCAACGCCAGCACATCCACCAGCTCGTTCAAGAAGTTATGCCATACCATACCACATTTCGAGACGATGTCCTACCATACCACATCTGGACACATGTCATACCACATTTTGAGACGATGCCATACCATACCACATTTTTACATGATGTCATACCATACCACACTTTGACATAATGCCATACCACATTTAGAGAATGTCATACGTACCATATCCCATTTTGAGATGTCATACCACATATTACATGACGTCATACTTCGAAGTACCACATTTTGAGATGATGCCATACCATATAACATTTCGAGATTCTGTCACACCATACTCGTACCACATTTTGAGATGTCATACCCTACAACATTGTGACATGATGTCATACCTGTGCCTCCATGAGCAATTCCAGCACATCCTCCAGCTCGTTCAAGAAGAGGACCTGCTTAGAGCTACAGCTCCATGGCCAGAACCGTATCAACCCCTAAAAAAACACAGAAGCAGGCAGCAGCAAAAATGCATTCCCACCAGAATGCAGCAACAAACCGATAACATTCAGCTTGACGCACGGGTGTACCTGCCTGGTACTATATTCCGCTGCAGTCGAGAGCATCAACCGGTTAAAGTCGCACCCAACATGGAGATATTACCTAAATATTTTACGTTTTGATTCAAAAGCCCCCCCGTTAATGCGATCTAAACACTACCTACAACCCCCCCCCGTCCCCCCCGTCCCCTCACCGGTAGTAAGACTACATATGTATAGTTTTGCGTCCTATAGCACGTCAGATTTTGTCCCCCTCTAAGAAGTTTATAGTTTCCGTCCACAGCTAGAGTAAGACCGACGTCTTCGTATCACGCTGTTGACCCTAGTGCTAACTAGTACTAAGGGGAGTCGCCGACCTACATCCTTCATGAGGATATACACAACCCGTAACACGCGCGATCGGAGTATCACACACATCTTGCAAAGATGAGTTTCGACGAAATCCTATATCTCACAGCTGTAGTGTATTTTTATTTTTTTATAAAAAGCACACACACCCAGCAACGAGGACGGGAAGGGCGACCGCGATATTTTGTGACCACTGGCTAGGTGTCAATAAGTTAATCAAATATGAGAACACGATCATGATCATGATTATGAGCGTCGCGTCATCATCGTCACCACCACCACCACCACCATCACCATCACCACCATCACCATCACCATCACCATCATCATCACCATTCCCATCATCAAAATCCCTCACCCTTAGCACCGGCATGACCGTGTCCAAGTCCTTCTCCACGTATTGCACGATGCAATAGCTAAGCTGCTGGTGGTACAGAGGCACGCACTTCGGCTTGTGCAGCGGAATGAGGGCCTTCTGTAGGAAGAGGAGGTGCTCTTTCTTAAGGGGGATGGCGAACCCGTTGATGATCGAACCCAAGATCTCTAGCAACTCCCCTGCAGGTACAGACAGACGGACATACAGACAGACAGACGGACAAACCTTCGTTATACATGTACCTAGGCCATAAGATAGTTCATCGGGTTGCATTTTCCCTTTTTCTCGAAGCCAGTTTATGGGTAAGGCATACGACGCAGAGCTCCTCGTGTCAGGAACCTCATACATTTAGGTGCGCACCCCTGCCGTAGTATGCCTTCAAACGGTTAGAAAACCCGTCACAAAACAAAAAAACGCCTCCACCTCTCACCAATGCCGTCGTGACGCTCTGTCTCGTAGACGGATCGGAATGTGACATTTCCGATCATTTTCCGAATGTGAGTAATCGATATATCCGAAACATACATAACGACGAAACCGCAACAACAAATCAACCGTTAAAAAAAGTTACAAAAAGTAACGTATCCAAAACCCATATAACGGCGAAACCGCAACATCAAATGAGCCGTTAAACGCTACCGGTACAAAACTAAAAAGACGCCTGCCCGCTCACCGATGCCGTTGTGACGCTCCGTCTCGTAGACGAATCGGAAGAAGACGTTTCCGATCGTTTTCCGAATGTGTGACCGATGGTTCATGAACTTCCCGTAGATTCGGTGCAGAATCGTCTTCAGGTAGTCTCGCTCCCGTGGGTCCTCGCTAAAAAAGAACAAAAAGACGGTTACATAGAGTACAATAAACAAACAAAAATGAACAAAGTGATAAAACACACGGGCAAAATCAACACTCAACCGCTTTTGATTGCCGACGAATCACGGATCATCGTACGTATTAACAATCACGGCGAATTATCGACCGCTGACTTCTAATAATCAACAAGAAACCAATCAGCCATCAACATTCCATTAACAGGGGACCTCCGAACGAAAAGGAATCAACATCGTAATCAATCAATGATCCACAGATAATAATCAATACCATCAATCATAAAGCTTCCATTGCTTTAATGCTAAACGAATCACAAATCACGACGAAGTCCAATGAAAAGCTTTTCTCACCTGTCGAAGAGGTCTATTAGTTGGAAGCAGAACTTGTGGTCGATGTACTTCTTCGCCACTTTGGCGTTGACCTCCGTCGACACAACAAATCGCAGGAAGAACTCGTACACCAACTGTGCAAGTACGAGTTCAAGCCGAATTTGTGGTAGAGCTCCTCATGTTCAAGTTCAATTTCAATTTCAATTCAATTTCAAACTCATTTTCGTTTTTTCATTTTCATTTTCAGTTTCAACTTGTGGTCGATGTGCTTTCTCGCCACCTTGACGTTTACCTTCGTCGACACAACAACTCGCAGAAAAAACTCGGACACAAACTGTTCGAGTTCAAGTTCAATTTGGCGTTAAGTTCAAGTAGCAGTTGGTCTGCACTCACGATTTCAATTTCACGATTTCAATTTCATTTGTGATTTCAAGCTCAGTTTCAATTCGTGGTCGATTAATGTACTTCTTGGCCACCTTGGCATTGACCTCCGTCGACACAACAATAATCGCAGGAAGAACTCGTACACCAACTGTTTAAGTACAAATTCAAATTCAAGTTCAGTTTCAACTTCAATTTCAGTTTGAATTTGAATTTCGATCGTCAATTTCAAAGGTCTACAAGCGCCATGTACTTTCTCGTCACCTTGGCGTTGACCTCCGTCGACACAACAAATCGCAGGAAGAACTCGTACACCAACTGTTCAAGTTCAAGTTCAAGTTCAGTTTCAAGTTCAATTTCAGTTTGAATTACAATTTCAATGTTCAATTTCAAAGGTCTACAAGTTCGATATACTTTCTCGCCACCTTGGCTTTGATCTCCGTCGACACAACAAATCGCAGGGACAACTCGTACACCAACTATTCAAGTTCAAGTTCAAGTTAGAGTTTTCAATTCCAATTTTAAAAACAAGCGAACGTTAATTTCTGTTTCAATAATATAGATTTTAATTTTAATTTCAATTTCAAATTCAAACTAATTTTCAACTTGTGGTCAATGTACGTCTGCGCCACCTTGGCGACGACCTCCGCCGACACACAAAATCGCAGGAAGAACTCGTGCACCAGCACCTAAAGCACGTTTGTGTTTATGAAAACGTAAAATGTGGCCAGCCCTTCTGGTGGTGGTGGTTGTGTCGATGGTGGCGCTGTGTGGGTGATGTTGGGGTGGGTGTTGTTGGTGGTGATGGTGTTACTGTACGTAGGTGTTGGCCCTTGTTGGTGTTAGTGTTGGTGTAGGTGTTGTTGGTGTGGGTGTTGTTGGTGTTGGTGGTGTAGGTGTTGGTGGTGGTGATGGCGTTACTGTAGGTGTTGGTCCTTGTTGGTGTTAGTGTTGGCGTTGGTGGTGTTGGTGGTGTGGGCGTTGTTGGTCGTGATGGTGTTACTGTAGCTGTTGGCCGTTGTTGGTGTTAGTGTCGGAGTTGGTGGTGGCGTAGGTGTTGGTGGTGGTGTGGGTGTGATTGTCGGTGTCGGTGTAGGTGCTGGCCCTTGTTAGTGTTTAAACACCAACAAGGGTTAGCACATACATCAACACCACCAACGACGCCCACACCACCACCGCCACCACCACCACCAACACTAACACCACCGCTATAACCACCCAAAGCCTACCAAACTATATTCATAATCCTGTAATGGGTCCAGGACAACCACAACACGGGCTCGACTTCCTTGTATGGCATCAACATCACCACAGCTTCCACCACCGACAAACCACCTCTACTCTCATCACCGCAGCTTCCACCACCACCACAAAAAACTCCACCAACAACACCACCAAAAGCATCCTCACGGCAGTGCATATTTTCGTTCGCCTGTAAATGAGGCAAGGACAACCCCAAGACGGATTCGTCTTTCTCATATGACGTCAATATCAACACCATCCACAAACCAACAACCGTATCATAGCATCACCACCAACACCATCACCACCACCACCGCCGCCGCCGCTACCACCCGGAAAACATCACCACCAAAAGCATGCTATTATAGTAATTATTTACGTTCACCTGTAAATGAGGCCAGGACAACTCCAAGACCGGCTCATCCTCCTCTGGGTCGAAATCGTCCGTGGGTGGCGGCAAGGCTCTGCACACGTTCGCCGACACCATCTTCATGATGCAGGGATACAACGACTCCGTCAACATCTTCTCCCCCGGCTATTAATAGCGAAATGGCCCAAGAAGAAGAGAGAAATGACCAAAAAGAAGAAGAAAGTGGTCAAAGACGAAGAGGAAAATGGCCAATGAGGAAAAGGGTAAAAAATCAGAGCGAAACGGTAAATAGAAAATAGTCAAAACAAAGGAGGAAACATATTAACAAGCTTGTTTTCCTCTGCGTCGAAGTCGTGCGTGGGTGGCGGCAACGCTCTGCGAACGTTCGCCGATACTATCTTCATGCTGCACCGATACAACAACTCCGTCAACACCTTCTCCCTCGGCTATAGCAAAACCGAAAAGTAAGACGGAAATGCAGAGGAAAATGGTCAAGAGGGAAACGGGAATAAAAGATAGTATAGCTGTCGCTATAAACTCGCGCAGCAGGATATTTGTAACTATCGTGAACTTGTCTGCGTTGGTGGACGATGGACGGTCGTTGTACTAAAACTACCAAGTGAACAAAGAAAAAGCAAAGCAGAGAAGAGAGTAAGTACAGCAGCAGCAGCGGCAGCAGCAACAACAGCAGCAGACAGCAAAGCCAGCAGCAGCCAGCAGAAGCAGCAGAAGCTCAGTGCGTGTGGGTGGGCGGCGGTTGTGCTGCTTGCTGGGCCTACCCCACCACCACCACCACCACGCCCCTAGCGCCGCGCCACCGTCGATCCCCCTCCCTTCCTGCTGGATGGGCGGTTGTGGGCGGCTGTTCTGTTGCTTGCTTGACAGTAGTGCCTTGGTTGACAGAGAGTCTTAAAACACTCGGGGACACGAAAACCAATTCGTTTTTTGAAAACGCCATACCATAAATTTGGAACAAACGTGACGGCGGGGGCTTTAGCTTCAGCCATCTCGAAAGGGGTTCCTAATTTTTTGGCGTCAAGATTAGAAACTCGCATTCGCTCTTAATAAGAGGGAAATGGTCAACGAGGTTAGGGAAACAGTAAAAAATACCCGTGGTAACGATTTCTATAAAAACGTTCGCCAACACCATTTTTATGATGCAGCGATACAACGACTCCTTCAACATCTTCTCCCCCGGCTCGTTAAACGAAAAACACGAGGAAAATGGTCAAGAAGAAGAGGCAAATGGTCAAAAAGAGGCAATCACTGACCGCCTCCTGCACTAAAATTAGTACCGGTATATTAAAGCTAAAATAGTAACATGAGACACATGCTACTGGTAGTACGAAAGAGGTGCAGCATTTAGTTTCTCGGGCTCCTCACTTGAGCTCTAAACCTCACCCAAAAACTGATTTTGAGCAGACTGAAAAGTGCAACCCGATGAACAAACCTATGGCCTAGGTAAACAAACAACCAAATCATACTGCAAAACAAGACTGACATTCCGACGATTTAGGTTAAGGAGCCCCGTTATTCAGAAACAAAAAAGCCGACAAGTGCTACCTCCATCGCAGCACGCGTCTTGATCGATCGCTCCCTAACTAACACTAAAACAAGTACACTAAGGCCAAAAGAGCACTAGACTGATCGCTCCCTACTCTAAAACAGGTATACTAGGCCAAAAGAGGCAATGACTGAGCGCCCCCTATACTAAAACTAGCATGTTAAGGCTAAAAAGGGCCTAGATCGACCGCCCCCTGCTCTAAACCCAGCCAGGTATGTTCGGGCCAAAACAGGCCTAGACTGACCACCCCCTACTCTAAAACTAGCGTGTTACTTCTATACCATGGTACCAGGAAAACATAAACGCCAAATGACCTTCTTACTGACCGCCGCCTACATATAGATATATCAAGGTCAAAACGGCCTTCATCCGCCCAAAAATACCGGTCTCCTACTGTAGCATCCTTGCTGCCAAAACTACCGGTCTCCTATTTTACCCCTTTGGGGGGCAGGTAAAGAGACCAAGAAAGCGCTAAGAGCAGGTTTATCTGATCAACTTTCTAGGAAAAGAGTGCAACAAACAGTATAAGTATCACTCATACTGCGCGAGTGTCGTACATCTCACGCTTTCTCCACGGACACCTCCCCTACCCCAACAGCCCGGGCTCCTTCCCCAATTGCCCGGGCTGTTTGCTGTTCGTGTTTTCGGTACCAATGCTGTAATCGTCAGTTTTTTCGGCATGTTGTCCATTTGCCGCCCGAAACGGGGTAAATATAATAGCTAGCATCTTTGCTCCCTCACCTGTGTGTTGACGAAATCCAAGAGCTCCATTAGCGTCTGGCGCTTCACCTCCTTGCCTCGATTGCCCGCGATGTCAATCGTCACCTTCCCCAGCCCTCCCATCTCGAGTCCCATCTCGTTTTCGAATCGGTACACCGTCGTGCACAGCTCTACCTTCTGCATGAACAAAGCCTCCCGCTTCGCCAACCCCACGTCTTTCAACAAGGGGATTTCTTTCATTGGTCCCCTCTCTGACGACGCCATCGAGGCCCTAGAAATAGTTTACGCGAGAAAAAAAAGAAAACATAAAAAAGAGGCGTTACACCAAGGCGGGGACAGGAGGCAGGGGACTCACTGCTGTTGAAGCCCGGCGGTGTTGGTGTTTCTCTTGGCTACTTGTGACACAGTGTGCCACTATGCAAATCCGCTGTTGTACACAACTAAAGAAAGAGGTGCTACACTAAGGCGAGGGCAGGGGGCTCACTGCTGATATGCAAACCCGCAATATGTTGTACCCAACAAAGAGGCGTCACACTAAGGCGAGGACAGCGGACAGGGAACCCGGGACATCTAAATCCCCGGGTACCCGGGCCCAAATACCAGGCGGGTATTAGGGCCTACCCGTACCTGGACGGGTAGTGACAAGCCCGGGTATTACCCGCTGGGTACCCGGATACTAAACAAGGGTACTTGGGTAGTAAACGGACGGAGTACATATCATATTAGGACTCACTGCTGTTGAAGCCCGTTGGTGTTGGTGTTTCTCCTGGCTTCTTGTGACACCATGAGCTAGGGGTCCAAACCCGATCGCACCGTCTCCCCTCCCAGGAAGGAGCAGGCAGCAAGCGCCCGCCTACGGCACCAACCAGCTCACCGTGCTGAAGTTTTTAATAGCGGTGCGGGGTGGGAGGGGGGAGGGTCAGATCAAAACGGGGACTACAGTAGGTCAAAACAAGATCAAAACGGGGACTAGGCCAAAACCACAAAAAAAGTAAACGCCTCATATACTACACCTCCCAGTTCACCCTGCTGACGTTTCTCATATCATAGCGGTGGGGGGGAGGGATTAGATCAAAACCAAAGTGAACGCCTTTCAGCTTTCGCTGCTACTGTTTTTAAAAGTGGGTGGGATGGGGGGGGGGAGGGGGGGGGGTAGAAAACCCCTCAACACAAGTGAACGCTTTATCGCACCAACCAGCTCACCCTGCTACTGTTTTTATAGCGGTGGGGGAGGATTTAGCTAAGAACAAATAATTGAACGCATTACTGCAACTCCCCGCTCCCCCTGCTGTCGTCTTTTATAGCGCTTGAGGGTGTGTGTTATCGAGGGAGGGGGGGCGGGGCGTACTCATTTGTTGCTTGCCTTAGTCACTTGACCATTGACCACGCATCCCTTTGGAGACGGAGCACCGTTCCTTCTCCAAATGGAGACACCTCCAACATTTGGGCGCTCAATACGTTTCTTCCATATATGACGTTAAACGTTTTGCTTATCGTATCCCCTTCCTGTTAGGGGGGATGGGCAGTAGATAAAAACCACAACACTAGCAAACGTCTTCCTGCAACTCCCAGCTCATCCTGCTGCCCATTTTCAATAGCAGTTGGAGGGGGGAGAGGAGGTAAGGCGGATGGAATACAAATATTGCTACAGCAGTACACTACTAACTATAAACACTGTTGCCTGATCATCGCCCTGCTTGCTATGTTTCATGAACATAAATACCTCCTGGGTCCTATTGTATCAGGTGAGGCTGTCAATAGCACCGACTCGTCCAATCACAGGGCCTGCCTGTACATAAAGAGGTCCTGGGTCCTGTTGTGTCAGCTGGAGCTACATCAACAGCCTAACCACTGCCCGGTACCTACGGGGGCCCTGGCTCCTCGTGTGGCAACTGGGGCCATGTCAACACCGGCTCGCCCAACCATACAGAGGTCCTGGGTCCTGTTGTGTCAGCTGGCGCCACATCAATAGCGCCGATTTGTCCAACCACGGCCTAAATAGACAGAGGATCTGGATCCTGTTGCATGAGCTAGGCGATGTCAACACCACCGGCTCGCCCAACCATACATACGCCCTGGGTCCTGTTGTGTCCGCTGGGCCTACATCAATAGGGCCGATTCGTCAAACCACAGGGTCTGTACGTACGGAGGTCTTGGGTGCTGTCGTGTCAGCTAGGCTATGTCAACAGCGCCGACGACTCAGGACAACAACATGGCCTGTACGCACGGAGGGGATCTGGGTCCGTTGTGACAGCGGAGGCTATGCCAACACCACCGGCTCGCCAAACCATGCATAGGTCCTAGCTCCTGTTGTGTCAGTTGGGGCTACATCAACAGCGTCGACTGGGAGAACCACATGGCCTGTATACAAAGAGGGTTTGGGTCCTGTCGAGTGAGCTAGGCTACGTCAACAGCACCGACTCGCCCAACCACAGGGCTTGTACATGAAGAGGTCTTGGGTCCTATTAATAGTGAGTCAGCTTGGTTTATGTCAACATCGCCGACTCGCCCAAGATCACCAGGACTCACCCAATTAATATTATATATTCCTCGGTATATATCGAAAGTTCGATATAGTACAGTACTAGGGGTCCTCCAGAAAGGGTGGGGTGCCACAGCAATATGACCGCCTTATTGGGGGAAGCCGCCTTATTCATTCCAGGTTATGAGTGCAATTCCCCAGTCGCGCCAAGCGTTTTTGACCACCTATATCGGGATACATCCTTACTCAAACCGCCTTATTGGGGGACCCCTACTTGTACATCGAAACACAAGTGCGTTATTTCGACATATCGAAACGTTCGATACAAAAAATATTCGCAACAGTACAAGTGCCACATCTCAGCGGGGCGGTCGAGCATGGCAGTGATACGCATTATTAGACATTTCCAACCATTTTGCCCCGTGGCATGTCGTGGCACGTCGCGGCACGTTTTTCGGCCTTTATTTCGTATGGGTTAGGGTTAGGGTTAGGGTTAGGGTAAGGGTGGGTCAACCATGGCTACGCCAAAAAACACAATAATAATGTGCCACACCCGATAGATGGCTGGACGGCTACAACAACAACCAGCGGCTGGCTGTCGTCGTCGGGACCGCAGCAAGTAGCAGATAAAAATAGAAAGACGTAGCCCCTCCTGATGATCTACAGTAGGTCGCGAGGGATGGAGAGATAGCTGAACAGCTACGACAGCTAGCGGCTGTCGTCGTGACAGGAGCAGATAGATGAAAATAAACGGACGGGTGATACGTTGCGACATGTAACGGCACGTTTTGCCCGACCAGCCCGGTCACGGTCGGCGCGACAGAGCCCCATAAAAGAAGCCACACGAAGTACCGAATTCGTGAGCGATCGGCGACAGAATAATATCAAAAGTACCGGTTGCACCCATAGAGCCAAATTTTGTAAGTCACATCAAATATAGAATTGATGAGGGATTGGCGACAGATCCAGATTGCTTATGAAGTTGGATTAAGCAGGGGAGGGGATGGCTAGAAAATGATGGAATTAGACCTGAAAATAATGTTGAAAAGCAGGGGATTTGGGGATTGTTACTTGTATACAATTTCTGGACAGAACCCAGGACTAAAGTCACTGGGAACAGCATACTACTGCTGCTGCTGCTGTGAAGACGCAGTTTAGAGTGTGTGGAAACTCGTGGGCAATGAAAGGACCTGCAGCCTGTATACCCGAGCAGTCACTGCTGTGCTACCGAGAGGGCCCATCGACTCAAGAAACACCCGGTATCCGAGCCTGAGGTATGATTGGGCAGTACCGCAAACCCGTTGTGGCAGGCCACTCTCGTGGAGTTTCCCGTGTTTTCATTTTTCGCCGTGGCGTCGGACGGGACTTGTGCAAGAATGGTCAGCCAAGAATGGTAGCACGAAAACAAGGTCTGTGATGGTAGCATTGGTAGCATTGGCTGTGACAGATTGTTATGCCCAGCTTCCCCAAGTCGAGGACAGGGAGCGTCGTGATGCGTAGATACATGTACATTCAGTCTAACTACACAACTGCTCCTGCTTGCGGTAATTGGTACCGCGTACGTACCACGCTGCCAATTGCCACCGCCGATTCATCATGTTGTGAATATATTGCTTCGGGTGTTGCTACTCTTCATAGAACAGGAAGATTGGTACCAGGTATTTATAGAGTACCTCGATGTCCATTAGTAGAGTACATCGAAGTCCATTTGTGGAGTACCTCGAAGTCCATTTGTATGACGATACCTGGAATAATCTTTTACGGGGTAAATTAGGTCTTTTGGAGACATCGATGATAGGTTCCCGTAGAATTTCCTCTGAACGGAATGTAACGACCGTTGGCATATTACTATGAATACAAAACGGTTCTTAAATATCGGTCAAGAGTTGTGCACACCAAACACATTTTTTCAAGTGTGTTTAGGGTCACTCTTAGCACTACTGATTACTTGTTGCAGTACTTGTTCAGCTGTGACGAGTATGCCTTTGTCCCTATTAATAGAACAAGTACCTCAGAATGCACCCGGGAATATGCTTTGATACGCCCGAACCGTGACGGCCCGGTACCTAACAGTTTTCCATTCGTGGAAAATGCCGCACAAGTACTTGCTGCTGTGCCGTACTAGTACGAGTACTGTGACGCAAGTACAGCAGTATGGCAATAAAATCTACGACTAGCATCAATGCATACTGAGGGTCTACATGCGCGTTAGTTCACGGCAGTACACCTGTCATACAGCAATACAAAGTACAAGTACTTCAGAATACCTACACAGTACCTCAGAGTACACTAAAGTAGTGTGCCCAAATTAAAGGGATTGTCCCGATACATCACAATTTTCCACGCCAGGTAATATATAGTGCTGTTCTTGTACTGCTGGGGTGCGCTGCTGTAACGTATAGTACATTTGATCCAGGTATGATAAAACGATGCATTTCGACCAAAGATAATACGTACGATGTCCAAATCTACCTTATATGCACACCAAGCGAAATCCGTTCAACGGCAACAGTTGTCATGCATCTGATCAAACCGGCTTCAGACCGCGACCTTGATCATTCTGGGCGCTACAAGGAAACACCCCACGACTTACATTCTGGCCGTTCAAAACTGGCCCGACATGATATTTGGGCGCATGCATAAGAGCACTACCTTACTGCTGTCAGTGAACGCAAAAGGAAGTACTGATCTACAGCTCACATATTGCGGGCGTGGCATGCACACACGCTTGCGCTACCTTCAGTTAAAATCTCTTGCGACGGTATCGGGCAGCGATGATGCCATCAAGAGTCGTCGATCACTTGTTGCCGATGACTGCTACTATTGCTCGATCGCCTTTCAACAAAGCAAACAAAGCAACAACATTTACAGTGGATAATCGCAGTGTACACCGCGGCGTACATGACTTTCTAGAGCGTGTTCGCCGACGCCAACGAGTTGTAAGCACAGGTGGCGATGGTTGTGCGCGGGCGGTGTATACTTCACGCGTCGTGTCGCGAACACAGTCCAAAGCGACGTTTCAGCCAGACAATGGACAAAGCATCTACCTGGGGTATGGTATTGGCCCTCTCCGCGAAGAGCGGTTTCGGCGAGGCGATTCGGGCCGCTTGGATACGCTCGGCGTCCAATATTTTATATGTTTCGGGTTCCGTGCCAGCCTGGTTATTGTCATCGAAGGACAAAATAGCGGCGGGGAGTTGCGTGAGTGGACGCGCCTCCTTAAGATATAATGACGGTAACCTCATCACGCCATACGCGTTACAAGTACAGTGACAACCTGCTGTGTAGCGATAATAACATCCATGTTTTTGTGCTCTACGGGCTATTCCACATAGCTGCACGCAGTTGGATGATAATGTTCTTGCTATTGTGATCCAGCTCCAGTACGACACACCAAAACCCCTTGCGTACAAAAAGGCGTTCTTCGAATCCCCTCTGTTATACGAAGTGCGTGTGATAGGAGTAAAGTTGTCGTGAGCTACGGATGCCAGGTTTGACGTGGTCCAAACTCAACACCCCATACCCAGATCGGATCGAAGTGTTTGTGGCGAGATCAAGACGTCGCTTGCTCTCGGTTGTCTCCTGTTTAGTACAGAATCCGACGCGTGGAAGAGGGTTTTTGGTGCTTCGATCTGCCTCACCAATACAACACAGTGCTAGTACATCGTGCGGACCAAACCAGCAGCACCCGACTTTGCCAAGGGGGCGAACCTACTACTGAACAAGAGAAGGACGACCCCTTCCAATGCTCGGTTGTCCGGACATTGCTCAACCAAGATAAGAGCCGTGAATCGTCGGCAAATATAGTCAGCCACACCCGAGTCCAGATGAACAATAAACAGCAAAATGTGCATACCGTCTTCGTCTCAGAACGTATTGGCGTCAACCAGGTATAGGGCTCCGCTATTCTTACATGTTTCCCATTGTCACGGTTGGTTGCCGCCTACCAGGTATGTATCAGTGAACGGTATATCGCATGCCCTTCCCCACAACATGTCGTGCTGCACCCAGAAACAAATATGGGACGACATGAGGACTCACGTAAAGATAGCTCACGAGATCCTACCAGAGGGTACATCCGCATGAAGTGCATTGATTCGCGCGTGTTGAAAGGTACAGGATGGCGTGGCCATTGCTCATATTATTAACAAGCTAGGAGTCCGCATTAGCGCAAACCGTTTAACCGCGTTAATCAAACGAAGTACATTGGGTACCGCTGGCAAACACTGTGCGTTGCGGTGCCTCGATGATGATTGGGTGGTGCCTATAGAACGGCATCAATACCATTGTCAAGCGCCCGGTTTTCCCGCTGTATGTGTACCGCGGCCATATCTTTGTCGCCAGGACGGCCTTGATTAGGTCCCTCTGTACAGTTTCTGTTCCAAACACGTTGAGTCGACCTTGTGAAGCTGGCGAAATATGTCTTCCACACGGCTCTGACATTTGTTGCCCATGCCGCTGTCACGTATAATAGGTGTGCATACGGCGTCCAAGCGATTTCTAGCTTGGGATTACCAGTCATATTCGGCGGCTAGACACATTTCGTTGCCAAATCCACTGGGGAGAATGCGGCGTTGCCTCTACCAGCAGTGCCAGATATTTGCGGGCTTTAACGTCCAGGGCAGCAAGGCGGCGATATTATGCAAGCAACACGCTGAAGACGGCATGGTGAGCGTCCGTGGCAGGCGATGCTCACACGATGCCTGCACTCGGTGCCCGTCCTTTAATGTTCAGGGCAGCAAGACGCCGTTGTACTGCAGCCAGCATGCCGAGGACGGAATGGTCGACGTCCGCAACAAGCGATGCTCACACAATTCCTGTGCGAAGGCTCCGTCCTTTAACGTCGCGGGCACCAAGAAACCGATGTACTGCAAACAACATGCGGAGGACGGCATGGTACTCCTCCGCAACAAGCGTTGCTCGCATGACGCCTGCACGAGGCACCCGAGTTTTAACGTCGAGGGCAGCAGAACGGCGCTGTACTGCAAGCGACATTCCCAGGTCGGCATGGTCGACGTCTGCACGAAAAAATGCGCTCATGCCGCCTGCACGACAAACCCTTACTTTAATGTCGAGGGCACCAAGACTCCGGTTTACTGCAAGCAACATGCGGAAGACGGTATGGTGAACGTCCGCACCAAGCGTTGCTCACATGACTCATGCCCACGGCTCCCATCGTTTAATTTCGAGGGCAGTGAGACGCCGATTTCCTGCAAAAGCCATTCTAAGAACGGCATGGTCGATATCCGCAACAGGCGTTGTTTGCGTGACCCATGCACGAGGCAACCTTATTTTAATGTTAAGGACATCAAGACGCCGGCATACTGCAGGAAACATGCCGAGAACGGCATGGTGAACGTCCGCACTAAGCGTTGCTCACATGTTTCTTGCACGAGGCAACCAAGCTTTAACGTCGCCGGAAGCAAGACGGCGGTGTACTGCAAGCAACATTCCCAGGTCGGCATGGTCGACGTGTTCAAGAAGCATTGTGCACATGACTCCTGCACGAAGCACCCGTCCTTTAATGTCGAGGGCAGCAAGAAGGCGGTTTACTGTAAGCAACATGCGGAAGACGGCATGGTGAACTTACGTCCCAGGCGCTCTCCACGTGATTCCCGCACAACGAGGCCCGCACCGGATTTACAAACACATGTTGAGGTGAGCGCATGCGCCCGGCACCAGAGCGATGCGGTGGGTCGTTATGTGATGAATTCTGATTCCACAAGTGAGGTTGTGGGCCGTCGAAAGCGATCGAGTTTAGAATTCGACGGGGAGCAGACTTCACAGTTCGTCAATCATAGCCCCTTCCGGGGGGGCGTCGCTGCAACTGTGGGGATTTGTTCCAGTATGGAAATACCCCACGATATCTCAGGTTACCGTGCGTTCCAGGGCCACGTCGTCCATAACACCGTCGGAACGGTCGCTAAACGCGCCCGTGAGGGTAATCCGCCTACCCCGACCACCTTATCGGCCGAGCATGATGCTGGAAAACCCGTCAAGACCGAAATGGAGCTGGTCGTCAACTTTTAAGATCGTCGTGTCGGTGCCATCAGCACTCCTTCTGTAGTCACCGTCCGACTAAGGCATTGAATAGGGGAGGGATGGTGTGGCGTACTCATTGGGTGCTTTCCTTGGTATTTCTTACAAGTGATGATGCATTTTTTTCGAGACAGGGGGGTACAGTAGGGGTGTCATTGACGCGTGCTATGGTACAGGTGGCACGTTTTGGCTGAAACGGGTTCTGAATGGCGGGGCTCCTTAACCCTACATTGTCGGAATTGCAGTATTTGTTTTGCAATAATTTTCGGTGTATACCTAGGCTATGGGATTGTGCTTCGGGTACGTGGCACTTTTATTTTTCCTCAAATCAGTTTTTTGAGAGAGGTGTTAGAGCTCCGTATATGAAGAGCTTCATAGAAAGACTTTGGTGCACCTCTACCGTACTATTAGTACCATGCGTCAACGGTTAGGGTGGTTAAGATTTTCGGCAACTGAGAGCCACGCCCTCTTGTTTCGGTGTGGCAACAAAATACAGTCTTGTCAAGCGTTTGGAGTTGCCTACACTCGGGACACACTGAAAATGGAGATCACGTTCCTCACCGTAGCCTTGGCCGTCCACGCTGTAGTGTTGTAGTGTCTCAAGAGAGAACTACTAGCTAACCCAGGCGGGTCCATGCTCAACGTTATTCTAGCCTGAACAGTTGCGAGACCGTGATTTCAAACGTTCTCGAGAAGTTCAACGTTAAACGTACGACGTTGGTTTACATTTGGGCGTGTGTGTGAAGGTTGCCGAGCGTGCGGGGTGCCCTAGGTAACCAATGCGCACCACCCTGTTCGACTGGTCGTGCATCAATCGATGCGGCCGTTTTTCGTAAGATACGTCATACAGGCTTGTTTTGGGGTCGAATGCAAAGTGATCGCACGAACGACACATGAAACGATAGAGGTGCACCATTTTGTTCCTCGGGTTCCTTCACTTGAGCTCCAAACCTCAACCAAAAACTGATGTTGAGAAGAATGAAAGCGCAACCCGGTGAACAAACCTATGGCCTAGGTATACAAAAAATATCATAGTGCAAAACAAGAATGACATTCCGACGATTTTGGGTTAAGGAGACCCGTCATTCAGAAACAAAAAAGCCGAAAAGTGCTACATTTATCGCAGCACGCGTCGAACAGGCTGGTTCATTGTCTAGATGGGGTATACTTTTAATGGTGGTAGTGCCCTGTACGGCCTCGCAGCGTGCCCCTGCAGAAGCCGCCTCGAAGGGAGGACACTATCGGTGGTCGAACAAAGCCGCAGTTACCCGGTACAACTGCCTGGGATTCGTAGGGCTGCCGAGAAGAACTTCTAACACTAGTCAATAATTAGCCTATTGTTG
This sequence comes from Laminaria ephemera, assembly GCA_036873875.1. Lineage (NCBI taxonomy): Eukaryota > Phaeophyceae > Laminariales > Laminariaceae > Laminaria > Laminaria ephemera. The sequence goes on along the minus strand of JAYJMJ010000686.1, from coordinate 496,937 downwards.
GTATTTTCTAGTTGTAGCCTCCAAATATATCATATTGATTGAAAAGGGAGTTGGTGTTCTGCCGGTCATTGTTTCGTAATCGGCGGAGGAGGCGGTAGAGGCGGCTGCCAAGGTGGATGGTGCACTCAGATCCGTCATACGTGGCCATGGAATCTCTACAGTTGCGGCGATTGCTGCTTGGACTATAGTGGAGATGGATGGGAAACTGGGCATGATGTTACTAACCTTGTTTCGGAAGACATGTGCTGGGATGTTGGCGGCAGTAAACTAAGCCGGTGAGCATACGATTCGACGCAAGTCGTCGTATAGCGGTCTGGTACTGGTCAGCGCAAAACATTCAATTCTTGTTATAGTCGCAAGCAATCGGCTCTGAGCTTTTCTTTCAGGTTCCCATTCACATATATGGGCGAGTATCAAAATTGTATACACCCAGGCTTCGCCGGCGGCCTGGACGTCCGCCGCTGGTCGGCGGGCGCGATGCCGAAGGTGATAGCAGCATTGTGGCATTAAACGCTGACACAAGCGACGATAGAGGTGCACCATTGTTTTCCTTGTGCTCCTCACTTGAGGAGCTCCTGCTCCTCACTTGAAGAGCTCTGCTCCTCATCCAAAAATAGATTTTGAGTAAACTGAAAGAGCGACCCAATGAGCAAACCCATGGCCTAGGTATACAAAAAAACGATATTGCACAACAAGAATAACATCCCGACTGTTCTGGGTTAAGGAGCCCGGTAATTCAGGAACAAAAAAAAGCTAAACAGTGCTACGTCTATCGTAGCAAGCGTTCGTTCGTCAGATTAAATATCCTAGAGTACGGCAGTGCTCCACACACTGCTCGCGGATAATAGGAGTGACTGCAGTGCATACTGGGATACGGTTGTTGACGCACATGCGACGGTAAAGGTTCACCTAATTTTTCTGATTATCACCGAAAACAAATTTCCGAGGCGTGCTACTAATAGTACTAATAGTACGATAGAGGTAGCACTTTTTGTCGTTTTTGTGTCTGAATAACGGGGCTCCTTAACCCAAAATCGTCAGGATTCCACTCTATTTTTGCATTCTGATCTTTTTTAATACCTTACCCATGGGTTTGTTCATCAGCTGGCACTTTTAGTTTACACAAAATCCGTTCGTGGGTGAAGTACAGAGCTCCTCAGGTGAGGAGCTTCAGAAAAAACAATGGTGCACCTTTCACGTAACATGTGTCTTTAATTTACAAAGTATGCACTAGTATTACCTCGCAGTCCATGGCCTAGGGATATGGTCTATGTCGAAAAATATTAAAATCCCACATTGACATTCTAACGATGGTGGCTAGTTTCTCGGTTGACGATTCGCTTGTGTCTTGGGTTTCTCGGACGAAAAAGAGTCCTATCACGTCCCCCACAATGGCGGAGTGAGTGGTAACTGTAGACAGTGTGAAGGAGGTATTTTACGTGAGAGGGGTGTTGGTTTCCAATATTCCCTAATCTTCTTTCTGGCGTAAACCAGCATCGGAACGTTCGTAGACAGTAGATAGCCTGCTCGAGAGATATCCAGCTCGTTCAACAGCAGTCTTGACGAAGCAAGGCAGCACTTCCTACTCGAGATTATACCGAAGGGGCATTGTCCGTTTCATATCTCCGGACAGAAAAACAACAGGCAGGCATTCTCAACAAGGCTGTTGGCAGAGAGAGTTTCAAGCAATGTCGCGATTTGGTTTTGAGGGACTCAAACATTTATCGGTTTGTATTGTTGGCGATTGGTTATTGGGATGGCGAGGCTGGGTAGTTTCTCCAGCAGCAGGGAGGGTGTTCAATAGAGCCTGTCCAACCCCAATAGTTCTGCTGTTAGACGATGTCTCATACGGAGTGCCTCGGAGCTATTGTTGCACTCAGTGTTTCGTTGTACCACATAGAAGTGTCCACTGGTATAGGCTCACGGACCGTGTCTGCCCTGCCCTGCGTCGAGGTTTGTTGCATTAAAGCTATAGAGCGTCGACCCGCAGACCCACGCCATTTCTCCCCCTAGTATTGGTGTGCCACATTCCGTGGGGACGAAATGTAAACATCGTGAACATATCCTCTTCGCACTGCGCGTTGGATTGCTTATAGCCCATAGATTAGTGAGGGTGTTGGAAGCATCTTTAATGCATCGCGTATCAGAGCTAAATCGACACATGATACGGTGTACCGGTACCTGGTGTGCAACATCAAGTATAACTCTGTGTAACGCTCGTACACCCGATCAGGAATTGTAAATTGATGTTCTGCGCGCAACAGTATTGAACTCGCTGCTTTACGGACGTCGGCATGTTTGTTATAAAGAAATATCCACGGACCCACCCAGTCAGCGGTTACTGAGTGGCTTCGTTGTTAAGAATAAACCACTGACCCATTCAGTCAGCGCTGACTACGTAGCTCAGTGGTTTATTCTTTATAACGAACAACGCTTGATACGATAGAGGTGGCACGTTTTGGCTAAGACGGTTTCTGGATGACGGGGCTCCTTAACCAAAAATCGTCGGACTTCGTTCGGTTTTTCGCAATAATTTTCGTTGTATACCAGGCAATCGTATTGTTCATCGGGTCGCACTTTTGTTTCTCCCCAAATCAGTCTTTGAGAGAGGCGTAGAGCTCCTCAATTGAGGAGCCTCAGAAAATCATGGTGCACCTCTTCCGTACAATTAGTAGCATGCGTCAGTGCATGTGTTGAATAAAGAACAGGGTGAGCCCCTTACGATTGTGTCCGCCGTTTTCGGGATTACGTCTATAGCCGTACCCTTAAGTAGTGGTGCAACGGTTGCAACAAGTATAATCGTGTAACCACGAAGAACTGCATATTGCCGCAATGCGCAGGATTTTTCGAACTCCACCTAAAGATTAAGATCCAAGGCATGTTGTCTCCACTATATATATAGAACACAATTTCTTGAGTTGATTGAATTCTTGTTCGATTGCATACCATTAGGAGGACTCGGGGGGGAAAACGCGGTGTCGGTGAAAGAGCAGGTCAAAGTCCTGCAAATGGGAGTGTAGAATTTGTATGGGGGGAGGTGGCCATGTTCATCCCTTGTCATATTCGCGCTTAAGACTCAAGTCAGCATCTACATCATTTCAAATCACACCCAGGACCACAGGGTGGCATCAATTGAGGATGATCACTGATGCACCAAGGGTGTGGATCTATGAATCCAACGAAAAAACAAGCCTCACACGGGAAATAAGGGTTAATGGAAACCCCGCAGAATCCTCCGATGGTTTATCCAGAGAGAACCGTACAGCGCGGAGTTCTCACGGCGACGGGAAAGGGCGAACAGGCTCGCAACTGCAGCTCGTGTGTCGTATAGCTAACGCCGATTTATACGAGGGCCGGATTTTGCGCAAGTAGGCGAGATGGGAGACAACACACCGCATTTTGTGCTCTGGGTACCGCTACGTGAACACGTCCAAAAGACAGGCTTTGCCTGGTGAGAGCGCCGTGTTGGTTATCACGGTGCTGGTAAGGGTTGCCAACGATGATCATGGCGTAGAGTCAAGCGTAGAGTCAAGTGTGTTCCCAACTCGGCGTATAAGGTTTGAGTTGATTGCATCCAGGGGAAAATTAGCTCGACTCGAATAAAATTCATACTTGTTGTGCGACTGCGTACCTTGCGTACAATGGCTGTCTTTCGTGGTCGTTGAGTTACACGAGGTGGTGTGTGCCACTACGTGGTATCACTTTGTAAGTCACGTTTACGACGCTCACCGTTCATGTACCCCCCCCCAACAAATTGGCAGACGTTCGGGTACCAGCATTTGCAGCAGTGGAAGCACCCGCAGTAGTAGGTTTACAGTACAGCAATACGCCGTGCAACATTCTCTGAACACGCGACCCGCCAGGTGTCGGCTTGCCATGTTCGTGTTGGGGTACCCGACTCTGCCTTCCTGTCTCGACGAGTATGCAAGCAGGATCTTCTGCTGTTTGTCGGCTGTAGAAGTTGGGGTAGGGTGGAGATGTAAGGTGCGCGTCCTGTGCGAACTCCCATCGAAACGTGTAGTCGATATTGCCAATGCTGCGCAGTTCGAGAGTGGTATTTCTCGACAGGCAGATCGCGCAGGGTGTAACGCTCTTGAGCCCCCCTCCTTTGTGTACCGTCTTCAGGCAGGCCCTAAATGTTAAGTATCACCTGGGGTGACGCGGAAGTTGACGTAATCATGGGGCGCTGCGACAGGCGGAGGAGTGGAAGGCGGGCGAGAACACGTGAAACCGCGGGTACGAGGTTACACGCACCTCACTCTACGCAAGGAATGAGACAGTGGTCATGTGTAAAGTCTTGCGCTCCACACCAAAGAAGAATATCGTGAATCACCATGCGTCTTAGGCTGCCAGCGTGGTACACGCAGCAACCTGTTCCACACATGCGTATACTACATCACCAATGCGTGTTGTGTATTCTACCGGTACGACACGCAGAATTGGGTCCTTCGGGCCACTATATTAGCGTCATCCAGGATAATGGATTGTGGCCAAAGCGTATGTATTCAACGGGAGCCCCAGATATATTATGTGCATCTATTTGTTTACCTCAGCTTAACTTTTCGAGTTGGTCACAACGACGCGTGCTACGACAGAGGTAGCACGTTCTTGGCCATTTTTGTTTCCGATTGACGGGGACTCCTTAACCGAAACTCGTCGGGATGTCATTCTTGTTTTGCTGTACAATTACTTTTTATACCTAGGCCATGGGTTTGTTCATCGGGTTGCACTTTTAGTTTGCTTAAAATCAGTTCGTGTGTGGAGCACAGAGCTCCTCGAGTGAAGAGACTCGGAAAACCGCTGTGTCCAACACTGGATGTGTTGATTGTATTAGACGACGAAAGCGTTCATCTAAGTCCAGCGACACCGCGGAAAGGACCCCCCGGCCTGTCCGGCAGTGGCCAGCGCACGCCTCCCCGGACGTCGAATGCTGAACGGTCGACCACGAACACAAGTAAGGCAGGTACGCCAACGACTCCGTCCATGCCGACCGCGTGAGCAGCGCGACCGGATGCACGACTCAGCGCCGACCTGGGTGATGGGCGAGCTGTGAATGGCGAACAAGCTAGGATAACTCCAGAGGTAAACGGGAAGCGAGCCGCGGCGGGTTTCTGGACGTAGGCTCCGGCCTAGTGGAGGAAGGTCGATGTTTCACCGCGATCTCCGGGTCATTTTCCAAAGCCTGTATTTTTAAGAGAATATGGAATGAACACCTTGGGCCTGGCCGAAGGTGTCAAGCTTTTGGCTACGATGGGGTTCTTTGAGCATGGGGCAGCGTTCGTTCGAGCTGGATTGAAATCTCCGGGCGAAATCCTTGCTGCCCGAGGTGACGTCGAGACGTAGGTCGAGTTCATCCGGTTGGCTGTGCTTAAACTCAAGAAGGGCAAGTCTGCCAACTGCTGCCCACCCCCAGGAGTCCACCGACAAGCACGTTCGCCGAGGCAAGAGTGTCTCCCACATGTGGCAGGGTGGACTCGAATTCAAGATGCCGAAGATGGAGATCAATAGGGAGGTTGGGGTGCCGATCCGAGACTGTAGGCGGCTAAGGACGAGCCTCAGGTGGCAGAACAATTGATCGTAGGGTTGTCCGAGCACGTCTATATATCGATACCGCAAGGAGAACGCGCTTGCTCATATGCGGCATGCGACCCAGAAAAGGGCGGGGACGACAACCACAGCTGGTACAACATGTGTAGCTGCAAACGGAAAACGTGCTTGCTGTTGAGTACCAGGTAAGTGCCAAGGACGCTGTCTCACCGATCCTCTGCCGGGGGCAGTCGTGTCGCTCGATGCCAACTTCGAACGCAGAGATGCGGAGGGGGGCGGGGGAAAGTCGGGTGTGGTTATGGCGGTGGACGGGGAGAATATCGCCAACCGTTCGGGTGGGGGGGCAGAGTCAGATGGGGTTACACTGATTGAGATCTCGTGTGGAGGCGAACTTGGCGATGTCCTTGGTTGGTTGTCGAGCGACTCCGACAACGACGACGCGTCAGATAATTTTTTGATTGATTGTTTTACTCGAGGGAGGGCGTACATGGTCAGGATCTGATGGAAGAGGTCGACATGAAACAGAAGTCAAATTAGATCAGGGGGGGGGGGTGGGCTTATTTCTGGATCAATATTTGCAAAAGGTTGGATGTATTTACCATGCTGTACTCCAAACAAGAAGTACTCACAAACTTTTCGTGGACAGTATCGACCGATGTTGTTTGATTTTTTTTGTCTCTGAAAGTCTGTAGTGTAATCGCAAATGAGAGCATGTTTGTGGACGATGTGGCCCCTGGGCGGTGTGGGCTCGGACAAACAGCGTGATAATGGGATGGCGTTCCTGTGACTGCCACCCGAACACGCGATTCCCGAACTTTTGAAATCATGTTGCGCCTGCGGGTTGGGTAAACGTGGTGACAACTTGGCGCAACCTACTCCCTTTCGTTTACAGTCGCCACTACGTTTTCTTGTCCAGAAGAGTACGTGCCCTTCTGCCCAGACGAAAAGCACATTTCGATATCCATTAACAAAGTATTTCAGGCATGAGGTGCCAGCCTTATCACAGTGCATCTGTGAAGCCTTGCGAGGTAATCGCAAACCATTGCGGTTCTTGACAGCCGGTTCTCGAGCGTTTGGTGCAGTAACAGCAGTCCAAAGTGCTGCCCTGATCGCTTCCGGCACAGCTATTATAGCAGCAAACAAACGTTGTAAACGGTAGCCACCAGAAAAAACACACGCGCATATGATCTCTTGCCGCAATTTTTGGAGGTGTGAGTCGGCAGCACTACCATGATGGTGTGCCAAATATTTCAGCTGTGGGCTGCACGCGTTGACGGTGGCGACTGGAAGCATTGACTTATCGCACCGAGGAAGCATACAAGAACGTTTCGAACAACTTCCAATCCAGGTATACCTTTAATCTCGTGTCGTCAACTATATTCACAGCCAATCCCAGCAAAGACGCCCTTAATAGAGGGTTTGCGGTATTTCTGGTACCAAAGTGTTACAGGTCAGAGAAAAGACAATAATAGTATCGTATCGAAATCGACGAGAGACAAATGCCCAAAGCCCACCCAACCCATCAACAACTACCTAAAAACGGCCAAAATGGCCCTGCGTACCCACAGCCCTCAAACTACCTATTGGGATAGGTTGGTCGGGCTACCTTCAACCCAACTCTTAATCCAACAACAATTATCACCAAAAACGTAGGAACACCCAACCAAGTTTGGATGTTTAACAGCTTCGATTTGGTTTACAAACAGGCATAGTTTTGGACTCGCAAAAATCCCTAATGCGACCCTCGTACCGAAACATTAGTCAGGTGTTGGAGGTGCTCTCTCCGCGGTCCAAATCCCTGCCATGCGTGTACAACATGTTTAGGTGGGACCACTAATTGTACGATGATAGAGGTGCACCATTGCTTTGCTTGGGCTCCTCACTTGAGGAGCTCTGCACGTCATCCAAACAATGAGTTTGAGAAAACTGAAAGAGCGACCTGACGAACAAATCCAAGCCCTAGGTATACAAAAATAGGCACAAAAATGACACATGCTACGATGGAGGTGCACCTGTTTTTTTCTGAGGCTCCGCACTTAAGGAGCCCTGTACTTCACCCATAAACCGATTTTGAGTAAACCTGAAGTGCAACTCGATGAACAAACCCATGGCCTAGGTAAAAAAAAAAATCTGATTGCAAAACAAGAATGACGTCCCGCCGAGTTTGGGTGTAGGAGCCCCGTCATTCGGAAACATAAACGCCAAAAGAGTGCTACCTCTATCGAAGCACTCGTAGCATTCTACGATAGAAGTGCACCATTGTTTTCCGTGGGTTCCTGACATGAGGAGCTCTACACTTCATTCAAAAAAATGATTTTGAGTAAACTGAAAGAGCGACCCGATGAACAAACCCATGCCCTAGGTATACAAAAAAATGTATTGTAAAACAAGAATGACATCCCGGCGGTTTTGGGTTAAGGAGCCCCGTCATTGTCATTCAGACATTGTCATTCAGACATTGTCATTCAGACATTGTCATTCAGACATTGTCATTCAGACATTGTCATTCAGACATTGTC
>JAYJMJ010000686.1:466808-479767 GCA_036873875.1 Laminaria ephemera | reverse complement strand
GGGTTTGGGTTAGGGTTAGGGTTAGGGTGGGTCAACCATGGCTACGCCAAAAAACACAATAATGTGCAACCCCCCCCCCGAGCGCTGTGCTCGTATAACACGCATGACAACACACCCCTCGGGATATTTTTCGGAGGCTATTTTCTCGAAATTGAGGGGCCACACACAATGAAAATGGTCCCGTTGGAAATAAATCATTGGGGTCTGTCCATAGACGCATCGCTCGGTGCTCGCACCCTCCCCGTTGTCGAGAAAGTCAGCGTGCAAATTCGTCGGAAGGGGTGTGTTATCGATCTTGCGTGATACACGGTAAGAGGGCTGTATAGAGCTTTTGACCTAGATTCGACAAAATAATCACACTTACAAATAATAACGAAACATTAACCCTAACCACATATAACCTTAACCTGAGAAATTTCTCGGAATTAAGATGATGAGGAGTTAGTGTGGACTATCAACCACGTTGCTGAAGCTGGGCCAGGTCGTAAACACTACATACGCACTGGTGTCTAACCCCGATCGTCTGGGAAAATTCTCGGGAAAAACTGCCATGAGAACTTTGTGCGCATTATCAATCATTTTGTCGATGCATCAGTAGAATTTGGGATCATGTCAAGCAGCAAAAAATACAGCAGAACCTTCGTGCCTGTTATACCTCCGGAATAGTGTGGGTCGAAACAATGGCATCAACTTCCGGCGGGGAACGGTGGTGCCATCCCGTCGCGAATAGGAAACTTTTGAGTGCCGCTCGCTGCGACTGCAGCGACACTTAAAACTGACCTACTACAACGGTGAGGAGGAACAAGGCTACAAGACAACTCTGTAGCTGTCGCTCTGTGACTGTGGGCGGGTGGGTGGCGTCTCGAGCGATACCTCTCTTGTTTCTGTAGTTCGTGGCGAGGCTAGAGTTCATTTGGCCTGGGCTTTGGCGAGAAGAGTAGCACCCGATAACGCCTGTTTGGTGAAACAGGGGCTGCGTCACTCTGTGGTCGTTTCTGCGCCCTGTCCAGGGAAATACAAAACGGAAGCAGCATTTGTCCGTCTTGTCTGGCGGTCTTTGTGTCTGGGCTGCTGCTACTGCTGTGCTACGCGGAAAACAGCTATTTTCGAGATATTTCGGAGAATTTCTGGCCTGCAAAATACAACACCAGGTGACATGCTGAGTGCTTGTTACCAGGACCGTAATACCTGTATGCAAGACCAGATGATAAGAGTACCAACAGGTCGAAATCTTGAAACTTTCTGTTAGTCCAGTGACATTTGCGTTTTCCCTTCCCTCTGGTATAACAGTGATAAGATCAATGAATAGTATTGATGATATCGATGATAATATATTGCGGCAGCAGCGTGAGAGCAGCGGCAGCAGTAGCAGCACCATGAGCAGCAGCAGCAGTCGGCAGAAGCAGCATGAGCAGCAGCATGAGCAGCAGCATGAGCAGCAGCAGCAGCAGAAGCGGCAGCAGTAGCACGAGCAGCAGCAGCAGCAGCAGAATGACAAACAGTAGAATAAGCAGCAGCAGCAGCAGCAGCAGCAGCAGCCACGTTTTGTCCTGTTACGCTGCCGCTGAAAATAAGTCTGCAGCTTGGTCCGCTGTATGGTCAGCAGATTCGTCAACAGCTCCAGCAATCACCAATAGTGAATGGCCAACAAGGGCAGAGCATCTGACTGCCTGGCTCCTGTTGCTGTTTGCTGAGCTTCATTCCAGGCTGCTACAGATGCCCCCAAAACTTCATTCTCTCCAGCATACTGGGAATATTGAGAGTATTTACGAGTACTGCATACACTATTCGTACCAGTATGAGAGAACTAACGGCCAAAATACCGCCAGCAGTGGCAGTATCCCAGTGCTGGCAGTATCCACCCAAAACTATTGCAAGTATCGGCAGTACCCGCATTATCGAACCCCGAAATATTTGTGAAGTACAGGCAGTACGCGCAGTACAGAACCCCGAAATACTGCCAGTACTAGCAGTATGGGCAGCAGTATCGAACACTTGAATGCTGCCAGTATTCTCAGTGCCTCAAGTGTGTCTCCTCCGAATGAGAATGACTCCAACTCCCACTGCTGGGAGCATCTGTGCGTGTTTTCAGCGGAAAACTATGGAAGACATCATCGAAGCGGTGCACAGCTAGCTGCTCTTTGCATATTTCATACTCCGAGTATACTGGGAGTACTTGAAAGAGTTTAGTGCTGCGAGTATTCGCAGAATGAGCAGTACGACCGGCCGAAATACTGCCAGTACTGGGAATGACCGCAATACAAAATCCCAAAATAACCCGAGTACGGGCAGTATACGCAGTATCGAACCCAGGAACACTTGAAGTAAGGCAGTATCGACGGTATAGAACCCCAAAATACTGCGAGTACTCGCAGTATGAGCAGTATCGAACCCTGAAATATTTGCAGCAGTCGCAGTACCTCCAGTTTCTCTCCCCAAAAATACTTTTAACTTATTCCCCACCACTGGGAGCATCCGCGTGGGCTTTCTATTTGCCACCAAGTTCGTATTACGACGACGTGAATGCTGCTATGTTCTCAATACAGTAGAGGTCCCTCTACAGCGCAGGTTGAGTAGATCCGGTTGCCTGCTATGGCGCCTGTCAAATCGCTTGGCACATATATGAACAACCAGTACGTAGTGGCAGTATGCGGAGCAGCGCCGGTTGCCGCGAAATTGCCGGCATCTCCGCCTGACACATACCGGCGCTATATAGAGGGACCACTGTTGTTTGTAGTGTAAAACATTTCACGATGAATACTGTACAGGACTAGCATGGCTTGTTGTCCGTACTTGGATGTGTGATTAGAAGCAGGTAACGAGGCTAGAGTCTTTGTCATGAGTTTGATGCTTGATGTTGGTCTATCGCTTCCCTGTCCCTTCCTTCTTTGCTCGCTCTCTTTGTGATACTTTTCAGTCTCTTTTTTCTTCTCTCGACTCTTCGTTTCTTCGTTTGCGTGTGGTGTCCTTTCCTTTAAATTCCTATATTTCCCCCTATCGACGGTACACATAAGGATAAGGAGAGTGAAAAGGATAGCGATAAGGACAGTGATGGGGATAAGGATAAAAAGGATTTGCAAAAGGGTGACGATCAAACCATAATGATAAGGATAATCAAAAAGCTAAGGATAAGAACTTAGGATAAAGATAAGGATAACATATATGGAAAATGGTAAGGCTACGGATAAGGATAGGGCCTAGGGTTGAGGATATGGGTACGGATGGGGATGGGGATAAGAACAGGGGTAGGTAAGCGTAAGGGTAAGGGTAACGATAATGACAAGGATAAGGATGAGGATAATTAAGCAAGGGATAATGGAATAAAGGATAACGGTATAAAGGATAACCATGAGGATAAAGACAAGGACAAAGACAAGGATAAGGATAGGATGAGGATATAACCAAAACGTAGGCAAGACCACCCAAGTTGGCTCGTCGCGGAGTGGATAAGAATTGGGGTAGGTAAGCGTAAGGGTAAGGGTAAGGGTAACGATAATGAGAAGGATAAGGATGAGGACAATTAAGTAAGGGATAATGGGATAAAGGATAACGGTATAAAGGGTAAGCATGAGGATAAAGATAAGGACAAGGACAAGAATCAGGATAGGATGAGGATATAAAGACCGAAACGTAGGCAAGACCACCCAAGTTGGCTCGTCACGGAGTGGTCTAAAAGTGGGTATACCACTACTGTATTGCTGTATCTCTCGCAGGAAAGGGAAGAACAACTAGCACGGAGTGCGGACTCTGGGTGTGCTGGATGGATGTCGTTGAGCAGAACCAACGGTATAATGTACCATGGTATGATATGATGTACCGAGACTGTATGATACAATGCGCCAGGTACTATATGGTATAAGGTGAAAAACACCCCAGCAATAACCACAACGACGACAACAATACCAGATAGATGGGATTCAACGCGTTGCTTTGGGGGGGAGGGAGGGTTATTGCTGTCTTCGCATGAAACACGAAACGCCGATGCGTTGTTGATACTTCGAGATTTCAACACAACGGCACTACGCACTAAGCCCGCAGCATCAAATATGTCGAATTACCGCCTTACGGCACCATGTACGGGGAGGAACGTGAGCGGTAAGCAATTGGTTCAGAGGCCGCCGAAATTACGTAAACGCCCCCTTCTCCCGCAGTAACCAAAGCCATACATTTCCGTAGGAAACCCCCGCATTTGCGTTGAACGGCCCGCCCTATGTGCAGGAGCAGCGCGCACACAAGCTGTGCAGGTCGCAGCAGGTCATTTTCAACACTTGCACATTGGCACAGACCAACCCGACCTCTGACGTAACCCTAACCCTAACCCCAAAACCCTTTGGGGGGCTCGGGGTCGGCAGGGGCAGTCACACGGATCCGCCACGTGTTTTAATGGCGTTCTGTAAAAAACACCCGGGCGGCCGAAAGGCCAGCCTCGATCAATAAGACCAACGAACTGCCCTGACCTGCACAGCTTATGTGCAGGCCGCTCCTGCACATAGGGCGCGTCCCGCACTTGCTTCCCGGGGAGCTCCGCTGGCTTCCACATTTGCACCTTGTGAGCTTGCGCTGTGACTATGCGACCTGGTGCGACAATGGCGACAACGACTTGGATAGCCAACAAGTCCAAGCGCTCCGATGTGCGCGAGAGATTCGACCATGTCATCGATATCCACGCTGGCCAAACGCGCAGCTATGTTACAACATTGACATTTCATACGTCGGATAGATCAGATCCCCATCCTTCATCCAGGGCAGACAGACCCCTGGTCTATGTGATCTGCATGGCCTATAGATCATGTTGCCTGGTGGGAGCCGTATGATCTGCATGATCTGGCGCATGTTATCTGAGTTAGATCTGTACTATATAGATCCCGCACAACATATCATAACGACAGATACAGGATCTAGATGATCTAGATCATGATCCGTCCGATGTGTGCACCATTTGGCGTGGCACCTGCAAGTGATGCCGCACAGAAATCAGCCTGACCCTGGCTCGCATGTCAGCACACCTTCTCAAGACAAAGAGGCCCGGTGTTGCGGACTGCTCAGCAAGGGATCCGAATGTAAGGTTTCCACACCTTCTTATGTGCGTTTCAATGTTTCGATCCTTGCGGGGGCTCTTAGCCCTTTTCCCACTGCAATGATTTTCCAACCCTAAGTTCAAGTAGTGTCGGTCCAAAACATGAATGCCGTTCTAAAGGGGTTAAACGTCCTCTGTTTTTGCGGTAATTGCCCGTCAGGATGTCATATACTCGCCAACCGTACCTGGTAAGAATTACGCAAGCACACGAGCTATTTTGGCCGTAACCCGTCATCTTTGCCAAGCATGTCCAGGTCCCATAAACGGTCAAAACGTCGTTATATCGCACTGAAGCCTACTCTTACAGCGTACAGCAGTAGCTGTACTCGTAGCAGTAGCTCTTACAATAGAGGTGACTCTTGCGTACCATCGTCTTGGGGAAAAGAGAAAAACAACTTTGTTCGTAACGAATGGGACGAGAAAAACGACAACTCACATCATGTGCAGCTTCCCTCGCAGCCAACAGCCCCCTCTATACCCGTATAATCCATATTCTCCTGCTGTTCACCCTCGACCCGCGACAACATACAAGGGAGTTGCTACGGAGCGTATGCATACTCGTACAGGGGACAGGGTACTCGGAATTGCATAACAGGTACCTGGTACGACGTACAGTATTTTGCTGCGTAGATGTCTTGCGCGCTGAACGTTTGCGAGTACATAGCGCACGGACAGGTATCATGCCGCTCGCGAGTCGTACTTGTAACTACAGCAGCAGTGGGCCCTCTATAGCGCCGGTTGAGTAGTGCCGGTCGCCCGATTCAGCGCCTGTGAAATCGCTCACGTATATAGCACAGATAGGAACAACCAGCATGCGGAGTAGCGGCGGTTGCCGCTACGTCTAGTGCCGGTAATTCCGGCTGGCACATATCATGCCGGCGCTATAGAGGAACCACCATTATCTGTATACAACTCCGTGCGTTGCGCTTCGGACATGCAACTTCGAGTGGCCAAAGTTCAATGCTGTACATCGCCGTCATAGAATCGTCAATTGGTTTCACCAAGTTTTCCCTCCCATCCCCTGAAGTCTCTAAAAGGTGATAGCCCTGTAACCACCAGAAAAATCCCCTACTAGACCCAAGTAGATTTCCCCCAAAAACTTGGGGGCAGTCCCTCAAATCGCATACAAACTCCAAGTAGTTTATACCCAAAAACGCGGGTGCCGTCCCCCAAATTCCATACTAATTCCAAGTACTTTGTCTCCCCAAACGTGGGTGCAGTCCCTCTGGATCCTCTAACGCCTGGGGTAGCGTTTTGGGGACAAACTTAGCGTCTGATGTTCTTCTCCTAGCGGCGGTGGAATGGCCGGTCGGTCGGTTGTGGACCTCTGCTATGACAAAGTGACGAGGTGGGCTAGACACTGATTCCAAGTAGTTTGTCTCGAAAAACGAGGGTGCCGTACCTTAAATCCCACACTAATTCCAAGTAGTTTGTCCCCAGAAACGCGGGTGCAGTCAGTCAGTCCCTCTGCAGTCCCAAAGCCTGATATTCAATGTACGTAAAATATTAGCTGATACCTGGTACGTATCAAAGCAGCGGTAGAATGGCCGGTCGGTCCTGGACCTCTTCTACGACGAGGTGACCACGTGGGCGAGGGGCGAGACGCCAGACGCACAGAGGGAATGACGGGTTCTTATCTTGAACAAATCATACACGCTTTTGTACGAAAGAGCGCCACAAGAAACTCAGCTCGAGATTTCCGAGGGAATAAGAAAATCGGGAGCGAGTGTAAGTTTAGTGCGGAACACACCCTTTCTCAAACAAGAAATCCGCGAAGCCTGGGCCAGCGTCCCCGTTTCTTAATAGAGGGTCAGCGCTGCTGAAACGGCGTTCCAAACTCAGTTTCAATTTGTGGGTATATCCAATTTTGGTGAAAGTGTGTAAGTTGACGCCATCCAAATCGCTCGGATGCTGGTCAAAATGACACTGAGACGCAACTATTAATACGACGATAAGGCACAAAGGTCTGCCCTTCTACCGAGGTCAGCTGGTTCACAATTCAGATTGATAAGCCAAATGCATCGCCGTTTCTTAAGAGAAGCAAATTCAAAAATCGGAAAATAACCATCATGAATGCCAATCTCCCAGCGGAAAATGACGTAAAACATGCAGAAAAAATGACACGTAAGAATGAAGGCATACCAGGGACGGCCGGGGGGGTATGCAGTACAATGCAAAACGGTGGAAGTAACGAATGGAGAACGAACAACCTTCAGAAAAAAGACAAAGAAACACGCGAAAATTGCAAAATTATGAAAAGAAAAACTGAAAAATAGTTCCAAAAGACACAAAACCCTCTGCTTTACGTTTTCCCCAATAACTCGCACTAAAAAAGAGTGAAAAAATCGAAAATCGGGCAATTCCCCACCGATTTTGTACATTTTCAGTTTTTTCGATCGGAAAAACGAAAACAAACACGGTCAAAACATTTGACGAAAAAAAGAGAGGAGAAGAAAGGGTAGGGGGTGGGGAGAAACCAGGAGCCTGCGGGCTTGCTCGGAATAAGTCCGGGTTTGTGGGCAACAGGGTGCATCGAGAGGGTCTTGCTCTTGCATAGACTGCTGCTTGAGGTCAGCGATGAAAGCGCTTGAGCAAACCTCCAAGCCCATGCGTGGGAGATAAGGTTTTGGAATTGCACCCACGTTTGTGAGGACAAACTACTTGGAATTAGTCTAGGATAATTTTTGCGGTAGGAGCGGTCTCTTATGAGTAGGTTGAGTTCCGTCTCATCAAAGCAAAGTCCGTCGATTTTTTCCCTCACAAAAAACAAAATGCACATCAACGCTCGAGTCGGGCGCGCGCGCATGTTGCTCATCGGGGGCGGATCGCGACGGGGCCGCGCGGCAACGCACACACGGGGGGAAGCTTCCTGTCAACGTGCTCACCACCGCAAGCTCCCGGCAGTGCCCCCTCCTCGTCCAGTCCGAGGCTGGCGTTGTGAACAAAATCCGAATTCCTGCTGTTTTTTCTCACTGCTTCCTCCTCCCTTCCTCCTTCTCGCAAGGCCGACGCAAACCAGCTTCCGCCCTCCTAGCTCCGTTGCCCCGGGGGGGTAATCGAGTGTCCCGCCGGCACGTATCCGCTCCCGTGCTTTGCAGATACCCAGGCTGTTTGCACGCTAACCCGAACGATTTCTGAGCGCAAGGCTGTGCTATTAGCTGAAGTAATCTGCCCAACTACACCCTCTCGCCAAACGGCGGCTGTGTTGCGATTGGTTTGCGCTTGGTGTATCGGGTGATAGCTTATATTTTGGTTTTCCTGCAATCTCTGTTTTGCGTCCGGCCGACCTCGACCAAAGGCAGGCGGCAGCCGGCGTCAGCGGGTGGGAGTGGTTGGGGTGCTCGGCTAAGGCCGTTCTGTTGATGTCGCTCACCCGAGTTGCTTGACGCTGTCCCGGACCACGCCTCGCCAGGCACGGATCTGGTTGTGATGGTCGTGAACGTAAAAAACAAACATACCAACAACAACACGCAAACAACGAGCACAACAAACACGAGACAAAACCAATTTTCAGATACAGCCTAATTGGCCCGGTGTAACGGGCCTTTTGACCAATAGAAAAATATAATTCGAAAAAGACGGATAATTTAACCAATCATCGTATCCTATAATTTCCCGTCAACGAAAAAGGCGGACTGGGCTGCACACACCCCACTCTGCTTTGAGCGGCATTGCACAGAGAACAGCACCATTGCACAGACAGCGCTTGGCCGGAGAAGACACAGGAATGCGAAGACAGGACTGATCCTTTCAAATCGGACAGGGCAACCGCACACAGTGCCGTAGCAGAGGCGAACGAAACGCGCACGAAGTCGAGCAAACACGTCAACAGGACTGTGCCTCCTGCCTGCAGCAGTCTACCTTGCGTCGAGAGTTTTGCCTCGAGCTCGGAGTTGCGAGTCGCAGCAAGCACGCCTTTGTGCACGTCGGGTCAGTCTCCGCTGACCCCGTAGTCACTTGCACGACGGCAAAGGCCAAGGGAGGCACGATGCGTCGGTCTTCCAAGTCCGCCAAGACTCCTGCCAAGACCTCTGGGTGAGCACATTTCCCAGTCCAAATCAAATCATCTTGGGTTTAGAGTAGTTTGGCCTCTCTTCTCTCTGTGTTGAACATGTAGTACGAAGTAAGAAACAGAAATACTGGCTCAGGCTGGGGTTCTTATTTGTGGGCGGGGTGGGTTCCACGCTAACTTCAGCACAACGGATCCCGGATTTCTTATATTCCTGTAGAATATCATGCTGTCTTTTCTTAGTGCCCAGTTTTTAATGAGGTGTCCTGTATTGCTATTGTACTATTAATAACTTTGTAGCATTGCCTCGTACCTCTATGTCCGAAAGTATAAGCATCGTTTGTTTACCGATATTACTATTAAACAGTCCTTAAATTTCCGGACAGAGTGGTGTGATCCAAAATATCACACTAATTCCAAGTAGTTTGTGCCCAAAGAGGTGGGTGGAGTGCTGTAGACAGACAGGTCTTGTGGGAGCCTTTGCTGTTCTGCGCTGCTGCGGTGATGTACTTCAAGCAACTCTGACGTATAGTAGACTGGACCGACATGACCAATCTAAACCCTTGCACACGTCGGACAGATCAGATCCCTATTCATGATATATGTCTTTCAGGGCAGACAGATCCCTGGTCAGTATGATCTGCATGGCCTGTACATCATGTTGCCGGGTGGGAGCCGGATGATCTGAGTGACATAGCATATGTTTCCGGGGTTAGATCTGTATTACACAGATCCTGCACAACACATCATATCCACAGATAAAGGATCTAGATGATCTAGATCATGATTTGCCCCATGTGTGAACCCTTGCAAACAGAGGGCATCCTCGTCTCAGCACTATCCCCTTCGACAAACCTTGGCTTGTGCCAGTACGTGGCCGGTACCAATACACGATCAAATGCACCACTCTGGACGAAAATATAAGAACCGTTTTGTTGTTTTGCGAGTTTCTAATTTACACGGCCCCAAAAAGTAGGCTGTTGACCCTGGTGCTAACTACAGTAGTACTAAGGGGAGTCGCCGACCTTAATAATCCTTCATGGGGACATGCACATCCCGTAACACGCGCGATCGGAGTATCACACACAGCTTGCAAATATGAGTTTCGACGAAATCCTCGATCTCACAGCTGTAGTGTATTTTTAATTTTTTATAAAAATGAACTTTTTCGAAAATTAATATCCCGTTCCCATTAGCACTGGTTTAAGGGATTAGTTTTGCAATGGGATAAGGGTAAAGTATTTTTAAAGATGAGCCTTAAAGGCCAGGGCCACGGGTAGTGTGTCTGCGTGATGGTGGTGGGGTGGCTGCTTGGCTGCAAATATGTCAGTTAGTTGGTTGTCTGGGTTTGCCCCGTCAAGACCTCTTCAAACTGAACACACTAATTTTAGTGACGGATTTCCTTGACGGCTGTCCATCCTTGACGGTTATCTGTCAAGGACGTCAAGGGAAAAGAGTACCGTCAACCGGAATCTTTGGTCACCAATGCATCTACATGTTAAAATCTTCAACTCTGCGACGGTCATCCGTCAAGGCCGTCAAGGGAAAAAAGCACCGTACCGTCAACCGACATCTTTGGTGCCCGATGCATCCATATGTTAAAATTCCTTGAACTCCATGACGGTCATCCGTCAAGGCCGTCAAGGGAAAAAAGCACCCTACCGTCAACCGACATCTTCGGTGACCGGTGCATCTACATGTTACAGTCTTGAACTCTGTTGTCGGTGACGGTATTGGACGGGATTATCTCGACCTGCTGAGGTGTGAGTAGCTGGTGGGTGTCTTGACAGGAAGAGTCGGGAATGTACGGCAGAAGACTCATTCACGCTACGGTAGAGGTTGACCCTTTCTTTGGAGGATCCTCACTTGAAGAGCTCTAAACCTCACCGAAAACCCGATTAGAGAAAAAAAAAAAGTGCAGCCCGATGAAAAATCCCATGACCTAATTGTAAAACATAAAACGAAAAATATTGCAAACACTAATGAATTTCAGACGATTTTGGGTTAAGGAGCCCCCGTCATTCAGAAAATATTTTAGCGAGAAAGTGATACAGTAGTGTCCCATACAATGTATCAGGTATACACGTATTTCATTTGTAGAAACCATTACCGCCGTAGGAGGTACAGCAATCAATATGGCATTTAAAACATTATTAATGCACCCTCAAGTTTAGCAGGGCCCCGGTTTATTAGCCCATGCAGTATGTGTAGAAACCGTCCAATGTATAGAACAAATTCGCACCCGTGTCCCTAACAACGAAATCTGACAAAGTAATCGCAGTTACTACTGCTACTGCTACTACTAATACTACTACCTTTTCGACTATCACTAAATATATACTTACACTACTTACACGACCTCTGAATACGAAAAATACGGTACACTATTAGTCTGGTAGGAGAAAAAAGAAAAAGCGTAAACTGCCGCTTAGCTTCCAAGCCGCAGACCGTACTATACTCCCCGCACCCCGAAAAAAAAAAGAAAAAAAAAACATCAAAATACGAATTGTCATGTCCCTTGGCTTTCAAGCCGCAGGTATTCCACTCCAGTAGACTAAACACCTACAGGTACCAGGTAAGCCAGAAAAAGCTAGCCCTTTTCTTTAAAAGCACACGTCATTACCCCAGGAGGGGGAAAACAAACGCTTATCTTGTAAGCTGCAGGTGGCACGATACTGTCCGTACTGCCAAAACAAACCAGGAGAAAAAGCACCAAAGTATGAATCATCATGTCCTTCGGCTTTCAAGCCATAGGTGTTCCGCTCACAAATACCAGGTACACCAGAAAAAGGGACCCCAATTTCAGAAAAGGGGATCCAGACGCTACTACCCCAGGAGGGAGAGATAAAACGGAGTGGTTTATCGTGCAAGCTGCAGCCGGTTATATGCTGTCCGTACTGCGAAAAAAAACCGAAGAAAATGAGTTCTAAACATTAAATACCATGTCCCTTGACTGTCAAGCCGCAGGTACACTCCATTAAACACCCACCACGTAAGTCAGAAAAAAGAAAAAGGGACCCCAGTTTCAGAGAAAGCCACCCCCATTTTCTACCCCCATTTTCTGATAAAGAGACCCCATTTTCTGATAAGGAGACCCCTTTTTCAGAAAAGGGACCCCTTTTCTGTCAAACCACACGTCAGTACCCTATAGGAGGGAAAAAATAAACGGTGTCGCTTACCTGATAGCTTGTAAGCTGCAAGCGATACTATACTGACTGTAGCGCGAAAAGAGGCAAAGGCATTACTAGCAACAGTATCGTGTTTCCTAGCTTGCAAGCCGCAGCAAGTCTAGAAAAAAAAAATAACGTTCCCTGGCTTTTGCAAGCCTTAAGTCTAGAAAAAGCGTCACGTTCTCTAGCTTTCAAGCCGCAAAAAATATTCACTACACTAAACCACAGTCACCACTGCAACACAGCAATCACTACAACTCGTAGAAGCCACAAGTAACGCTGCCGCCAACCTCTCTAGCCGAAAATATAAGTATCGTTTGGTATTCATACTAGTACCCCAAAAGTTCCTATATTTACGTCCAAAGTGGTAGCGCGCAAACTATAGGCCGTACTAAACTAGAGTACAGTGGTGGTATCCCTATAGTGCAGGTATACGCCAGCCAACAATACCGCAGTATACCGGACACCCACACCATTGGGTATATCACCGATACCGGTGCCAGTTTAGCTGGTATCACTCGTGCCAAACGATTTCACCGGCACTGTACAGGAAATAGGCACTATTCAACCAACACTATAGGGAGACCCCCACTGTAATCACCTGGTACAACACACCACTACAACACTAGGAGAAACAAATCCCGCTGCCGAATATTTCAGCTTGCAATGATTTGGTAGTTCCTGGCACTAATTCAGTCGTCGA
>JAYJMJ010000686.1:444736-456757 GCA_036873875.1 Laminaria ephemera | reverse complement strand
ATTTTTCGATGCTACTAGAGGACAGCCGTCATGGGGAAGTAAAGCTGGATGGACGTCGGGTAGGTTTCTGGAAAAGTGGCACGGCGTGTCGACCAAAGTGCGGAGAGCACAGTAATCAAGCTGGAATTATCGAAAATACCTACCTGGACGTATATAAGGACCGTTTGGTGATCATATGAATACAGCAACGGGTTTCCCACATTTCCGCCCAGAGTGTTATACATCAACGCGTATACTGTTTGTAGATTTCGCTACTAATAGGGGATCATTTCCAGCCTCGCGTGCCCGAATTTTTGTGTCCTGTTGACGACCGCAATATCCCCAAAAGAACGAACCGAGGAACGGTCGAGTTCTTGTTTTCAAGTAGTGGTTGCATCGTGTTTTGACTTTTCTGCTTCCCACCAACGCACACAGTCGACGACAGTTACAAGTATCCACAAGCGCGAGTTCCTATTAGTAGCGAAATCTACAAGCAGTATACGCGTTGATGTATAACACTCTACTCGGAAATGTAGGGAACCCGTGGTTGTATTCATATGATCACCAAACGGTCCTCATATTTACGTCCAGGTAGGTATTTTCGATAGTTCCAGCTTGTCTACCGTGCTTTCCGCACTTTGGTCGAAACGCTGTGCCACTCTTCCAGAAACCTACCCGACGTCCATCCAGCTTTACTTCCCCATGACGGCTGTTCTCTAGTAGCATCGAAAAATGCACACAAGATCTCTCGATCGCATCCCACAGCTGCGATCGAGAGATCCTGCGTGCCTTTTTCGACGCTACTATACAACAGCAGTCATGGGAAACTAAAGCTGGATGGGCGTCGGGTGGGTCACTGGGGGAGTGGAACGGCTTTGCGACCAAATCGCCGATGGCGGGGAGTGTCTAGGCTGGAATTATTACCAGTGAAGCGAGTTTCTAAGTTACGACAATGCCAACTAATAAGGGATCATTTCCAGCCTCGCGTGCCCGAATGTTTGTGTCTTATTGACGACCGCAATCTCCCCAAAAGAACGAACCGAGGAACGGTCGAGTTCTTGTTTTCAAGTAGTGGTTGCATCGTGTTTGGCTTTTCTGCTTCCCACCCACGCACACAGTCGACGACAGTTACAAATATCCATAAGCGCGAGTTCCTATTAGTAGCGAAATCTACGAGCAGTATACGCGTTGATGTATAACACTCTAGGCGGAAATGTAGGAAACCCGTTTTTATATTCATATGATCACCAAACGGTCCTTATATTTACGTCCAGGTAGGTATTTTCGATAATTCCAGCTTGATTACCGTGCTCTCCGCACTTTGGTCGAAACGCGGTGCCACTCTTCCAGAAACCTACCCAACGCTCATTCAGCTTTACTTCCCAATGACGGCTGTCCTCTAGTAGCATCGAAAAATGCACGCAGGATCTCTCGATCGCATCCCACAGCTGCGATCGAGGGATCTTGCGTGCGTTGTTCGACGCTACTAGAGGACAGCGGTCATGGAAACGTATAGCGGGAGGGGCGTCGGGTGGGTCTCTGGGGGAGCGACACGGCGTTATGACCAAAAGCCAGAGGGCAGGGCTGTCAAGCTGGAATTGTCGCATACGGCCTCGAAGGTTCAGCTATGGCGCAAAACGAGCAACGTACCAGGTATACACTATCATATTCAGGGGAGGTCCTGCTTTAGTGCGATTTCATCTAGTTCGGGGTTCCATGTTCGTGGGGTGAAACGTGCTTGTCCCGACTTTGTTCAACTTTCCTGCTGCAATCGCCCTAATCATGGACCAATCCGGTCCTCCACGATTTGGTCGAAACGCCGTGCCACTCCCCCAGAGATCTACCCGACGCCCATCCAGCTTTACTTACTCCTGACGCTGTCCTCTAGTAGCGGCGAATATGGCACACAGGATCTTGCGATTGCGGCCGACTGATAGCCGCGATCGCAATGTCCTGTGCGCCTAGTTCGATGATACTGGAGGACAGCGGTCATGAGTTTTTAGATCTCGATGGCCGTCCGGGTGGGTCTCTTCGGGAGTGGCACGGCGTTGCGACCAAAACGCGGAGGATGGGGGGTGTTGAGGCTGGAATAATCGCGAAACGGCCGCCAAGATACGTGTATGGCCCGACGCGAGCAGCGTATATACTGTCATATTCAAGGGGAGTCCCGCTTTCGTGCAAGTCCATCTAGTTCGGGGTTCCATGTTAGTGCGGTGAAATGGTCTTGTCCCGACTTCGTTCCACTTTACTGCCGCAATCATGAACCAACCCGGTCCTCCGCGTTTTGGTCGAAACGCCGTGCCACTTCTCCGAAGACCTACCCAACGCCCTTCCAGCATTACTTACCCATGGTCGCTGTCCTCTAGTAGCGTCGAATAAGGCACACAAAATCTCCCGATCGTGGCTGACTGATGTACATCATATCAGTCAGCCGCGATCGAGATATCCTGTGTGCTTTCTTCGACGCTACTAGAGGACAGTGGTCGTGGGCAAGTAAAGCTGGATGGATTGGGGTGAGTTTCTGGGGGAACGGCACGACGTTACGACCAAAACGCGGAGATCATGTAAGGGTCGTTCCTAACGAACACAAAAAATGTCAGGAATCGTGACAAAAAAAACGTGGCATTTTCGCGAATTGTGACATTTATCAGGAATCCTGATTTTGAATATTTTTGAAAATTTCCATAAAAATTGATGTCGGGATTCCTGAAAAAAATAACGTGAGTTTTTTTTTTTAAATGTCAGGAATCGTGAGTTTTTGCGTTCGTTAGGAATGACCCCAAGACCTAGCTTGTAAATGTGTAATATGTATGCAGATGTGCATGGATGTAAGAAAGGACGATGAAGACTTGTCCCCTCCAAAATACGCAAAAATTTACCCGTCCCCTTTCCCGCCTAAAACACGCAAAAAAATCCCGTCTCTTTGCCATCAAAAACACGCAAAACGTTAAAAGAAAACCCGTCCCTTTTCCCCTGTACAAGATATATAAAATAGTTCCCGTCTCGTTCCCCGTAAGATACTACTGTAGCTCTCGCTAGGAACTCGCGCTGGTGGATATTTGTAACTGTGGTCAACTGCGTGTGCGTTGGTGGGAAGCAGGAAAGTCTAAACCCAACCCAACCTAACCCCAACGCAACCCAACCCGACCTAACACAACCCAACACAACACAATTGCTTCGCTGTCATTGGGCGTTTGGTTTGTTGTGTGTGTGCGCCCAAAAATGGTCAAAAGTGGCCTATGGGAGATCGGGTCGTCGTGTGGGACACGGGACATGGAAAATCGGGCACGCGAGGGTCTGGAAATGAGACCCTATTTTTTGGCGCCGTGTGAAATTTGAATGTCGCTTGGCTCCTACTAAAACACGCAAAGTATAAAAAGATTACCTGTCCGCTTTCCAGTATCAAACCCGTCCCTTTTTCCCTCAAAAACTCTCAAAATATTGTTTTGCAGCTATGACGACGAGACTCTTGGCGAGCTGACGGAGGGGATGGGCATGACCCCTTTCCGTCTAACGCATGCCCAACGTAACCCGCCCCCTTCCCCCCTTAAAACACGCCATATATAACCCGTCCCATTAAAACACGCAAAATATAACCCGTCCACTTTCCCCTATAAAACATGCAAAAGTCAACCCGTCCCGTTTCCTATATTAAAAACGCCAAATGCAGCCCGTCTCTTTCTCCCCCGTAAACGTGCAAAATTTTAACCGTCCCCCGTCCCCTCTGCAACACGAATATTAAACACGCCATATATGACCAATCCATTTTTCTCCACGTATAAACATTAAAATTGCAACCCATCCCCTTTTCCCCTCATTAACATGCGGAACGTTTTATTTGCAGCGACGACGACGAGACTCTCGGCGAGCCAGCTCCGGTGGACTACAGAGGGGATGGAGATGATGAAGATTTGCGAGATGGGAGTGATGATGACGGTACTAGCTCGTACCTTGATTCAGGGGATGATAGTGTCGCGATTAAGGACACAGGGGCCAGTGATGATTCTGAAGACCATCGTTCTAATGAAGGAGAGGATTCGGATAGCAGTGACGATGACCAATCTGGGGATGATCACGGTGGTCACCATGATAAGGGACATGATGATGATGACTGTGGCGATGAGCATGATGGTGAGAGTGATGATAGTTTGACGGGTAGTATGGCCCACCAGTGGCCTAAGGATAGTGAGAGTGATGATGGCAGTGGGACGCACCACCACCACCATCGGGATGGGGATGATGAATATTCTTCGGGCGATGATTACCACCACCACGCTTCTGGTGATGATGATCACCATGGAGACCACCATCATGGGGATAGCACGGACGACGATGATGTTCACTCTTCCCATGAGGATGGATCAGGTTTGGACGACGGTGATTCACACGACGGAGGTGATTCTTCTTCGGATGATGGACACTACCATAGTAGCGATGATGACGGTGATGGGGGGGACAGGGATGACGCAGACGATGATGATCTCGATGCGAACGCGTCGGGGCGGGGGGGAGATGTGGACGGAGATGGGGACGATGGACTTACTGGAAATGGGATATTTGCTGTCGTGTTTGGAGTGGCGGTCTCGTTTGCTATCTGCTTGCTGTCCTTCATTCTTGCATCGGCTGGTGATAAACACTCCAAAGTAGGCCCTAAGACATAGGAGAAGTTATTTTAGCCCTTTTAGCGCTGCATCCACGACTTTCGAGACAAACCACTAGGAGTTAGTGTGGGACGAGTTTGCAGTAGTAAGAGGGCGCGGTGGGAATGCTCTCTGGGAGGTTTGATGGCCTGGTTGGGGCTAGGTTGGGTTGAGCTTGATTGGCTTGGCTTTGCTTGAGTTGGCTTAGACTGGCCGGGTTTGGCTTGGCTTGGCTTTGCTTGAATTGGCTTAGACTGGCTGGGTTTGGTTGGCTTGACCTGGCTTGGCTCGGCCCGGCTTGACCTGGCTCGGCTTGACTTAGCTTGGCTTGGCTTTGTTTCGCATTGAAGACTGGGTAAGGCCACGCGGCCAAGTGGGATTATGACGCGCATCAGGCTGGGACGACCCGGCTGGCTCGCGACCTACCGCTGCCCATGATGTTTGATGGAGATCAAGTGCTGTCCATGGTGTTTCATGGAGTCATTGCGTGTTATGACGATAGCACAACAGGTGCTTTCTCAAACGCCGGATTTTAGCACGTGAGG
The DNA here is from genome assembly GCA_036873875.1 of Laminaria ephemera. Lineage (NCBI taxonomy): Eukaryota > Phaeophyceae > Laminariales > Laminariaceae > Laminaria > Laminaria ephemera. The sequence continues at coordinate 451,593 of JAYJMJ010000686.1, read as the reverse complement.
TGAAAGTGGGATGATGAGGTAATGTCTCTTATCGTCCGCACCGAGGCAGCATTTGGCTGTCTATCGTATTTGTGTTTTATTCCGTTGTCTGCCTCCCCCCCCAGCGTATTCGACGTGCTCCCCTCCCGTTATGCCGCTGTTTAATTTAGTGCTGTGGGTTTCGCTTGGTTCTCGGATCTGCCAAGGGAGACAGACGCTTGTGTGGATGCACAGCGAGAAGAAGGAAAGGCGACGTTGCCTCGCCCACCCCCCACCCCCTTTATCATCGACCGAGGGTATTTTTTCTGGCAGGGTCGTTGTGTTCGAGCCTGTCTTGAATGCCACTATTAATACGGTCATTATCGATAGAAAGGACTTGGTAAGGTTGGCATTTCTTCGCCTGCTACTGCGTCGTGGGATGGATGGGTGGAGTCGTCGTGAGCAGTAGCTAGGAGTCGCCGAGCGATACCATCCTAGGTTAAGCTGTCGGCTAGGTGTTGTGGCCCGAGCGGGGAAGGCTTTGGCGACTTTGTTTTTGCCGACTTCCGGAGATAAGCTGTCGGTTCGGTTTTGTGGCCCGAGCGGGGCAGGTTTTGGCGACTTTGCATTTTGCCGACTTGCGGAGGCTTGTGCCTTTCTGGTATTGTCAGGTGCTATATGAGGTTATGCTACTGGGGGTAGTGTCTAGCACCGGGGGGGGGGGTTCAAAGGCTTATAGTGCCTACCTCGTGGCGGGTATTTTTGTTTTTGCTGATGGCATTCGGGTATTGATTTATCGTGATCTGCTTTTTCTCGGGATTTTTGGTGATTTCGTGCAAAAAAAAGGCGGGGCTATTGTCATGCTAAGCGTGCTACTGCCGCAAAACGAACGGACGGTCTCGGTTACGCCCCGGCCGAGACGTATGTTGGCCGGATGATGCTCGCGTTGGGTTGATTATGTCGGTGTATTTTGGTGTGTGGTTTTCTTTCGCCTGGGGTGGGCGTATTTCGCAGAACGAAAAAAACGGGGGGTATCATGTAGCCCACGTACTCTGTATTTGTAGGTCTTCACTTTTTTTTTTGTATGGATGTTTTTTTCTTAGCGGCGAAGTGTTGCTTGCCGTTGAGAAGGAGGTAGATTTACCGGGTCTATTTCTTGTTTTTCTCCTGCCTGTCTCGGCTGTGTATATTGCGTTGTTTTAGAGCTCGGAAGGAGTCGTTTTTTTATACTATGCCTGTAGTAGCAGGATTTTTTTTCTATCTGTTTTTTTTGCTCCCCCCCCCCCTTTCTTCTCTCTACTTTAGTTTGGTCTGCTACTGCTGTGTGTTTACCTCATCATGTCTTAGCTTGGTTCTTGTGATCCCCTTGACCAAGCACGTATGATACATTACATTTCGTTTTTCGTACGGTAGTAATATATTAATAGCTCTGGTATCTATCTAGTCTATGCGGCACGATACATAACCCCTTGAACTTAACGTGGGTTGTCTTGTTGTTCTAGTATTTGGACGGCATTGAGACTTGCTCTGCTGCCGTTCTTTTGATTGGTTTGTTTGATTCTCGATACTTTCATCATTTCGAACGCCGTTTTCTCTTGAAAACCCCTTGGGAACTACCCCACGTTTGGCAAAATGTCTTGGAATTAGAGTAGTTGGGAAATTCTGGCAGTGGAAAAAAGGTTAATCTTAGATGTAGGGCGCAAAATAACCTGTTGGACAGTAAAAAAAAGCGTTCCACCGTGCGTGAATATTTACCGGGTAGTGATTGGGCCGTATTTGTCAATCCGGTATGCGTTAATTACGAGCTATTATTTGTGCAGATTTGCAGGTTGTTTTCGTTCGTTGAGCCGTCTCTAAATCATGTCGAGGTAGCGTTGGTTTTAAATGGATCAGCATTGGTTTTTTAAATGGGCCAGCGTTGGTTTTATATAGACCAGCTTTGGTTTTTAAATGGACCAGCGTTGGTTTTACTTTGACCAAAAGTCTAGTCTTAGTACTTATTGCTTCGTTGGGTTTGGTGGCATGTGTTTTTGTCTGTTCATCAGGCAACGTATAATCCTAGATGTTTTTTGTGTAGCAGCCGCTCTGGGCGATAATATGCTCTTGGAACGAGTGATTACCTCGGCGTTATCGCAATGACAGTAGCCGTAGAGCTGCTGCGGGGGGCAAACAATGAATGAATGCAATGTAAATTTCATTGAACAAAGAGGCCGCTAAGCCGATTGCTAATTAGCCGGTCAATGAATGCTACGGCGACCAGTGAATGAATGCAATCTAAATTTCATTGAAAAACGAGGCGGCTATGCCGACTGCTTATGCGGCCATTGAATGATTGCAATGTAAATTTCGTTGAAGAGGCGGCGAAGCCAACCAATAAATGAAATCAGTGCAATTTCGTTGAAAAATGAGGCGGCTACGCTGGCCAAATGAACAAATGCAATGCAAATTCCGTTCTAGAAAGAGGCGGCTAAGCCAACCAATGAATGAAGTTAGTGCAATTCCATTGAAAACAGAGGCGGCTAAGCTGACCAAATTAATTAATGCAATGCAGAAGTCGTTGAAAATGAGGCGCTTCCTTCGTGTTTTTCGCTACATAATTTCAGTGTTTCAAGGAAAACAAAACAGCAGTGAGGTACGTGTCGTGCGTCAACGACTCCCATACACCAGCCTGCCCTCTTCCCGGAAGCTTCTCCAGATGTTCGATTGCCATGGTCGAGCGTATCGTTCGACCATTCCTTCTGTTTTGATTCGTTCATTCGTGCCCTAGTATTATTATTGGCGTTCTTTCGTCGTGCCAGAATTGCGCACCTACTGTAGTTGGTTTTTAGTCACCATGTTTGTCCTTTAGAGAGTTGGCTTTTTTGTTGAATGGGCGGACGAAATAAGCAGGGCTTTTCACGGATCGGATCACTTCTCGCGGGTCGGATCTGATGAAGGTGACCCGACCCGACCCGTGAGATTTCGAAAACCTCCTGACCCAAGCAGACTCGACCCACGATTTTTTTTAATCCTCCTGACCCGACCCGTGAGCCAGGTCATGACCTGTGAAAAGCCCTGGAATTAAGGAAGTATCACAGGTGATATATCAGAAGAAGCGAGAGAGGACATCAAACAGAATTCAGCACATGATGAGCATGTCACACCTACCTTCTTTGTTGTGCCTTGAGGGCCATCCTTTGCTCCTTCCGTTTTTCTGGATAGCATACGAGATGTGTTCGCTAAGCTGGAGGGTGCGCTGGAGGAAGGCATGAATGATAAGATGATGCTGGAGGTGGGAGAGATTGTTCTCTGTTCTGCTTTTTTTGGCGTCATGTGGTATGTGGCGCTGGTGGCCTTATGAGCGGGTGCAAACATACTGTTTTTTTCAAGAGAAAAAAAAGACAAAAACATCGCCTTTTTTCCCCCGTAGACACGGAGAATATTTTTTGTCATCGGATGTCATAAAAAAAGAGAAAATGGTAGACTTTATCGGCGGCAGGAGATAATATAGGCAGTGAAGAGACGCATATTCTTGGCAGCGCCACAAGACGCGAAGATATAATCGATGACAGGAAGGAGAACAGTGAGAAAGCAAGGCCCAGCCTCCGCATATAGGTTCGTGTTTTTCGCTGTTGTCAATGCTTCAAAGTAAGCAAAACAGTGAAGTATGTGTCGTGCGTTAACGACTCCCCCCATACACCAGCACGTCCTCTTCCTGGCAGCTTCTCCAATTTTTTTACTGCCATGGTTGGGCGGATCATCCGCCCCCCTCCAGCTCTTGGGTCGACAAAGGTTATATACTAAGTTTTTTTTTTAAATCTCACTTACTTTTTCTTGTCAGCTTTTGGACAAAAGCCGTGGTCACGGGCGTCGTCCCTTCTCCCCCCCGGTACACGCCTTCATTTTTTATTGCGCGGAGGGTTCGGCATGCCCAACGCTCGTCGAGTTTCATCGAAGTTTGCTAACTCACGCTCTCGCGCTTTCCGCAAGTCATTTTTTTTGCACAAGAAAAAGTCCCTACGAGTACGAGTATGCACTCGGGGGGGCTCGAACCTGCGAAATCGACCTTAGTGGTTACGAGGTTAACCCACTGATCGGGGACGCTGACCGATATAACATAGAGCTCCTGAAGTGAAGAGCCTCGTGATGTACGTGGGCATCCCTACCGCCGTATGATGGGTCATCTGTAACGGAAAACCGTAAACAATACCTGTAACCGACTACAGTAACTGTAAACTGTAGCCCCATAACTAACCGATAGCTGCAGCGGAAACGACACCTGTTCGTCCGCGTCTCGCGTCTCGATGTGGGAAAGTCCATATACTGTATCTGAAACCCCACGGCTGTAACCCATCACGGGAACCAATAAATTTCACCTATAACTGTAACCGATAAAGCTAAACCGACAATGTTAACCGATGAAGTGCTGTAGCCGAAAACTGTGCACAACATTTGTATCCGACAACAGCAACTGTAAGCTGTAACCCATGACTATAACCGATTACTGCAACCGAAACGACACCTGTTCGTCCGCGTGTCCCATCTGGATGCGGGAAAAGGTTCGGGCGTAAGGGCTCACAGGGTCCCAGTGTGCGCTCGATTGCTGCCATGTTCAGCAAAGTACGCCGATTTATGTAACGGACGATTAAAACTGTAAAGTGTATAACTGATATCTGAAACCGACAACTGCGACCGATAAGTTTAATCGAAACGTCACCTGTTCGTCTACATCTGGATGTTTGCAAAGGTTCGGACGGAAGAGCTCAAAGGGTCCCAATGTGCGCTCCGTTGCCGCCATGTCCAGCAAGTACTCCAACTTATGTAGCCGACGACTATAACTGCATTATCTGAAACCGACAAGTGTAACCGATAAATGTAACCGAACCGTTACCTGTTCGTCCGCATCTCGATGTGCAAAACAACTTCGGACGGAAGAGCTCAAAGGGTCCCAATGTGCGCTCGATTGCCGTGTTCAGCAAGTACACCAACTTATGTGACCGATGACTATAACTGTAATTGTAACTGATATCTGAAACCGGCAACTGCTGTAACCGATACATTTAACGAAGCGTCACCTGTTCGTCCGCATCTGGATGTGCAAAACAACTTCGGACGGAAGAGCTCAAAGGGTCCCAATGTGCGCTCGATTGCCGCCATGTTCTGCAAGTACGCCGATTTATGTAGCCTGCGACTGTAAGTGTACACTGTAACCGATATCTGAAACCGACAAATGTAACCGAAAAAAGGAACCTAAACGTCACCTGTTCGTCCGCGTCTCGCGCCTTGATGTGGGAAAAGGTTTGGGCGCAAGAGCTCTAAGGGTCCGAATGTGCGCTCGATTGCGGCCATGTTCAGCAAGTACGCCGACTTAGGCGACAGTCCAGGTACAACGCTGATAGCAATTTTGTTTTGAAAGAGTTTTTTCTCTTTTTATTTTTCATGCTCTGGCAAATGTGTTGAAGCAAAAACCCCTACAGCAGGTACACTCCCGTACGAGATGTCCGAAGTGAAGAGGTAGGTACTGCAAAGTTCATCCCCCAGTAAAGACAGTAAAGAGAGTAAAGACACTATTTACGGGGGAACATAGTAATCTAGTAATCAGGACCAAATTTGGTTAGTAAAAACAGTGGAATATATAGGTTTTTGTGTGTATCGTAGGTCCTGATTGCTATGGCCCTCCGTAATATTAAAAAAATAAAATAAAGACGGATGTCACGGTAGAGGTGCATAATTTTTTTTCTGAGGGTCCTCGCTTGAGGAAACTCTTTACCTGTCCCAACAACTGATTTTTTTTAAGGAAAAAACGATGTGCTACCTGATGAAAAATCCCATGGCCTAGCTAGGCATGCAACGAAAATGATTTAAAAACGAAAGATGGAGATTCTGACGATTTTGGGTTAAGGAGCCCCCGTCATTCAGAAACATTACTCAAACAAAAAGTGCTATTAATACCTCTATCGTAGCACGCGTCCCACACTAATCGTAAGTCATTTCTCCCAACAAACGTGGGTGAAGTTCCGAAGGGGGTTATTTACCCTCTACCCGGACTGATTTTCTTTTGTAGCATGTAGGCGAGGAGAGAGCCTTCCGCGTGTTGGGTGGACGAGTAAAAAAGGACCGAGAGCATCCCAAATGATTAGTTGTAGTGTTGGTAAGAAACACAAAAGAGGGTGTTTTGATTGCTGATTGTTTGGGATTTTTGGCAATTTTTTGGCGGCGAATTGACCATATGCTTGTTTGCTTTTAGTAAGATCAAATAATAAGATACTGCTTGGCTAGGAACTCGCGCTGGTGAATATTTGAAACTGTTGTCAACCCAACTCCAACCCAACCCAACCCAACCAAACCTAACCCAACCCAGCCCAGCCCAACCCAAACCAAACCAACCGAAACTAACCCAACCCAAGCCAATCCAACACCGTATATGTGATAGGCGAGGCAGTGGACATGTCGGGCATCTGCCAGCTGGGGGAGGACATCGGAATCGATGCTGCTACGGACGTGAGCATCTTGGTCTTGTGCTGGAAGCTAGGCGCCAAGGCGAAGCCGGGCCACATCATGGAGAAGGAGTGGTTAGAGGGCATGGAGGCACTGGGTACGGATTCGACAGAGAAGGTATGATAACAAACTGACTTTTAAGGCAATAAATAGTCTAGGGCTGTATTTGATGCTTTGTTCTTTTGGGTTAGGGTTAGGTTAGGGTTAGGTTAGGGTTAGGTTTGGTCTTGTGCTGGAAGCTAGGTGCCAAGGCTAAACCGTGCCACATCATGGAATAGGAATGGTTAGAGGGCATGGAGGCACTGGGTACGGATTCGACGGACAAGGTATGATAAGAAATTGTCGGTGTCCCCGATGGTCTAGTGGGTTAACCTCGTAACCACTAAGGTCAATGTCACGGGTTCGAGCCCCACCGAGTGCAT
>JAYJMJ010000686.1:397656-407814 GCA_036873875.1 Laminaria ephemera | reverse complement strand
CCAGCCGGGGTCACACAGGAGGAAGGTAAACACAGAAGATTTCTCTCCACCTTTCCTCCTGCGGTGCTTGCCTTTATGTATTTTGTGTGATAACAACCACGACAATAAGAACAAAATGCTGTCCTGCTGCTCACATGTCATCAAGAAGTTTCAAATACAAGGCTTCTGCGGCTGACGCCAGAAGCAGTAATTAAAGCGATCTTAAACCCAATGCCTAAAGTCCTGCGTACGGCTTTCAGACCCCCGAATGTCCGAAAATCGGAAAGTCAGTACGGAAGAGTGGCACTGAATGAAGTGCAAAATAATTCGGGTGCGGCGGGGTACGGGTTTAGTGTGTTTTACAAAAAGCTGTCGAGTTCAAAGCACTACTACTTTGAGTCAAGCACAGACCACACGTCTTAGGCACACGTCTTAGGCACACGTTATAGGCATACGTCTTAGGCACACGTCTGCCCTACGATAGGGGTAGATATTTTCGGTTGGTTCGTTTCTGATTGCCGGAGCTCCTCGAGGTGAGGAATTAGTCTGTGTCGTTGGACTACTTTACTATGTTTTACAAAAGTATTCGTCGTACACCTAGGCCATGGGAGGGTGCAGCGGGTCCTTCTTTATATTTGTCTCGTAATCTACATTTTTGCGTGAGGTATAGAGCTTCGAAAGCGTGGAGCCCCACAAAAAATGGAAGCACCACTATCGTACCGCGCGTGAAAGTGAAACGGTCAGTCTCTGCGTTAACATCCGGCCTTGATCACGGGACGTCGGGACGTAGGGCTAAGAGTTGATGCTCAGGATTTCCGAAAACCTGATGTAAAAACCTCTAAAGAGGGCTTAAATGACATAATTGGTCGGATTTGTTTTTTGGGGCACGGTTCGCTCGCCCGCCTACTTGCCGACTAAACTGGGGAAGCTGTGCTGAAGATTTTGATGGTCTGTTTAACCATGTTTATCAGTCGAGGGGCAGTGGGGGTTGCTCGTCAACACGCTTCGATGCGGTGTCGTGAAGATTAAATGGCCACGCCTCTCGACAGCACTGTTTTCCCTAAAATGTCCGGGTTTCCCGCTGTATGTTTACCACGGCCGTAGTACCGAGGATTAAACATTGGTACTTCACCTTCATTTTTTTTTGCTGCTCCCTTCCACAACATTCAGCCTCTGAAACAAGAGGCTTAGAGAGTAGTACTGCACAAAACCCGATTCTGCGTTCACGAATGCCTCCCTCCCCAAATTTGACATTTCCTTCCTCAATATTAAGCTTGCATTGCGACGATCACTGCTCGGCCTTGGGGTAACGCGAGACGTGATAAGCAGCAACATGAAATGTGCGAAAAGTGACTGTTACGAGACCCTCAAATTCGTCCTCATTGCTGCTTTTCACCACAGGTGTGCTTGCATTCGCCGGCCCAGGGACTTCCAACTCCAATCGTCTATCTCCTAGGCCTCCCGAGGGTTTCCATCAGGGTTTCCATCGTCCCACCGGGTGTCGACAATGCGGCCTTGCCTCCACGAGCAGTGCCAAGTGACGGCGACGTTTAACGTCAAGGGCGGCGAAAAGACGGGGGTGTACTGTGAGCAGCATGCTGAAAACGGCATGGTGGACGTCCACAAGAAGCGTTGCTCACATGACTCCTGCACGAGGCGACCGAATTTCAATGTCGAGGGTGTCGAGACTCCGGAGTTCTGCAAACAACATGCTAAGGACGGCATGGTAAACGTCTGTATCAAGCGTTGTTTGCATGATGCCTGTATGAGGCGGCCAAGCTTCAATGTCGAGGGCAGCAAGACGCCGTCGTACTGCAAGCAACATGCCATGAGCGGCATGGTGGATATCCGCAGCAAGCGTTGCTCGCACGACTCCTGCACGAAGCAGCCAAGCTTTAACGTAAAGGGCAGCAATGCTCCAGCGTACTGCAAGCAACATGCCGCGGACGGCATGGTGAACCTCCACAATAGGCCATGTTCATATGACTCCTGCACGAGACAACCGAACTTTAATGTCAAGGGCAGCAAGATGGCGGCGTACTGCAAGCAGCATGCCGAGGACGGCATGGTGGACGTCCGCAACAGGCATTGCTCGCACGGGTCCTGCATTAAGCATCCGTACTTTAACGTCGAGGGCAGCAAGACGCCCGCGTACTGCAAGCAACATGCCGGGGACGGCATGGTGGATGTCCGCAACAAGCGTTGCTCACATGACTCCTGCATGAGACGTTCGCATTTTAATGTTGAGGGCAGCAAAACAGGGGCGTACTGCAAGCACCATGCTGAGGATGGCATGGTGGATGTTCACAACAGGCGTTGTACGCACGACGCATGCACGAAGCAGCCGAGCTTTAATGTCGCGGGTAGCAAGACTCCGGCGTTCTGTAAGAAACACGCGGAGGATGGCATGGTTAACGTCAACGTGAAACATTGCTATCACCACTCATGCACAGGGCAGGCCATATTTAATGATGAGGGCAGCAAGACGGGGGCGTACTGCAAACGTCATGCCAAGGACGGAATGGTAGACGTCTGCACCAAGCGCTGCTCATATGACGCATGCACGAAGCGACCCAAGTATAGCGTCGAGGGCAGCAAGACGCCGGCTTACTGCAAGCAGCATGCCGAGGACGGCATGGTGAATGTCTGCGTCAGGTGTTGCGGGTATGACTCCTGCTCGAGACAGCCGAACTTTAATGTCGAGGGCAGCAAGACAGCGGCGTATTGTAAGCAACATGCCGAGGAGGGCATGGTGAACGTGTGCATGAAGCGTTGCGCACGTGACATGTGCAAGAGGCAGCCAAGCTTCAATATCGAGGGCAGCAAGACCGCGGTGTACTGCAAGCAACACGCAGAGACCGGCATGGTGAACATCCGCAGAAATCGTTGCTTGCAAGACTTCTGCACAAGGCAGGCGAGCTTTTCTGTAAAGGGCAGCAAGATTCCGGGATACTGTAGGCAACATGCCAAAGATGGAATGGTGAACCTCGACCGCAGTAACTCGTGTGCACATGACTCCTGCACGAAACAGCCAACGTTTAACGTGGAGGGTAGCAAGGTAGCGGCGTACTGCAGGCAACATGCTGAGGACAGCATGGTGGACGTCCGCAACAAACATTGCTCACATGGGTCCTGCATGAGGCATCCATATTTTAATGTCGAGGGCGCCAAGGCACCGGCGTACTGCAAGCAGCATGCCGAGGACGGCATGGTGGATGTCCGGAACAAGCGTTGCTCGATTGAGTCTTGTACGAATCGTCCATATTTTAATGTCGAGGGCAGCAAGATACCGGCGTACTGCAAGCAACATGCAGAGGAGGAAATGGTGAACGTGAGAAGTAGGCATTGCTATCACAAATCCTGCACGAGGCAACCGAGCTTTAATGTCGAGGGCAGCAAGACCGCAGTGTACTGCAAGCAACACGCAGAAGATGGCATGGTGAACGTGAGTAGTAAGCATTGCTATCATGACTCCTGCACGAGGCAGCCGAGCTTTAATGTAGAGGGCAGCAAGATCGGGGTGTACTGCAAGCGGCACGCTGAGGACGGCATGCTTGACGTCCGAAACAAGCGCTGCTCACACGACTCCTGCATGAAGCGACCAAAGTTTAATGTCGAGGGCAGCAAGGCGCCGGCGTACTGTAAACAACATGCGGATGATAGCATGGTGAACGTCTGCGTAAGGCGTTGCGCGCATGACTCCTGCACAAGGCTTCCGAGCTCTACCGCCGAGGGCAGCAAGAGGGCGGAGTACTGCAAGCAACATGCCGAGGACATGGTAAACACCGGCACCACACGTTCCACGCCTGAGTCTTGGACGAGGCAGATGACCTTAAACACAGAGAGCAGCAAGGCACCGGCGAACGGTAACCATCACGCTGAGGACGAGATGGCGCACCTCCAGGATACGTTGTGCTTGCATGACTCCTGCACGAAGCAACCGAGTGTTCAAGCAGACGGCACCAATCCGGCGGAGTACTGCGATGATCATGCTAAGGACGGCATGGTCAACGTCTACGTCAAACGTTGCTCACATGACTCGTGCACTAGGCAGGCGAGTTCTAATGTCAAAGGAAGCAAGTCTCGGGCGTACTGCAAAGAACACGCTCAAGACGGAACGGCGCACGTCCACCATACGTTGTGCTTACATGACTCCTGCTCGAGGCCCCCCAAGTGTAATGTCGAGGGAAGCAAGATTCCGGCGTACTGCAAGGAGCATGCTGAGGACGGCATGGTGAACGTCTGCAACAAGCTTTGCTCGCATGGGTCTTGCGTTCGACAGTCGTACTTTAATATCGAGGGCAGCAAGGCCGGTGCCTACTGCAAGCAACACGCAGAGGACGGCATGGTGGACGTCCGCAACAAGCGTTGCTCACATGACTCATGCGCGAAGAGACCGAAGTTTAATGTCATGGGCAGCAAGACGGGGGCGTACTGCAAGCAACATGCTTTGGATGGCATGGTGGATATCGGCAGTAAGCAATGCGTGCATGACTCCTGCTCGCGGCACCCGAGTTTTAACGTTCCGGGCAGTAAGACGGCGACATTCTGCAAACAACATGCTGAAGCCGGCATGGTCAACGTTTGCGTCAAACGTTGCTCACATGACGAATGCACAAGGCAGCCGAGCTTTAACTTCGAGGGCAACAAGACGCCGTTATACTGCAAGAAGCACGCCGACTTCGGCATGGTGAACGTCCGCACCCGGCGTCCATCACAGGACTGTTTCACAACAGTACCGGTACTGGATGTTCCACAGGACTGTTTCACAACAGGGCCAGCTCTGGATGTACCAACCAACGTTGCGGGTGCTGCATCCACCACGCAGCAGAGCGATGTTTCGGACAGTTCGGCGAAAAACTCTGATTTGCCGTGTGAGGCGGCCACTTCTAGGAAACGATCGAGGTGTGAACGAGATTCGGAGTAGCCCCCGCAGGTCTGACGCGTGCTATGATACGGTTAGCAGTATTTTGACAAAACAATTATGTTTTTGGTGCGACTCCTCAACTGAGATACGCCCCGAAATCGTTGGAATACCTTTCGTGTTTCGTCATAGTATTCGATATGTGCCTGCTGTAGGCCATGGGATCGTTGGTCATGGTTGCACTTTCAGTTTTACTCAAAGCACGTGTTTGAGTGAGGCATAGAGGTCCTCGAGTGAGGAGCCCTCGAAGAAATGGTACCATTCACCGTCCATGGTTACACTCTCAGTTTTGCTCAAAGCACGTGTTTGACTGACGTATAGAGGTCGTCAAGTGAGGAGCCCTCGAAGAAATAGTACCATTCACCCCTACCATAGCGTGCGTGTTTAGTTTAAACTGCGGGTGTGGGTGCCAGCAAAGGCGCTCCTCACAAGTCGCCTTGCTGTGCCTGACGGGGGCACCTGAACGACAATATCATCGGAACGCCGGCCAAGCAGGCCCCTGCGGCTACGCCCCGGACAGTCGTCAATCTGTAGCATCAATCTTGGAACCCGTCATAAGAGTCGGCGGCAACGCCGAACCTGGAAAGCACCAAGTAGGCCCTTACGTAGTCGTGTATGTAGATTATCGCTGAGTGGGTGTCAACGATGAGTACAAGTCCACCGGTTCAACCCGTTGTCGACCGATGGATGACGGTGGACGGCTGTATACACTAAAGTACACGGTAGAGACTTGTCCTGGCGGCGAATTTGTACTGCTCGAAGTGTTGATTTGCAAAGGAGATCCAGCCTGACGACCGAAACTCTCTCAGCAGCCTAGATTTCGGTGTCGGTCGTTTTTGTTTTCGTCAGTGTTCTGCGTCCTCCTACGATAGGGCTTAGCACTTTTTAGTTCGAGCTTTCCTGATGGACGGGCCTCCTCAACCGAAGAACTAGCTATTAATAGTATTGCGATAGCGCTTGGGTTTTACAATAGTATTCGTGAGATGCCTAGGGCGTGGGATTGTTCATCGGGATGCCTTTTTACGTTTTCTCTTAAACAGCGTTTGGGATAGTTGCGGTATATATACCTTGGTAGGGCTCTAGTCAGGAGCCTAATAATAATTGTTTGCACCCCTATACCATTCCGTAGTATGCCATAGTATGTCGTCTCATACCATTCCGTAGTATGCCATAGTATGTCGTGTCCCGTTAAACTACTAACCAACCTACTGCCACCTGCGACCGGAAGACCCTCGGCGAAAGGAGTACCTCGGTGGGCGAACGGAACTCAAGCGGAAGGGAGGTGTGTAGAAGTACCGATGGGAATGTCTAGGGCCTGTAGGTTTGCGCCGAACAGGAAGGAAACGGGTTAGTATGTTTTGTGTGGGCCTGGCTGCATAGCGCTTGTTATCAGGATCTTGTGTGCCAGCATGGGGTGCCCGAGGGATTGTGCCGCCTGTGGCCGGGCGGGCTGTCAAGGCGGTAGCCGAGACGCATCAACTGTTTTAACAACTCTGAGTTTAGAAGGAAGAAGAGTGGAAACGCATTGGTATTACAGTGTCGGCTACACGAAGCAATCCGGGCTTACCGGGTAGGTAACGCGCAGCGTGAGGAGCTTAAAAGACACGCGTAGAATCGTACTGTTGCACGCTTTTCTCGGAATGTGGACACCACTACACTTGACGTGTTTGTGGGCTACTTCGTATACCTGGGTCCTAAATGTGTTAGCTGACCGCCTTGCACTTTGCAGCCGGTGGCTGGCCTTACGGAGGGAGACGGGGTCGGAGGCAGGGGTGAATATAACTAGCCTTATTTTGCCGCAAGGGGAGGGGGGTTGGTGGCGCAACACTGCGCTGGTGCGGTATGCTGTTCGGCGCTGGTCGTAATATAAAAGGCAAGCGGGGGGTCGGCGCTGGTCGTAATATGGAAGACAAGCGGGGGGTCGCCGGAAAGCAGTACCAGTGGCATGTGTTATCAGTTTCACGAGCAAATGGTTGGGTACACTATTCATTATATATGAGGTTGCAATGCAGCGCCATCGATATGGGTTGCGGTTCTGTTCTCCAGTGTACGGCTTAAATGCTTAGTTTTTAGGTCAGACGTGAAGGGTTGCCAATTTCAGCGACAAAACGTATGAAATACCTGGTATGTGAGTTGTAAGTTGCAGGTGAGAGCGAAAACAATGCCGGTCCGGCTGTCTGGTGATCTGGCGATGTATCGTTGCGGTTCAGTAGGGTCAGTAGCAGCTATATGTATCATACGTATCATGAGCTGAACGAAAGCAAACTATTTGTGGATCCAACCAACCTGTGTGCGTGGTTAGATGCAAGCATTTTTGGGTGGGGGGTTCTTCGGACACTAAGTATAGAACAAGGTATCCGAAGAAAGGACCGAACAGGTGAGGATCGAGATTAATACCTACCAATACGCGTTAACCCTCTCAATGTTTGTTAGTTGTATTATTATGCTTGCCGTCCAGCGATGTGCAGCATGAGCTTCGACGTGGATTACTCATAAACATTCCCATGCAGTTAGTAAAACAAAAGGACGGGAAGCCCATAAAAAAGGAAAACTATGCATTCGTATTCATGAACGGACGCGCGCCAGCGCAGAAACCTTGTTATTTACGTGTTACGTACAAGGTACAAGTGGTGGTCGGTGTTTCGTCCCTGGGCGCAGACATTCCTCTACTTCCACGTAAAGATCCTGATACGTTTTGGGTTCCGATATTGCGGGCACTCCCGGTACGGGCGTTCCGGCTCGTGGTCTGTGCTGCTGTACCCTCCTGCTCTTCCTACTTTGCCGTCGCTTCTGCAATTCCTTCCCAATGCTAGCAATGCTAGGGCTAGTGCTAGCCGACGCGTGCTACTATAGAGGTTGCACTTTTTGGTTGAGTAATGTTTCTGAATAACGGGGAGCTCCTTAACCCAAAATCGTCTGGATGTCTTTCTTATTTCGCAAATCTGGATTTTTTTGTATACCTACGCCATGGGTTTTGTTCATCGGGTTGCACTTTTAGTTTGCACCAAATCAGTTTTGCGGGTGAAAGACAGAGCTCCTCGAGTGAGGAGACTCAGAAAAAAAATGATACCATTCACCTCTATCGTAGCAGGTGTCCAATGCTAGCAATGCTGGCCGAAGCGTGCTGCGATAGAAATAGCACGTTTCGGCTGAAACGTTTTCTGAATTACGGGGCTCCTTAGCCAAAATCGTCGGAATTTTATTGTTTGGGTTTCAATTAATGTTTTGTTGACTACGTACCTACTGCAGGCCATGAGATTGTCGATCGGATAGCACTGTTGTTGTTTTTCCCCAAATCATTTTTTGAGATATTAGAGCTTTAGTGAGGAGCCTCCGGAAAAAAAAAATGGTGCACCTCTATCGTAAGGTGTGCTAGTCAGTGTTTTACCCTTTTTTGTGGGGTGGGGCTTGTGTTGTGGGTATTGTGTATAAGATGCGGCTTCCGCTTGCCATGTATATTATGTATGTACAGCAGCAGAAGCAGCAGCAGCCGACACGTTTCTCTACGTAAGTGCTGTGTGCTGGTTAGCTGTGTATGGTGGTTTTACGTGGTCTGTCTCCTGTCTAAGGCTTAGATATTTAACGAATAATAGTGCAGAACAAAAATGGTATTCCAGCGACAACAGTAGTTAGTTCAGTGCCTAGGTTGGAGGTGCTCTGTCAAACAGAGATCGATTTTGCCGACACGGTACAGGATACCGAACAAGAAGCAGGGTAATATGAAACGCAGGCCGAAATTTGCGGGAAGACAATATACCTGGGAGCCGTTACACTGGAGCTGGTGTAGAACTCACCCTCTTCCAAGTATCGAAAACCCAGCCTGGATCTGTATTTGTTGTGTCTTATCCGGTGTCATGTAGTGTAAGTGCACTGCCCTGATCTTTGCGCGCGTCTCGGGACGAATTGAAGCGATGATAAAGGCTTGCCGACGTGTGCTGCGATAGAGGTGGCCCTTTCTGGCTAAACCGTTTCTGATGGAGGGCCTCCTTAACCCTCTCAGCACCCACTACCCACTCGGAAACCGCAAAAAATCTCAGCATGGCGATACTCGTACGGATGCACGCTCTTCCTAGACGCTTGATACTACCAGGGTATGAGATTGTGTGGAAGAATGTGAGTGCCTCACGCTCGCTACGACAGGGGTAGCACCTTCTTTTTGTGGGGCTCCTGGCTTGAGGAATTCCGTCCCTCACCCCAAAAACAGTTCTTGAAAAAATTGAAAACACGACCTGATGAAACAATCGCATGGCCTTGGCATACAGCGAATTATATTTCAATGGTATTCCGACAATATGAGGTATGTCTTCAGTTAACCCTGTTAGCACTAGAACGCTATAGGTCCCGTGAAATGGGCCCAAATTTGGGTGGTATTACTTGGTTTTAGAGGCATGCTCTTTGAGTGGACCTTGAACGCCCCGTTTACCACGCCAAAGCTTTGAAAAGTGATGTTCTGCTGTCTGCTGTGGTGGGCCCAAAGAGCCCGGGCTCTTTTGAAATGGTCGTAGTTGATTATTTTACAGCTCTTGACGTTGCATTTTGGTTATATTCCCTACCCCAGCAGGCCGTGGTTGCTTCTTGTGGTAGATGCTGCAATCGCGTTTGTATTTGGCTATCATCTCCCTCGAACATGGATATAAGTTAATGTCTTGACTTACAGTAGTTAGTGTGAATTAACCCCCCACACACACACCTGTTGTATGGGGTTGGTGTCGGTTGGCAACGACGCTACAAAACACGCCTCTCACTACGTGAGCTGGACAACCATGGTACCGTCTTTTTTTTCTCGTTGTTATGTTTTGGTGGTACCCGAGATGGTGTCGAGTTAAGATCTTATTTTGCGGAGTGGAGAACCCTAACTCCGTGCGAGGGAGATGGTATCACGTAGTGCGTATATGGTAAGGCACCCACGAGGCAGTTACATAGTATCCCAATTGTTGTCTCTGGAAGTGACCACCACATCAGAAAACAAATTAATTAATTCGAAGCTGTCATCCGATATGCAAGAAAGTACGCAGATGGTGCGGAAGTCCGCCTCACAAGTGGCTCTTAGTAGGATGCAGGTCACCCTTCATGCGACTCGCCGAACAACTCACGGCGCTTCGAGCTTGGTGCACGCGATGTCTGCCTGGTCGGTGAAAACCCGACGTGCTCCGTTCCGGCATTGTAGGGATTCGAGGGTCAATGGTCATATGACTACGGCTATGCATGAAATGAGTACACCCTCCCCCCCCCCACGCCATATATACCTAGAACAC
>JAYJMJ010000686.1:337947-349938 GCA_036873875.1 Laminaria ephemera | reverse complement strand
CCTCTGTCCGCTTCACGTTTTGCTCTATCTGAGCTAGCGTAGCGGGCGGATGCCGCCCGCGGAGCGAAGCGCCTTGTGTATGTACCGTGTACCATACGTTGCGCATGGTGCCCAAGCGACTTTCGTCCGCCGTTGGCTGCGTATTTTGGAGCAATATGAGATCGCACTACCTGCACGAATGGTCGACTTGACACACCATGTGATTACAAGCTATCATACCAGATGCTGTAGTGTTGTTCTACTGCCTGTATAAGAGCAGTCCTACACTACCTTCACACACCATGCGATCATGCGATTACAGGCTAGAGGTTGGACCAGTAGCATGCACTACGGACACGAGTCGTGCAAAAGTTTACACACCTTGAAACTGTACAGGTTGGACCAGATACTGTATTTCACACCATGTACAGCAGTACCATGGTAACATACCCTGTACAAGCAGTACCGTGTACCATACCTTGTTTATGCACTATGTACCAACGCGTACTGTATCATGTCTGCATGTAGCATACCTTGGGCATGAAGAGGTTCCACAAGCCGAGAGAGCGAGCCTTCGACTTCAGGCCGATCAACACAGGAGGAATCTCCTTCCATCGAGACCCGGTCCTCCCTTCTATCTCGTCCATCTCGCGAGCAAACACGGGCTCAGAAGGGATGCAGTCATTCTCGACGAACCTCTCCAGCAGCACTAAACGCGCAGTCATGCTCTTGCGTAACGCTGGGTGTGCTGAAGGAAAGGAGTCGTTGTTGCTTGCAGGAGATGCTGGAGTGTGCTGAATCAGGCTGATCCGCTAAAAAAGCTGACAGTCTCGCGTCTCCTCAGGGGAGGAAAAGTGGAAAATGTTGAGAAAAAAACGCCTTCCGAGATCATGGAACAGCTTTTCTTGCCTTCTGCCTACTTCTGCAACACAAAACCACTCTTATTGGAATTTGCTTTTCCAGCAGAAAAAAGGGATACGCCCAACAAGTATCATCCAACCCAACTACAGTACAGGATATGGCGAAGGGGGTGCGACGTGCTCTTCGTGTACCTGCTAGCACTAGCCATGGCGGTACTAATGTACGTCGCACGATGATCGACAAACAACTCGCGGTCATAGCAACGGCCAACCGTCGTCGGCAGCAAGCACTTCCCATGACGGATGACAACCGTTTGTTGTTGAAGATCTTGTTGCGATCTTGGTCACGCACTACGAGAAGAGTGTCCGATTTGAGAGCACGAGAGCGTGCTTGGCATGCTGTGCGAAGCGAGCGCCTCATTGGGAACGCTGTCACCGTTTGGCACCATTGGGCTCAGAGGAATCGGACTGATGACACGGAGTGGGCTGCGCGAATGACGATGATTCAAGCACGAAGGTACAGAGTCTCTTGGTCCTGTGGCTGTCATTCGATGTTGGCACAATCTTGCACACTTCGGACAGATCACGATCTACAGCAGATAATCTACTGTTTATCTTATGCCTGTCGTTGTGATAAATCATACCCGTGTTGTCTGTGTATCATAGTACAGATCCCACCCAGGAAACGTGTGCTAGACCAAGCAGATCATACGTCTCCCACCCGGCAACAAGATCTAGAGCATACAGATCATTTGACCAGGATCTTCGTATCTGCCCTGGGAAGATCTACTAATATACGATCTATCTGCCCTGGGAAGATCTACCTACTGCTTGTAGATCATGAAATGGGGACCCGATCTATCTGATGTGTGCAACCTTGCCTTTCATCCCCTCCAACTCTCTGAACTCGCGCTCGTATGATGCTATCATAAGACTAGAGGCTACGCAGCCACATTCCCCAAGATCTGATGGCAGTCGTGGCAAAGATATACTGCAGTGATAATGATAGCTACAGATATCATAGGTGCTCACGTCGTATCGATGCTCTCTGCAGCAGAGGCCAACAGGGTAAGCCCCGCATCTTGTACAGTAATGGGCATGTTTGGATTGTGCGTAGCTTTGTGAGTTACGGTTAGACGAATGTGTTGCTTTGAGATGGGTTCGAGTATTGATTGCAAATTGCATCGGTCGAACGCACAGCCGATGTATTGTTGATAAACCTTACGAGAAATACAGAAACCACGCGACCGAAGTATCACACAGCTTGCAAAGTTGAGTATCGACCATTCAATGGGTCGAACTCACAGCTCACGTTTTTCAAACACAATTAAATTAAATTGCAGTAGTTGTGGGCGACGAATTGATCCTGCACTGCCTCGTGCTTGACGAGCCGAAGAAGATAAGAGCCGTAATCGCAAGGTAGGATTCCCTATTATAGATTCATCGTTTCAGAACGGTTGTGGACGAACTGACTCGTAAAAAGTTGAATAACCACTGTCGATCTTAAGGCTCCCAGCTTATCCTTTTCCTCATCAAGAAACTCCACCACGATCTCTTCGAACTGGGTTTGAATATTGGAACTTTCCAGTTCTATCCCGACGCAGCACAAACTTTTTCTTGACCGCTAAGCAGAAGCAGCCAACAAAAAACTGTGCTGTATCGGCATGGGATTGAAACGTGCCGCTCGTATCAAAACCCAGATCGAAGATATTTGGTGGATTTTCTTAATGAAATTAAGGATAAGCTGGGAATCTTAAGATCGGCGGTGGCAGCACAACTTGCGAGCGAGTTCGTTCATAACCGCCGTGAAACAGTCAAGCTATGGAGTCTAATAGGTAGGGCTGTGAGTTAGCTGGAATTTTTTTGTTGAGTGGCGTAGTGAAGACCGACTTACGTTTTCAAACCCAGATTGAAGATATCTGATGGGATTTCTTGATGAGGACAAGGATAGGTTGAGAGTCTTAACTTAAACCCCTCAAGGATTGCACCCACGTTTTGGGGGGTAATCGTTGGGAATTAGTGTGGTATTATTCTTGCGGTACTGAAACGCTGCCCCCGCTGTTTTGAGTACACTACAGGACACCTGATAAGAAACAGAAGCAGTACTGACCCAGGCTGGGTTTCTTGTTTGGGAGAGGGGTGCGTTCTACACTAACTTCGGTGTAACGGCTTCCAGATTTCTTATATCCCTGTAAGTATCGGCTTTCCTTTCTTATTACCTTGTTTCTTATTAGGTGCCCTGCACTATTTATGTTTTGCTATTCTAACCGGGTTAAGGCTCCCGGCTTATCCTTATCCTCGTCAAGAAACCCCACGATCTCTTCGATTTGGGTTTGGATGCGAAGCATTTTGCAGTTCTATCCCGATGCAGTACAAGTTTTTCTTGACCGTTAAGCAGAAGCAGTCAACAAAAATTTGTGCTGCATCGGCATGGGATTGAAACGTGCTACTCGTGTCAAAACTCAGATCGAAGATGTTTAGTGGTTTTTTTTAATGAGGATAAGGATAAGCTGGCAGCCTTAATTAACCCTCTTAGCACCCACTCGGAAACCGCAAAAAAAAAATCAACTACGACCATGTCAAAAGAGCCCGGGGTCTTTGGGCCCACCACAGCAGACAGTACGTCACTTTCAAAGCTTTGGCGTGGTAAACGGGGCATTCAAAGTCCACTCAAAGAGCATGCCTCTAAGACCAAGTAGTACCACATAAATCTGGGCCCATTCCATGGGCCCTATAGCGTTGTAGTGCTAACAGGGTTAAGTTACCCCCTTTGGGAAAATGCCTGAAAAACTGACGATTACGGTATCAGCCACACGAGGCAGCCTGGGCTGCCGAGGACCCGAGCTACGGTAGAGAGTCTAGCCCTATTTTCATTACCGGATTTAGGCCACTAGTACGAACGGCCCTGCACTTCATTCACGAGCGCGAGCGAAACAAAAACATCCCATGGCGGTGCATATCGCGAAACAAAAAAAGCGCAAACATTTACGACTTGCAAGTTTATAGGGTAGACACTCGCGTGAGAGGCCCCGAGCCGCTGATATGAGAGGTCCTAAATGTGCCCCCCCAAAGGTAGCCGCGGTCCGAGCTATAGAACCAGCAGGGTGCTCGTCCGAATTGCGACGTAAGGAACTGTACGACACGCCCGCAGCATGACGACACTTGCGCTGCTTCGCGCTTTTCCCAGACGGGTAGTAAAACCGCACGTGTTGCTTTCTAGGTCACTAATATCTGGGTCTCGAAAGGGTTATAATAGGGCTCCCATATTATCCTTGTCTTCAAGAAACCACACCATCTCTATGATTTGGGCTTGAATACGAAGCATTTTACAGTTCTATCCCGACGCAGCACAATTTTTTCTTGGCCGCTAAGCAGAAGCAGGCAACAAAAATTGTGTTGCATCGGCATGGGATTGAAACGTGCTACTTGTATCAAAACCCAGATCAAAGATATTTGGTGGATATTCTTGACGAGGATAAGGATAAGCTGGGAGCCTTGAGGTCGGCACTAGCGGCACAGCTCACGAGTGAGTTCGTTCATAACCACCCTGAAACGACCAAGCTATAGTCTAACAGGGAATCTTACTTCGTGCGTTGTCATAGTCTCGTCGGAGATAACGCCGGGCAGGATGCCCGTTGCAGTTCCTATTAATAGCATAGTCTAATCTATTTGGTCGTATGTCCCAAGTCCAATTGGTCTGACCACCCAACGGTCGGATTTGATGCTTTATCTTACTGTTTCATGCGCGCACAGAACGTGGGGGAGTGAGCCTTAACGCTCCACTTTTCTAAGGCAATAATCCTTCACAACGCCTGCGAAGGTGTATGTCATCCTCCACAACTTATAACCGTCCTTTCTGTGGTAATTCCAAACAAGCACGGTTCCTGTATCTCTCACTCCCTCGATCGCGAATGAGAGCGAGTCTTGATGCTCCACCTCTCCAACCCGTAATAACGCCCGCGAAGGTGTATGTAGTCCTCTACAAGTTGTAACCGTCATTGCTGTGGTAGATCCAAAGGAACACTGTTGGCCAGAGGCTCTTATCTTCTGCGACTCGTTGAGCGCGGTGTAATGTGTAGTTCATGCAGCATGTTGTCCTTTAACTCGGAAATCAGCGAACAACTTAAGAGTGAAATCGTCCTTGCCCAGAGTTTTAAACACAGAGTACAGGACACGTATTTAAGAAATAGAGAGAAGATATTAGGTAGGTTGGCCCACGCTTGATGTTCTCCTTGGGAAAGAGTGCAGTAAATCCTAACATCTAACTTCAGTATATAATGCCGCCTTCTGAAGCTCTTTTTTCCCTGTTAATGTCAAGAGATTTTTCTTGGTGGAAGTTTGCTCCCATACACAGATGCTGCACTCCTTGCGTCGTCGTTTGGACACTGCATCTGTCATCCCTTGATACAGCAGCTCGGTTTGCAGCAGCTTGGTTTGCTAGGTTTGGCCGATGTTGAAATCGTCATTTTTCATTTTCAGTCGTCGGGTTTGCCCTCTCAAGTCCCAAAAGGACTACAGTACAGTATCCGAATTGATACACATCCTGGTCGATGCTGTAACCGCCATTTCTCATTTTCGTCGGTCAGTTGTCACCTCTCGAGTCCAAAACGGGTTACGGTAAAAAGAGTAACCGAATCGATGTACCACCCTCCAAACTCCCGCGCAGATTATCTCGGGCTCTAATGGACTTCAAAGCATCCTGCGCAACGAGCAAACGTAAAAGGCAGCTTAAAACAGCTCTCCGAATCGTGCACGAGCTATCTCAACGGCGACCAATAACGCATAGATGGTGTCGCTGGCAGGAGTTCCTCCAAAGAGCGCATGTAAAAGAGGCGTTTTCGGCGTGGGTTAAGGCCGCCCAGCGGGAGCGACGGATTCGTGTGGCGGCACAAGTAATCCGCGCAAGCAAGGAAGTCAGTGTGGTGGCGAATGTCTGGAATACGTGGCAGAGAGCGGCAGGCGCGGCCACGCTGGCGAGGCTGTTGGGGGCGTGGGGTGTGATTGGGCCAGTGCGACGCTCGGTAGAGGTTATGCAGAGCTCGGCGAAGATGGCAAGGTCAGAGCAATGGCGACAGTTTCACCTACTCAGGTAAGCGCTCTGATTAAAATAATAATAAGGAAACTAAGTTTGAGAAAAATGTGTCCGATAACAATGAGTCTGTCCGATTACTTACTGGAATAAACACTGCCAATATTATAATCGAGTGATTAAGCACTGAACAAAGTGAGAAGTCACGCCGACCTCGGCGAAGGAGTCGCGGGCGGAGCAATGGCAGCGACTTCAGCTACTTAGGCAAGCGCTCTGCAATGCTGCGACTTCGACAATGTTGGAGCCGTACCAGTAGGTTTTGATAGACTATCGTCAATGGATTAGGCAATGGATCAGGGACACCCTCGTGCCCTAGGGGTTGTCCGCAATTGACGATCATTGTCTGAGCCGACTCGGCTAACTTTGTCTGATTTCAACGTGCTACAAGGTGTCTTTGTCCTCATGAAGGATATAGGTTGGTAGTGCTAGCTAGTGCCAGGGTCAACAGGGCGATTTTACAAAGGGGTTCGGTCTTCAATCATTCTGCGCACGGAAACTATATAATCCGCTTTGAATGCTTTTTTAAGGTGTGTCACTTCCCCAGCAGACAGTTAGAGCATTCGTATTCCCGTCCCCTCTTTGATTCAAAAACCCAACTATTGTAGAAAACTTTGACGCTCGGCAGCATCATAATGCCACCTTAACCCTGACCCAAACCCTAACCCTACCCCACCTGCCATCTGTCAAAACGTAGAGGTGTGAGTCGGCAGGATTTAACGACTAACAACTAATAGGTAGGTCCCGTTAGCCAACTAACTGGCTTTAGTCGGCAAGTCGGCTGGCGAAGCCAGCTGATGGTCAGCCGACTTGCCGACTTAGCGAGCAAAATAGCTCCCCCCGGCCGAGGGGGCCCCGCCTAAAAACAAAATGCGTCCCGCATTAAATAATCCTTCCTATAAGTATGGAAACCCAATAAGTCGGACAGTCGGCATCACCGGGAGAAACGACTAACTATTAGTCCGACTAATAACTAGTTGGTGACTTAAGTCGCGCCTACTCACAGTTCTACGAAAAAGAGGTTCCTGGTACAATTTATGGAATAAATGGCATATTCAGCAATAGAAGGGCTGCAAGACCACGCGAAGGCCCTGTTTCAAAGCCTAGATCTAAAAAACAAGACGCCTCCTCTCGTCGTTGTTCAACCAGCCCACTTTTGGACACTCACAATTTCGTAATAGGAGAGGTCTACATTGTGGCTTTGCGGCGGCAATGGCTAACCGACGACACGGGAAAGCTGCCGCTTTTCGGGGGCAGAGCCACTACCGAAAGTACGCCGCACGGCAGGGGTTTAAGACACTAGGCCGGAACACAGCAGCCGAGGCACTATGGAGCCGAAAACAGGAATGTGCTGCGGAAGAGTGCCGGAAGAGGGCTCTACGTATGGGCCTCGACAGGCGAGTCGTACTGTATTTCTGCTGTAGTGCTGTAGTGCTGTAGTGTTGCAGTGCTGCTGGTGGATGTATGCTACCGTAGGGTGTACCTAATTTTTCTTCATCTCCTGACTTGACGAGCTCTTTATCTCACTCAAACACATGAAAGTGCAACCCGATGAACAAAAATCCCGTGGGCTAGATATACAACGAATGCTGCAGTAATACTGTTGTAAAACATTAATGGTGTTCCAGCGATGTTGGGTTAAGGATCTCCGTCAATCAGAAGTATTTTGGCGCAAACGTGCCGCCCCTATCGTATGCACGCATCCCAACTCCGCCCGGCTCGGCGCGTTTAGGCCAAATCGAGCACAACGTCAACACTTGACTTAACCCCTTTATAAATGCACATTATTAATAGCTTCAGGAGACAAACCATTGGAATTAGTGCTAAAATAACTTTTGCATTTCTAAAAGAGTTAACGCTCAAATGATGGTTTCGGCATCGATCGAACCTGCTCATACAAGATTTTCCAACGTCTCATACAATTTTTTCAACGTCGTTTAGAAACGTTGCTACCCCTATTGTAGTCTGCAAGGCTCCACGCGTTTAGTGCAAATCAAGCACAAAGTGAGAAGTTAACCTAACACTCAGATGATCGCGCCAACGCGTGCAGGTGGATGGATCGGCATCGATCGAACCTGCTCATCAATTTCTTCCAACGTCGTTTGGAAGTGGCCAGGATTTTGGCAAGCATCAAGACGTGGGCCGGGAAAACGAGTGAGTCATTGTAGGTCGTTGCGATGCTCCCAAAGTGTTTCTTGCACGTTGTCCTTAGCCTCTCTAGAATTGCACCGATGTTTTTGGGGGCACTTTACTTGAATATAGTGTGGGATATTGTTTGCAGTGCTAAAAGGGTTAGTTAACACGCTAGCGTTGTAAAACGTTTAGGCTTTTGGCAAGCATCAAGACGTCGACCGGGAAAACAGGTGAGTCATCGACCGTTGTAATGACGATGATGACGATGTTCTGACATTTGCTTGTTTCCCTGAATATGGCCTGGAGTCACAAAAAAAGCTAAAAAAGCATCCCGATGGACATGCAAGGACGGGTAGAAACCATGAGCTTTGTTTTAGGGGGCTTGCTATTTGTCAATCAACTTTTTGGCTGTCGTACAGTTGCATTTTTACCGTACTTAGTGGTCTTCATTCTCTGTTTCTCCGTCATTTTGACACTCACGCCGCACGTTTTCGGATGGCAAACGTACTCCATTGACTGTTGAATTCGGTGTTTTTTCACGCCCACCCGCCAGCTTTGTCCAGAGCAGCACGGACGCTTCAAGAGAAGGCAAAAAGCCGTGCCCTTGCTTCATGCGTGGAACGGTTTGAGCGGAACGTTGTGCGCAGGAGGGCTAACCAGAAGTCATTGACTACTGCTACGGCTAGTTGGAGGTGGGCAGAGAGGGTGGACACCGTTACCTCTTCGATGGCTCGATGTCACATCGATGTCACGTTTTGGGAACACCTCACCTATCTCCGTGCATCTCGTGTGGCGGGTTGCGGGTGTACCATATTATAGGAAGGCGACACGTTCTGTGGTACGCTTGCCCTGCCGCTGGCTGCCGCTCTACTGGGTTGCCATCGCGTCCAATCCACACTCTTTCCCACGACGCGTATGTCTGAACAGACGCTCCCGCCTCGGGCATGGCGTGACGTGTTGGTGCAGTCGGGGGCGGGCTATCCAGAAACTGCAGCGGTCCCAAGGTGGCGCCTCGACATTCCACCGCCTTGGGTCCCTCCGGCGAGGGATGGCGTGCGTCTACGCCTTTACGGAGCAGCAGACTCGTGCGCGTCGTGTCATCAAGGCCAAAAATAATTCGCTTGGGGCGGGCGCCATTATTCGGTGGAGAGAGGTGAAGGGCGTGTGTTGGGGGTTTAATACCCGGGCTTGTAATATTATTATTCCATTTGCCAACTGACAATGTGTAGCGCTTGTTCCAGTCGTGCAGTCAACATACAAAGGATGTCCAGAGTCTAATAACTTAAGGCAAGGAACATGTTACGAATCCGGCCTAAACGCCTTTAATGCTGATTTCCGTCGTTTAATAATGATGGCACATGGCCATTTTAGTCTATTTTTATTTGCTGCGTATATGTGCTTTTCCTCGGTTTGTTTGTTTTTCCTGGTTTGTTTTTTTCTTCCACTGCAGAATTATTATTGTCTGTCTTTTGAGCATGGACAGGCTTATGGCCACGAGTTAATTTGAGAAAAACGGCATAAACAACATGGAGATACTATATGTTAAAGGCGTTTTCGTCAATCTGGACGGTTCGTCGCGCATTTTCGTCCAAATATCACTTTTACCTTACAGCTCTTGGACAAGCCGTGGTCACATGTGCTGTCCCCCCCCCCCCCCGGTACGTGCCCTAATTTTATCGCGCAGAGGGTTCAGCATTCCCACTGCTCGTCGATTTTCATCGAAACATTGCGAACTCCCGCTCTCACGCTTTCGGCGACGGAAGAAGTCTTATTCCGAAGGTTCGGGGTGCATGGTGCAAGATTACCAACCAACTGCCAAGCGCTTGAGTTGTGTGGCCGTGAGAAGGGCAACATAACAACGTGACCTTGATCGCTGCGGAGATCACGACGCACTCGACCAGCTGTTCGTTTTAGGAACCTAAACTGATTTATTGTGCGAACAAACAACAGTTTGAGTGTCCCCTAACACCCACAACTGACTTAACCTCCAACCGTTTCTAGTCAAAGTTTGAGCAACCTGGTGCGAACAGTAACAGCTTGAGCGTCCCCCGACACACAAACAACTGTCTCGACCTCTAACCCTCTTTCGTTAAAAGGTTGGCAGGGAGTTTCGTGCCAACCTCACAGCAACATCATCGCATCAGGCCAGGGGCTTAAGCCTTTTACCACTGCACTGTACAGAAACATATATCTGACTCCAGTCCTAGAGGGGTTTAAACTGATTTATGGTGCGAGCAGTAACAGTTTGAGCGTCGCCCAACGCATAAACAACTGACGCGATGTCTAACTTTCTCTTGTCAAAGTTTTAGCATCCTAACCTGATTTGTTGTGCGAACAACAACAGTCTGAGCGTGCCGGAACGCTCACAACTGACTCGATCTCTTACCTTTTATCTCGTAAAAAAATTAACAACCTAAGCTGATTTATGGCGCGAACAGCTTTCGAGCGTCTCCCAACACGTCCAACTGTCTCGATTTATAACCGCCCCACCAAAGGTTGTTAAGGAGTTCCGCACCAACTGCAAACCAACGTGATGGCATCAGGCCAGTTCCCACTCTAAATAAATATGACCCTACTCTAACTCCAAGTATTTTGTACTCACAAAAAGAGGGTGCAGTTCTGAAGGGGTTAAACCGTCTCATCACAGGTTGTCAGGGAGTTCCGCACCAACAGCAAAGCAACGTCATCGCATCAGACCAGGTGCTTATTCTCGGCCGTTTCCTCTTGGCGACTGAGCGCTTCAAGATTGCAAAGCCAGCGCGACCTGGCACAGGCGGCTGATGCTCATCTCCGTTGCCGTTCTCTTGCGGTATCGCTCGCGCTTTGGCGGAGAAGAGTCGACCTTGTGTCTGGCTTGGAACTCACAGTCCAGCGGTTTCAGGTGATCACATGTACTGCGATAGTTTATAGCTGTCGCTAGAAACTCGCGCATCGGGACAATTGTAACTGTCGTAAACTTTTGTGCGTTGGTAGAGTAATTGGAGAATCGTGTAGATAAAATATGGGTCGGTGGCGGATAGAAGACAGGCTTCAGCCATCTTGGAAGAGGTCCCAAACTTTTGGCGCGGTGCAACTTAGAAACTCGCATTCGCTCGTAATTATTACTACCACCGTATAAGTCCCATCAACCTCTATTGATTTGTTTCTGTTCGCTTTTGGGCACGTTTTCCGCCGTATCTGTATTGCGGTGCACTGTATTATCATCGATCAACAAGACTCCTTTGGTTGTTGCTGCGTCAATCTAGCGTTAGCCCCATGAATACCGGTAGGTCATCTTGGATGCAGCGATTTTTCTCTGCATCTCTCTGCATCTTTCGTTGGTCCACGTGCATGCCCGCACGCGTGCTTTTTCGTTTTTTTCCGCACCATCGTTGCTGCCACCTATTTAATGCAACTCAGGACGGGAACGTAAGGACCGCTTGGTTATTCATATACCTGGTATATACCACAATAGTCCTTAAATTCCTGGCCAAAGTGGTACCTGGTACGTATAAATAGTGCTCTCGTCTAAACTTTGCGTGTGTTTTTTTTGTCTGTGGCGACACTCCTCAGCGTCAGCACAAGCTCCGACTTGGTCTATCGGGACTGCAACGCTGGACCAAAAAGCGAGGCTTTGCTCGGCTCTCGGCGTGGCGAGCACAAGTATGGGCAGGAGCATTTTGCGCGACGTGCGCTTTAAGAAAATGGCATAAACATGTGGAGAGCAAGGGGGATCTCGAAGCTTCCTTCCGAATCGCGGAAAGCCGAAGGTTTAAGAACGAAATCGCGCGCCGCCGCCGCTGCTTCTCGCCTTTGGCAAAACACGTTTTGGGGGCTCTGCGTGACCATGCCGGCGCCAGACAGCTCCAGAGGCGTTCGTTGAACGCCTGGTTGGCTCATACCAAAACCTTGGCTCTGGCGAGTAAACAGGTGGGTTGGATTGGGTTGGGTTGG
>JAYJMJ010000686.1:321794-337078 GCA_036873875.1 Laminaria ephemera | reverse complement strand
AGGGGACGATCCCTGCGGAAAGTGGGGCTAAGTCTTTTCCTGGAAAGAAGTGGCTCATACGTTTCTGGGAGGTAGACCTTAGGGGGCAAGAAAAGGAGGTGGGGGGTTGTCGGGGGTGGGCGGAGGTGGGGGGTGGGGAAAGATTAGGAAAACAGACAGCATGAGAAGGCAGGGGTAGCGGAGATGGGGGGGGGGTGTCCGTGGAGACAGCAGTATCGATCGTGATTCGAAGGTTGTGCTTAACTTGACTGAAGGTGTGGAACCGAGTTAAGCCAGAAGCTCACAATACGCATCGATTTAGATAAATTAAGTCCTTTAACCTTTAATCCCATCGTACCAGTAGGCCTCAATCTTTGCACGCTATCATGCCAGTAGCCCCCAATGTTTGTATGAACAGCGGTCTTTCCGCGGCAACCATCGCTCATTGATAGTTAGGTTGTCGAGAAAAGAGATACCAGGTGCGTCAAAGCGCAGTAGGCCTTTCTTTTTCAAACGATTGTTTCCAGATGCCAGGCAGGAATCATTCTGCGCAAGTCGTCGTCGTACTGTGTGTGAGGCAGCAACCTGCTCATACGTAGCACGAGCGAATGCGAGTTTCTAATTTACACTATTATACCCAAAAACCAGGGACCCGTTTCGAGATGGGTTACGCCCGATTACTGATATACGCCCGCCGCCGCCGACCACCAACGCACACAAGTTGACCACGGCTACAAATGTCCTGTTGCGCGAGTTCCTAACGATAAATTGTTCTATATTTTACCCCGTGCGCACGAACGAATGAATGACTGCAGGCTCAATCCTTTCGCGTTCGCTCTGGACTGCGAGGTCTTCGCTCATGGGCGAAGTTGTCAAGACACCTGCGAGAGCGCCGGTTGGTGGCTTTGAATCACTCCAACCGTAGGGTGACGCAATCTATCTTGAGGGCGTGGAAAAGATCCGTCTTCCCGTTAGGACTTAGGGCGGAGTGGTGGAGCCTAAGGGCGTGCGCGCATCGTGACAGAGTAGCCGCCGCGCAAGATTTAGGGCTTCGATTACCGAACAACAACAAGGGGTATTCGAAAAGAGCGCCTCGTGACGGGGTAGCCGCCGCGCTAGAGGAACGTGTTCGATTACCAAACAACAACAAGGGGAATGCTGCAAGCGCGCATCGGGACGGAGAGGCCGCCGCGGAAGATGTAGGGGTTCGATTACCGAACAATAAAGGACACACTACTACAAGCTCGGGAGAAAAGGGATGTCTCGGACTACCGGCCGAGACAACCGCAGAAGAACAGGACGAGGATGGGAATGGTTTGTTGAAAAATGATTCGCTGGTTTTGCTGCGGCTTCCGATGGTCGGGAAACGCATGCGCCGCGTGCTCCATGCGTGGAGGAAGCTGGCGAAGAAGGGAAGACGCCTCAGCTACATCCGTGATATGTTGCCGCAGAAAGTGAGTGTGTGTTGGGTGTGAATCAAAAGTCTCGCAGCGCGATTCGGGCATGCTAGTGCTGCTGCCACCACAAGCTTATGTACTTGGAAGTAGAAACAAGTGCTACGATGGGGACTTCTAGCGCTTTTTCGTTTTAGTGAGAACATTTCTGACTGACGGGGTGGCTCAACTGAAGAATTGACTGTTAATAATAGTATTCAATATACTTTGGAATGCCTCAACTGCATCCGGGACACGCTGCCCAAGAAAGTGAGTGTGTGTCGGTTGTGAATGAAAGTCCTGCCGCTGTTCAGGCGTACCAGCGCTGCTACCTCAAAAAGGATTAGCCTATATGTATATCGTCTCTCTCGAATGTATAAATTTTATAGGAAAATTAGTTTGTCTTGAATTGGTACCGGTATGAATTAATGCGTCGTCTCCTAATATATATACCAGTACATACCACGAACGAACCCGTTCGATGCTTCGCCTGGAGGAAGTATAGTGTTAAGCACAACAGCCGAAGTATAGTGTTACGTATTTTTACAGCGGTGTCATTTACGGGGATTCATCGAAAAATAAACGCACTGAACTGACGTGTCTCCCGGCGCCGGTCTGTCATTTTTTGTTCGCAGATGGGTCACGTTTGTCCTGGCCCTGGCCCATCGCACGTCGTTTTCACGGCGACAAACAGCGTCTTCCGAAACCTGGACTGCGGAAAACGAGAAAACTCCGACAATACGCCCAAGCTAAGGTCGGACAAAGGTACCGGTTGCCACGACAAGACGACTAGGTCGGAAAAAGGTACCGGTTGCAACGAAAAGACGCTCAAGCTCAGGTTGGAAAAAAGTACCGGTTGCCACGAAAAGTCGCTCAAGACAAGGTCGGAAAAGGGCATCGGTTGCCACGAAAAGACGCAGAAGACAACGTCGGGAAAAGGTACCGGTTTCCACGAAAAGGCGCTCAAGACAACGTCGGAAGAAGGTACTCGCCGCCACGAAAAGACGCCCAAGACAAGATCGAAAAAAGATACCGACTCGGAAAAAGGTACCGGTTACCGTGGGGCTCCAGACAACGCCCACGGGGGGCAACTATCAGTAGAAGCCGAGCGACGAACGGGGTGTGATCGAGATCGTGGCAAGGGGGGAAACTTGGGGTCCGCCGTGAGTTGCGGGCGACGCAACAGCGGAGGGTTTCGAAGCGATCGTGCTGACTTTTTAGTTGACGCCGTTAGAGGAGGTTCAGGAAAACCATCAGGGGGCTCCTACCTTGAGCGATATCTATCTGCTGAGATCGCCGGACAAGAACGTGCCTGTAAATCCTTGAGTTTGGTGTAAGATATTAGATGCAGAATAGGCCGTGGCGATTCGATAGAACAATGTGCAATCCAATGGTGATAGTAGATACAACAACTGGGTGAAGGGAGGTCGTACGTATTCAAGTGAGTATACGCAGGGAAGGAGAATGGATTGGGTGATAGTGGTGGTATTCGGTGTATTGTGTCAGCTTTTGCGTTTGGAACGATTTATGCGCTGTACATTGTCGGAAGGCTTAAAATAATATAAAATAAATACAAAATAATGTACGATACAAGTGTGTCTTCACGCGTGCGGGGACAGATCGCCAGACAAAACTACACCTGAAAATCCAATCCATGAATTCGATGTAAGAGAGTCTTCACCCGCGCGGCGCGGTTAAACTCAGTTCACCAGGTAAAACCACGCCCACCAAGCCAATTCTGGACTTTAATGTAAGATGGTCTTCAAGCGGGCGGGTAGGTTAAATTCAGATCGCCAGACAAAACCACGCCTGTCAATCCAACCCTTTAGTTCAATGTAAGATAGTATTCGCGCTGGCGGCGCGGTTCAACTCAGTTTATCAGACAAACCACGCCTGCCAATCCAACCCTTGAGTTCAATGTAAAACAATCTTCACGGCTGCGGCGCGGTTACACTTAGTTCAACACACAAAACCGCGCCTGTCAATTCTTGAGTTCAATGTCAGATAGTCTTCAGGCGCATATTATTTATACGTAAAAAAATGTCGTTCAACTCGCTGTATTGAACGGTTGTCACGGTGCGGTGAAGTGCCGCATTTGTGGTCATTTGATTGGTGCCCCGGAAGCATAGACAAGTTAAGTCGCAGGCATTTTTAGACCTCCTCCGACCCCTCTTGGAAGGTTACCCCTTTTACTACTGCAAACATGATCCCACTCTAATTCCAAGTAATTTGTCCCGCACAAAGCGGATGCAGTTCTGCAGGGGTTAACCGTTATCGCTATCGGCGAACAACGGTAACTATGCGGAGAGTCTTCATCCGCCACAAACGGGGCATGCAGGTCCTCGATGCAAATCAGAGCCTCGTACTCGGCGTGCATCGCTCACGCGTTTTTGTGCCACCGTCGAGTAATCCACATACTCTAATTCTGTTCCCAATGCTTCCACCCAGGCCTGGTGATCTTCGTCCGCCACCGCGGTTGTTACACTTCCCTTTCGGGCAGGAAGTGGTCTTCTTTCGACGACGTTTTCCACGTCTGCGTCGTGTTTCGGTGGGGTCGCGTCCTCCTGATGCTGTGGGTCTGCTGCATGCCGGTGTTCTTCCCCTGTTGAAGGTTCCCCGTCGTCGCTGTTTTTTTCCTTCTCTTTATCGTCCGATCTGCCAGCTATTACCATTGGCACGAACCGCTTTGACATTGCAGCACTTGCCGCAGTCAGGCCTTGGCTGAAAACATGCATACATAAGTTGGACCGACCAAAGCGTACAGGGTAATCGAAGGAAGAGGTTTTTATTCGGGTGTTTCGATCTTTGCAACAATAACAAGGATATACCATGACGAGGTCGTCACGAAAAGCCCAACGGATCGGCCGAGCCCGCACACGGTCGATACATACAGTGCTGGGTTGTAAGATGCGGCGCGGCTTTCTCCTGGAACGTGAACGTACGTAGTCGGGAAAACTATTAGCTGAGCTACCAACACATTATCGAACTTCGAATTACAGACTTTCTCGACGCTACATGCTCGACGGAAATGATGGTCGTACGATAAAATCGGTGAAAGCAGGAGCAGAGACCCCTCTGTCGGCAGATACACGGGAGATGCATGGGACACGCATTGCCTACAAAATACCTGGTAGCGAGTAAAAATTATGAGCCGCAAGGACCAACAAGAGCTTCACCTGTCTGTGCTACTCGTATCATACGCGTAGGACGGAGTCGTTTGGCGCGCGCTTTTTTCCACGTCAATCTATTATCATCTCACCTGTATCCTCGCTTACACGCGTTGAAAACAGCTGGGTACGGTATGTTCCCTGACACTTCTTGGCACGCGCTGTGTGTGAGACGCTCAATCCAAGGACGTACATGATCGCTGTCGCCCCTGGCGAGCCTGGAAACGAGCACAAAACAGTTACAGTAGGGCATATCCGACACACGACAGGAATGGTTTGTGCTCCTGGTATACGAAGTATAGCACGGTCGCGTGCATTGTGCTTAGTATGTGCTATTTACCCCTGGACTGGACACTCAAACAATCCAGAAAATTGTGTTTTACTGCAGTCATGAACGGTATGATACGATACCGGTGGTAATTCATACACGTGAAGTCTCAACATCCTTGCGTCCAGGAAAAACGCGATACTTGCCAAAGGAAGTATTTCAAGTCCACGGCTAACTACTAAGAAAGTCTTTAGCTTGCAAAACAAAGTTATACGAGCGTGGGTCCGGGCCAGGTTCCCAATGAGCCCGGAGAATCTCCACAAGGAGCGGATCTCTACGCGGCCCTACGAAACCGACTTGACGGCATGCGTCATAAGGCTGATTGTTAGCGCTGTGAGTTGGCTGATTATAAATCGCCAACTGGTTCTTAGTTGGATAGGTGCTACGGGAAGTTGAGTGCGGTAGTTTCTGGAGTTCTGCATCGTTGCATTCGACTGACGCGTTTGTGGCTCGACTTGTGGTGTTTTCTGGTAAAGTGCCGGTATCAATTAGTTTACTCCACCACCCCAACCAAATAACTAGCCACGAAGTCCAGCTAACTCGCAGCCCTCGTACTGATTGTTGGTTATGTTGTTACCGGTATGTTGTTTTATTTGGTCATATCGTTTGTGTCTACGTACGTAGATACCGCCAGCCCTCTCACCGATAGCACAAATCAGAGCAGGCGAAGTCGTGCCCTTGGCGAAAGTTGCGAGTGCACATCCGTCCCATCTTTGGGTAGGGCAGTGCACGAGCGAACGTCTTGCACGCCACAGCTGATTCTTGATCAAACACTGCTGCTGTTAGACGGCACACGGCTTTACAAGCGGCTTCTGCTTCAACTGTCCCTCCATCGTCCACTACAGCATCAGCAGTTATTGTTGTCGTCGTGTCAACGGAACGCGCGAAGGAAAGAAGCAACAACCACACGGAAACCAATACAGTAGCGGACATCTGATGCTGCCTGGCTGTGGATTATCGTGCACGCTTGCTTCCCCGCAAATGTCTGTGATGATACCAGTCGGTAGTCAGTGTACCAGTACTGTACGTACAGCTACCAGTATAATGCAGTCAACACCAGTACCAGTACAACTATGAAACCGGAACGGAGCACGGAGCAAGATCTTGCGTACAGGTCTTACGATCTTACGATCTTTACTCGCGATCTTGCGATCTTACTCGATCTTACAATCTACGGGTACCTACGATATCTACAAAGCAAAAACACGCCTCGTAGGCAATACGAACTCCTGGTATACGATGTTGTCTGAACTTTGAACGTAAAAAGCAAGGATTGCGCGTAGTGCAAGCTTTGCGCGCACGGACCAAGGGCTAGGCGACAGGGAATACGATGGCCGCTCGACGAGGCTCTAATGGGTTCCTGATGGCCGGCCTGCCGCTGGTTACTTTCATCATCGGCGGATCGTACATGCTGTCGGAGGTGGGTGTTTTTCCGTCAAAGGCAAAAAATGTCGAAAAAAGTGACGATTTACAGAATTGGCCACACGAAGCAGCCCTGGCCGCTGGGGTAGGGGATGTGGGGGAACAACAATGCAAGGAGCTGTACTACACGCGTGCAGCGTGGTGGTACTTGTCCTGCTGCATGCTCTTCCTGGTCGCTTGCTGAGATTCTACTAGTTGATTTTCCAGTGTCTAAACATGGGCGCCATATTCGCTTACGTGGATGTATAGCTCTTGTGAGTGGTGCGATGACGTGACCTGCTGTGCTGTGTGGTCAGGTATCAGGTACGAGTTGTATGGTATCGAAGTTGTATGGTATGGAAGGGAATTGACAACCACGACTGCGTAGTCGTGATTTAAATCACAACTACGGGGACATTTAGGAGCCACCCCCCAGTGTCAGGCCTTGAGTTGAGGTTAAGGATAGGGAGGGTTAGGGTTACAAGGCTAGAGGTACCGGTCTCGATGACTGAGAGCTGGGGAATGTATGATACGTACCGTACCAGGTACTGGTAAGTAGTCGTGATTTAAATCATGACTACGGGGACATTTAGGAGCCACCCCCGGGTGTCAGACCTTGTGTTTCGGGTTTGGGTTGGGGTGATATCGAAATAAAACGCGGGGGGGCCTGGGGGACCTTGTGCTTGAATCAGCTAAATCGCAGCAGAATTGAGACGTGTCATGGTTATGCTTTTCGCTGCTGTTCTTGCTTCGGAGAATGCAGGCACTATACCGCCAGCTGATATATCTAGTTTTCATACAATTTCATTCAGCAGAACGATACGTTCCGATATTCCGATATTTTTCGATAGCTTCAGTTATCTTTCAGCCGTTCTGACTGGTCGAACAGCGAACTGCTGTACGCACAGCTCTTGTCTTCATGTATTATTTCATTCAGCCAAACGATACGTTCCGATATTCCGATATTTTTCGACAGCTTCACTGATCATATACGACGGCATATTGAGCAGGACACGAAAGGAAGGCACGTGTGTGGATTCCTCCATTGGTTGTAGATGTGTCGTGCGCTGTGGTCAGCAGGCAACCGATACAGGGCGGTATATAAGTAGAATACGAAATACATCATCTGGATGCTCAGGTCGATTCCATCGTGTGGTTGAAGACTTGTTGATAATTATTATTACAAGGTTTCTGCCGCTGACGCCGCCCCCTCGATGAAGCGAATCCAACACCTTGACAGCGCGATAGTGGCCGATAGGACCACACGGAAAATAATAACGGTTTGCATTAAGACGGAAGTTCACCAGCAGTAGCGATAGTGGCCGATAGGGCCACATAGGAAACAACATTTTGATGTCAAGACGATAGTTCACCGACACGGTTGAAAAACCGCGGATAACCACAAAGAAACGACCTTGAAAACAATGCGCCAAGAAACACAACACACCACTGAATCGTTACACCTTGCGTGTCCGCGAAAAGACGAATATATCCGCATTATATTCTACACACCAGATGCGTATACCTCAACTATTACTCGGAGAAAGTAACGACTTGCCTCCAAGAGCGCACGCAAACCAAACCAACACTGTCCAAAGCAATATCCAACGGAGCCAACACTGCCCGAACGCAATTCAATACTACATCCCCGACTCCGGGTATAATAGCAGTGTTGGTTTTGTGGGCAATTCCATAAGCTTGCATATATTTTTGTGTGCTTTGGGTATTGGTTGACTTCGGGGCTTGCGCGGTATGAGTACTTTGTTGGGCGGCGTCTGGATATCACAATTTTGTTGTTTCCTATGTGGTCCTATCGGCCACTATCGCTACTGCCGGTGACCTATCGTCTTAATGCAAAACATTGTTATTTTCCGTGTGGTCCTATCAGCCACTATCGCGCTGTCAAGGTCTTGGATTCGCTTCATTGAGCGGGCGGCATCAGAAGCAGAAACCTTGTATAAATACTGATATACCTGGTAGATATTTCGATACTTCAGGTACAGTGGGGTACCCGATTTGAGAGCCCCTCGGAACTGGCAAGCGTTACCTCTCTTATCTCCGTACCGCTCCTATCTCAGATTGGGTATCATGTACCAGGTAGGTTTTAGTATAAGCGTCACAATCATATCATACCGATGTGTACCTGACTTTTCTTGTTTCATTTATTCCTTTCGTTTGTCGTACTTGATACTTGATACCTGCTGGGCAGTTTGTTTCTGGGCAAGTGTATGTGAAAGACGTGCGTAAGCGAAGCAAAAGCCTCCGGGAGTTCGATCTTGACGAGGTGAGGCATTACGGTTCTTTGTCGTATCTTCCTGGTACCGTATTATCGTATACCTTGTGTTACACCTGGTACCATATAACACGCAAGATAACACACCCCCTGGAACGAATTTCAGAGCCGATTTTCTCCGAAACAAGGGGGGCACACGCAACGAAAACGGTGGCTTTTGGAAAGATCTCGTCGAGACGCTTCCATAGACTCATCGCTCGGCGTTTGCTCTCTCCTCGTTATCGAGGGAATCAGTTTCGAAAATCGTCGGGTGTGTTATCTTGATTAATATATACGGTATCATACTCGTACGTTGTACATCTACGAGTACTGCTCTGTACTGTACAGGTTGCTCTGCTATACACCTGTATTGTATGTACTGTACGCTTTCGTACTGCGCTGCTGTACAGCAGTACACCTACTGTACTGTACACATACCGCACAATCACACTTTGTCATCAGTGCATCTACTGTATACTGTGCACTTACGCTGGACAGGTATGCATGCCTAATGTACTGACTGTACATCTACTGCTGTGCTGTACAGCTTCTGTACTGTACTACGTATGTGCTATATACATTCTGCACCACTACTGTACGCCGCCGTACTCTACCGTACACCTCCTGAACTGCTGCTGTGCCCGAATTTTTCTCGATGCTGTTGCGCGCCAGGAGCATGAAAATATAATGAAAGACTTCCAGTATACATATTGGTACTGCACTGCTGTACACCTACTGAACTGCTGCTGTAATTGGTGCTGTAACTGCTGCTGTACCTTTTTTGTTCTCGATGCTGTTGCGCGCCAGGAGCATGAAAATATAATGAAGGACTTCAAGGAAGACTTCGAGATCAAGAGAGTACCGAGACCTGGGGAGTAGTATACAATATCATAGGAGCGATCCACAGACAATACAGTATACCAGTGGCGTATCATGTCGTATTATGTCGTATTCTAATAGATTCCGTTGAATGGCAGAACTCGTGCGTTATATTGTGTTCGTCGTGTATATATCCCGTTGTATTTTAGCCGCAGTTGGTTCAGTCGTTGTTTGTTGGCGTATTGGATGAGCTTGTTAGCGTATTGAATTAACCCTTGTTAACGTGATGAATGATACCTTGTTTTCGTGTTGGATGAACCTTGTGGGCGGGGGGGCGAGGCTGTTTGAGCAGATGTGTTTGTTCAGAGTCATCACGACAGATGTTCGGAGTAATCATAATAGAACTTCAGAGTCAGCACAAGATGTCTTCAGAGTCATCATAAACATATCTTCAGAGTCACCACAACAGATGTTCAGTCATCACGACAGATGTTCGGAGTAATCAAAACAGATCTTCAGAGTCATCATAACAGGTCTTTAGAGTCACCACAACATATGTTCAGAGCGATCATGATACCTGGTAGATCTTTAGAGTCATAAAAAAAGATCTTCAGAGTGATAAGAAAAACAGATCTTCAGAGTCAACATAGCTTATCTCCAGAGTCATGTTACTCATCTTCAGGGTCACCACAACAGATCCTCAGAGTCATGACAACAGATCTTCAGAATCATCACAACAAATCTTCAGAGCCATCACAACAGATCTTCGGAGTCATCACAGATCTTCAGAGTCATCACAGCAGATCTTCAGCAGCGTCATCATCATAAAAATATTTCCAGCGTCATCATAACTCATCTTTAGAGTCATCATAACAGATCTTCAGGGTCATCACAACATATCCTCAAAGTCATCACCGCATATCTTCAGAGTCATCGCACCAGATTTTCAGAGTCATCATAGTAACAGATCTCCAGAGCCATCATAACTCATCTTCAGAGTCATTATAACAGATCTTCAGAATCATCACAACAGATCTCTCAGAGTCGTCACAACAGATTTTCAGAGTCATCATAACAGAACTTCAGAGTCATAAACTCACCTTCAGTCATTAAAACAGAGCATCAGAGTGATCACTACAACAGATCCTCAAAGTCATCACAACATATCTTCAGTCATCATAGCAGATCTTCAGAGTCATCAAAACAGATCTTCAGAATCATCACAACAGATTTCATAGTCATCACAACATATATCCAGAGTCATCATAACTCATCTTCAGAGCCATTAAAATAGATGTTCAGGGTCGTCACAACACATCTTCAAAGTAATCACGACATATCTTCAGTCATCACAACAGATCTTCAGAGTCACCATAACAGATCTCCAGAGTAATCACAACAGATCTTCAGGATCATAACAGATCTTTCAGAGTCATCACAACAGATCTTCTCCAGAGTAATCACAACATATCTTCAGAGTCATAACAGATATTTCAGAGTCGTCACAACAGATCTTCAGAGTAACCATAAAAGATCTTCGATAATGTAACCGCTCTGTTGCGCTTTCATTGCAGCATTGAGCACTTGCATATATATTAGCGTTTGTTTTTTTGCGCTGAGAGTTTCGCACCAAATACAGAAGACTATTCGTACTACTAATACCAACATCTCACGCTAGTTGCTACAATCGCTTGTATGAAAGCAGTAACCATGCAGAACTCTAACCGTATTTCGGACCTGGTACAAATATACTGCACAAAACTGGTCGTTTTTGGTGAAGAACGTTCCACGAACATTCCGTGAGATGCCGGCTTGTGAACGCATGACGCAAAACACGGCTGCCACACGTATAGACCCAGCTTGTTTCGGAGCAGTATCGGTATTTCTCACCAACCACAAAACCAGAAAAAAATACCGCGTCAAACGCGCAAAAAAATATCATCATCGCCACGCTAGCTATACTGTGGGTGGACTACCGCCCTTTGGCAGGAAACTTGAAGCGTGCCACCCATACTCAAATCAAGAGTAAAATTGAAGCGTGCTATGATACCCCCCCCCCGCCCGCATACTTGGAGAGGAAAATTGAAGCGCTGCGCCCTAAATTAATTCAAGAGGAAACTGAAGGCGCTCAGCCCAAAACGAACTTGAGAGGAGACTTAAAGCGCGCTCAGCGTTAACAGTTCCTGTCTTGACCAGACGCCAGCAGATGGTAGCACGTTTTGGCGAAAAGTATTAGTGATTGACGGGGCTCCTTGACTGAGGAACTACCTGGTACCCAACATCGTTGTGTTTTACAATAGCATTTCACTTCAAACCTAGGCCGTGAGGTTGTTCATCGGGTTTTTCTCTTTCATTTTTGTCAAAGTCAGTTTTCGGGTGAGGTACAGAGCTCAAGCGATGAGCCTCGGAAAAAATTGGCGGTACCGCTGTCGTAGAATGCGGAAGCATCGCGGTTGCATCTACCGTATAACACGCAAGGTACCACACCCCCCGGGTCGATGAATTTCCGAGCCGATTTTCTCCAACACAAGGGGGGTACATTCACGCGCCTGCTCCAAAACGAGCTAAAACAAGAGGGAGCGGGAGCGAGAGCGTGGTCGTCGTTGTCGATGGCTTAGCCCGTTTAGAACTGCACAAACTACCGTACACTAATTCCAAGTAGTTTGTCCCCCAAAAACGTGGGTGCAGTTAGTTCTAAAGCGGTCAAATCCTTCAAAAAAATTAATCTTCGTCCCAGTCTGAATCCTCGTCGCTGTCGGAGTCTTCACTGTCTGCTTCCAGGTACTTGCGCCTGCCACGACGCGACGAGGGGATCAGAAAGGGGGGGCAGGGGGGGGCTGAGCATGGCTGGTTCGTTGGTGAAGGCAGCAAATCATCCTCTCTTATAAGACTAAACGATAAACTCGCTTGGGCTGGTCAGTGCTACTTGCACGGTTACTTGCGCCGTGTTTCTTTAGTTTTCAAGAGCATTTTTATGTTATACTTGATATATAGCATATAGCTCATAGGAACGCCTGTGTTCCCCGTTTCCAACTTGCGACACCCCCGGGATTTCAAGTCGACCACATCCCGAAGAGGAACCTTGTACTAATAGTAGATACTGGTACCAGGGATTCGGTTTACAAGTGATACGGGATGGTATCCTCCATTCCCTTTGCGCTGTACTGGTACTGCGATGCACGTACATGTTATTATGTACCTGGTACTTGTTTTTTCTTCAACTGGGATGCTTTTTTAGTATTTGTGTGACCACGGACTAGATCTCAGGGAAATGAGCTATTCACAATCGGTAATCTCGCACTTGTCAATGTTTTGGTCCATTGTACCTGGGACTCAAAAGGGGTAATGCAGAAGTTCAAACAGCTCATGCTACAGTAGGGGTCTACTTGAGAAGATAGCTCCATTCTCATTTCGAAAAAAAGCGAAAGGGTAACCCGATGAACAACCCCATGGCCTCAGTGCACAACTAATAATATTGTAAACACCAACGGCATTCCAACCGTATTCGGCAGTTTCTCAGTTGAGGAATCCCGTCAGCCACAAATATTTTGGACAAAAAGTGCTACGCCTATCGTGGCACGCGTCGCCCTATAGCTATAGTATACCAGCATAGCTATAGTCTACCAGTATAGCTATAGTCTATACCTATACCGTGGTATACAATACCTTGCGAGAATTTCGTTGATGCCCGGGTTGACACCGAGGAGTGGGTTGCTCGTCTCCACAGGGGGGGCTACTTCGCGATGTTCCACCTTCTTCAGCTGAGCGCCGCTCCTGTGCGAATAGCGACGGCAGGAATAAATCATTCATCACACCAATCAACCCAAACAATCACAAAATCAAATAATCCATCAACTAATCAGTCAATCCACCCATCAATCAATTGATCAGTCAACCAATGAATTATCAAATCATCAACCAACTATTAATGATCAACTACATCAGTCAATCCATCAATCAACCAATCAGTCAGCTAACCATCAAGTAAGCGGCCAATCCACGAGTCCATAAGGCAACCAACGGATCATCCGATGCTTCCCTACAAAAAAAAACGGACGACAGTCCATACGACAGCCTTCTCCTTTCGGTCCACACGTTTATTTTCCTCCCATCAAAATCGCTTTCCAGCTCAACTCGTGGGAGGTTTCACATATACCCTGGTACTATTCAATACCTTGGTATCCTGGCATGTACCAAGTATATTCCCAAAAACAAATAAACACAACTCCCACCTGTCGACACAAAGCCAACTATTATTGACTCAAGGGTGTTCAGCCGTTCCCTTACAGCAAGAGCAACACCACCCAGAGACTGTAGACATCTACACTATACAGCAGTTTACCTGATGGCTGCAAGGATATTTACGCTACATACTGGACACACATACACCATATACCGAACACAGCACGCATTATACACCGAATACAGCACGCACTATACACCGAATACAGCACTTTACCTGATGGCCGCGAGGAGGTCGTTACCCCCACCACCCCCACCCCCGCCTGCAACAGGCGGAGGGCGTTCCATCTTCTTCAATTTCTTGCCGTCGGTAATGCTCGCCAAAAGGGAACCGCGCGCAGACGCCCCTCCAGGCCCCCCACCAATTGCTGGCGGGAGGGGGGGTGGCGGGGGCGGGAGGCCGGCCGTTGGGACCGGCGGAGGAAGCGGAGGAGGCATCGGAGGCTGTCCAGGCGGAGATGCTTCTGCAACGGGGGGGAGCTGTGCGGGCATGTAACAGGGCATGGAACATGAAAAGCGTGGGGCATAAAAGCAGAGTTAGACGACACGGGGCAAGCGAAACCAAAAAGGGCATAACAACAGTACAGGAAGATACGTCTTGTATTCGTAGAAAGAAAACAATCTATATGCGTACACGCATCGTGTACACGCATCGTATGATGAGTAGAGGCAAAAGTGTAATGTGACAATAGTACAGCACGTTTTGACCACTCAAGGAGCTGTGCGGACGAATAACAGGGCATGGAACATAAAAATGGCGGGCATAAAAGCGGAGAAGACAGCATAGGAAAAACGAAATTCAAAAGGGGATAACAATAAAAAGAATGGTACGTGTTGTATTCCTAGAAACAAGGCAATATACACGCATCGTAAGTAAAGCCAACATTGAACAAAACGACGAGTACAGCACGCACTAACTGCCTAACATGAATTAAGAAACGAGTAACGGTAAGTAATGGGTCAAAATCCTGCACGGGCTCTGAGCATGACCTCTATACAAAACCGCACGGCCCCAGACGTTTGGTACCCCTACAGTATTAGTGTTGAACTTGCGTTGGGATTGCTTTTCATTTTATTTTTATATTTTGTATTTTATCCTCCGGCGGATGGGTTTGAACGAAGCTTAAGCTCTCCACATTTAACGTACTTTCGTATGTGTCGTGCGTCAATTTAACTTCGTTGCATTCACAGCACAGCGCTAGCTGGCGCGCCCTCCGTCTTCCGTGGCAACGGCAGCGCAAGCTAAAGCTACCTACAACAGGGGGAGGAATGCCTTGCTTACCGGGGGAGGCATGGGTAGGCGGCTCGGCGGCGCGGGAGGAGGTGCAGGTGGCTGGGGTGACCATTCCGACGCCTCAGACACCTGCGCGCAGCAGTGACATTAAACATCACACAAAAGTGGCATTACACACCTGACATCACATACTCCGACGTATCACACAAAAGTGGCATTACGTATCACACAAAAGTGGCATTACGTATCACACAAAAGCGGCAATGCATATCACACAAAAGTGGCATTACATATCATACAAAGGCGACATTACATACCAGGTACTGGTACTGGAGGGAAAGGGACGGCTGAACCCCTCTCGCGATAAAAATTAAGGCAAGCACCGCAGGAGGAAAGGTGGAGAGAAATC
>JAYJMJ010000686.1:270755-292744 GCA_036873875.1 Laminaria ephemera | reverse complement strand
AGAAGAGGAGTTAGGCAGGCGTGTTCCAGGTGGGAGCGCTGAGAGCGAAGCAGGTCCTTTTAAT
Source organism: Laminaria ephemera (assembly GCA_036873875.1). NCBI lineage: Eukaryota > Phaeophyceae > Laminariales > Laminariaceae > Laminaria > Laminaria ephemera. The sequence goes on along the minus strand of JAYJMJ010000686.1, from coordinate 292,680 downwards.
CAAGTGATTAAGGTTTTTTAAAAAATCAGAGGCAAACGTAATTATGCTTATAGTATGCCAGGTACTATACTACCCGTCCCACATATCTTTTGTTGCGAGCGAATGCGAGCTTCTACTTTACACGGCGCCAAAAAATACGGACCTCGTTCGAAATGGCTAAATATTTTTTACTTGATTAAACAGTTGATATCGACCGCGGAACAACATAATAACACACCCATGTTGTAAGGCTTAGTTTGGGTAGGCAATTGGTTAACCTTTTACCAGTGGTCAAACAGACCAATACCCTCTAATACCTTGATATTGACACGTCCGCCCGTATATCCGGCCGACCTGCTATCCCACCGGTCCAGGGGGGGAGAGTGTTATAAGGCTTAGTTTGGGTGGGCAATTGGTTAACCTTTTACCAGTGATCAACCGGACTAATACCATTTAATACCTTAACACCCACTAACGCGCACAAGTTGACGATACTTACAAATATCTAGCTGCGCGAGATCCTAGCAACAGCCTCGTTACGGGCGAATGCGAGTTTCTAGTTTACACCGCACCAAAAATAGGCACCTTCTTTCGAGATCGCTACTGTTTACGACCGCCGACCGCCGACCGAAATTCTACCTTCCACCAACGCGCACAAGTTGGTGACAGTTACATACATCCTGCTGCGCGGGTTCCTAGCGACAGCTACACTACGTATGTTATGTGTATACATACGGATCCGCGAAAAGCTCCCCTTCGTTGTTCGGAGTGGAGGCAGTGCTGTAGCCCACGGTGGCTAAGAAGGTTGGCATGTGGCACCGGATACCGGGGTTCGTCGAAACGGCAGACAGTTTCATCGCGGCGTGGTACAGGCACGAAGCGGAGAGGAGCTGGTTACGCCACGCAACAGAGGACGCCAAGAGTGGCGTCAAGGGGAAGGAGGGGAAGGATGGGGGGAGGGGGGGGGAGGGTGTAATTATCTTATCATGCATCCATAGGCCTCGCACCCCTACAATGTCGGGACGGAGCACGTCGGGTTTTCACCGACCAGGCAGACATTGCGCGTACCAAGCGCGAAGCACCTTGGGGTGTTTGGCGAGTCGCATGATTGGTGAGCTGCATCCTACTAAGAACCGATTGTAAGGGGAGGGGGGGGCGTAATCATTTATCATGCAGCCGTACTGATTGATACCTGACCACTAACTGTGCAATGACAGAAAATATTAGGCCTGCCCATGTGTGGACCTCGTTGGGAGCTAACCCGATCGCTGCGCTCATCGAGTTGTTGCAGGCAATTCTATGCGTGCATTCCAGTAATCTTGGTACTTGTTGACGACCCTTGCCAGCATTTGCACCATCGTGTGGTTGACACGCCCCGCGCCGTCTTTGCCACTGGGGTGGTAGGAGCTGTGGTGGTGGTGATTTTACGAACCGCAAGAATCTTGTAAACAGCGTGCGACAGCTTCGGGCAGAACTGGAGGCCGTTGTCCGAGAGATACTACGCAGGCATCCCCAAAGGGGAATGTACCGGTTGATAGGACGTTGGCCGTTCGATCGGCCGTAAATTCTGTGGCAGTGACCGCAAACACGTCCACGCGACGGCCGAAATGGTCGGTGAAGAGTAAGATGTAGGTATGCTACCCCGGGGCGTGACCGGCAGCGGACTAAGGTAGTCGACTCTTATCGCAATGCCTGGCACCGAAAGCAGGAGCATCGAGACGATGGGCCAGCGAGCCGTCAATCGTGACGATTCCGTACTTGACACTTCAAACAGTTGCGAATCCGTCAACGGGTGCAAATACTCATCCCCACCCACCATTACAAACGTTCGAGCATGCGGGAGGGTACGTGTCGCGCCATGATGGCAGGAAGCGGTCGAGTGGCACGCCTGCATGATCCAAGGGGCACGAGCAGAGGCACGTAAATACCAACAGACTCGTCGTCTAAAAGACAGGCCGCGCGTCCAGCAGGTCGTTGTGAGCAGAGTGGGGGGGGCGGGGTTGGGTTACGGACAAGGAGGACGATGCCGTCGTCGGTATTATGCAGGCGACATTTGCCGGCAAGCTCCTGGATCTCCGAAAAGGAGGGGCGCTGGTGCGAGGGGACACGCGCCAAAACGTTGGCGGGCAGGGCCAACGATCGGTCGAGAGTGTATCTGATGGCGGCATAGCAGGAAGGCTCTGCCTGTTGCTCCCGTCCCCAGTCGGCGTGCCCATAGCGCGCAGCAGAATCACCAAATTGAAATTCGGCAGCAGTACCGAGAGCGTTCAAGTCGGCCGCAGCGGCGGAGGGCGCCCGGAGGAGAGCGGGAGTCTCACAATCGGGTCGCCCAGAGGCTCGACTCGATCGGGGTCGGACAGATTGGGTACCGTCGGGACAGGGGTCGGAGCACGAGGTAGGTCCCCAGCGACAACCAAACGCGGTTGTGGGCGCGGAACGCGCGACGGGGTGCCGGCCCGTCGAACAGATGTACGAGAGACCTCGCCGGAAACCATAGTCAACAGCAGGTTGCGCGGCGACTGTAGCGGCGGCCATTCATCGGCGCGTCTAAGTGGAAATGCGGCCCGAAGACGGTAATGTACCAGTAAACGGAGGCGGTGGAGGGTCAGGATGCAAAGGAGCGGACGAGGTCGGATTGTGGACATCTGTGGAGCCCGTGCGGCCTACTCACGGCGCGGCAAACACCGAAGCGAAGGGGTTGTCGGCGGCAGAAAAATGTTCGCGCTGCGGGGAAGGCGATCACCAGTAGTGACCATAGCAGAATCACTAGCAACGAATCTCTCCGTAGGAGCAGAAAAACCGGCAATCATCATACGTACCAGGTAGACCATACGCGCGAAACTCGCGAGCATCAGAAGGGGCGAAAGGGAGCCCACCCAAAACGGCACTATTGGCCGGGGGCACCAGTCCACTCAAACCGATGCCGGGAACCGGCGGAGAGAGAGGGCGCAGGGCGCAGGGCCGGACAAGGTCCATCGCACCATCGTTCACGAGGGTAAGTTGGCTACGCCCACTGCGATTGTGTTCAGTGGCAGGTTGTGGCAGGCGGGACAGAAAATCGGCTTTACCGTTAGCGCTGCCCTCCAGTACTCGAATGTGTAGTCGAACGTAGTGGGGTACTCGAGCCACTGCTGGACTTGCGCGTTGTCGTCACCAACTTTATCAATATTTTCAGCGCCTTGTGATCCGAAAAGGTGTGGAACTTCGTGCGCTAAAGGTGGCCTCGAAGACGCTTGATGACTCAGACGATGCTGCACGCTTCCAAGTCGAGCAGAATCCCGAGTGTCTCTCCGAGTCAAGGGTAGCGCAGCTAACAACGTAGGTGATGGATCATACGGAGGTAGGCGGGCCCAAACTGGCGAGAACAAAGCGCGTTGGTCGACAGTCCGAACGCTCGAGCAGGACAGGCGAGGGTGGGGCCGTGGCTGCAGCAGCTGCGAGGAGTGAGTCCGATACCGCCGAGACCTGGGGCACATTTAAGGGAGCCAAAGAGAGGACCGAGGGGCGGCCGTCGCTCTGGAAAACGTCGATAGGAACGCGCATCAACGGGACGTGTATGACTCCAAGAAGATTGGCAGGCTCAGTGTTGGCAGCGCCAACGAGAGGGAGGACTTGTTGCCGTGAAGCGACGAAGTATTCTTCGTCAGGGAGAAAATCATCCCGGGGCAGCATGTCGCTGAGGTAATGACCTGTGAGAGCGGAGAGCCGTTCCTACCGACCAACTTACCCGCGAGAAGCTGCGGCTCGTCAGACAAGGTGACGCCATCTGTGCCATCGCAACGAAGGCTGTTGCCTCCGACCTATTCGTAGAATCCTGTCGAAAGTAGCTCTACCGACCATGAGGTCGAGAGGCTTGAAGAGTATAGGCAATAACATTTTATTAGTTGGTTCACAGCTTAGAGTGACCCCAATAGGGGAGCTTCAGATCACACAAACCACCGGCGCAGACGCGTCAATCGTCGACATAGCGAAAATAATGCTCTGTTCATCTTGGTAATATTATGTCACAGATGTGCAGATCTAGGGAGGGTGTTCGGTAGTCTTTACAATCGATGCCAGATTGTGCTGGTATTACGTTAGCCAATCTGGCATCAATTGTAGGGACTAACGAACACGCCCGAGGCGGGGGGGTCGGGCGTAAAAGCCGAGGTGCCCGTGGGGGCGTGGTCTGATAGCGCCAGCTCGCCAAGAATCCGCTGGGCAGGCGGGTGATTGGAAAGGAGGCTGTAAGAACATGAATCAAAACGCATCCAGCTATCGCGACCCAACAGCACCGCGTGCTGCACAGCCGAGGGGGGAACAGCGCAGGCCCACACTGCGACAGAGCTCGTTGGCTCATCAACCCGGGAGAATTGGATGCTCAGGCGGACGCTCGTCGAAGTTCTCAGCGGAGCAGATTCGCCAAAACCATCCCAGGGACGAGAAGCGGAGTCCTGCTCACACTGAAAGGTGGCTGCACCTGCCGAAGGCATGCAATCCAACACATCGAGTCGGATGAAGATTTGGCGGGGAGCCAGTGTCTATACCCGTAACACAACTAAAACTTGCGGAAACGACGGCCCCGCTGTGGGCGCCGATTTTGGTGGTTAAAGAACCGTCGCCGAGCGTAATCGTGCGCCCAACGAGGCAGGGGCCATGCTCGAGGAGCAGGGATGGGTCAGCGAGGGCAGGGTCTACGCAAGGGGCGACAGCCAACACCTCGGGGCTGTGGTCAACCGACGCGTCCGAAAAGCACGCCGAAAACTCCGAAGGAGCAGGTGCGTGCCGAAACCGGAAGGCGCGGTGATGGCGCGGGGTGGATCTAATGAATCCCCTCGGACGAAGTCGGATTGCAAAATTGAGGAGAGGAGGTCCAGGATCGAAAGGACTGGCTTCGGCTAAACGATTGTCGCCAGTGCTCAGCAGGTGCTGTTTCATGGCCGGGTTTTGTGTGAACTCGGCAAAACTTCTAGGAAGAACGGCGTTTTCCCTTTCGCGTTCTCAATATATTGTGGTCGAAACCCCGAACGCTGTGGCCGGCGCGTTTGTGCGACTGGGGATCTGACGAGCGCAGGATGCGCTCCAACGCGTGGTGGTCGCGGAAGAGTCGAGATTTTTCGGCCATCATATACTGCCCCGCGCAGGAATACGATTCGAAAAAACGGAAGGGGGCTGCCAGAGCAACACGACGTTTTCCGTGAAAGCTCGCGAGTAGGTTCAGAAACCAAGGGGGCCAAACCGCCGGTGGTCGTGGAGGCGGAATTTGTGACGCGTAGTGCAGCCCTTTGGAGGCACTGGGCCGCCGACGCGGGTGGCGGGGCCGGCCTTACGGTTCCCGGCTGGGAGGTGTCTTTGCAAGCAAGCGAAAGCTCGCTAGAAAGTGCTCTGTCTCACCCCTCGGTCGAAGTCCAAGGGGGACGGTGGGCTCGAAGCTGCTTCTGCTTGACGAGAGATGAGAATCATCCGCAATATGACGGGCGAGCAGTCTAATTACATTGACCGGAGACTGTGGGGTCACCACGACTTCGACGGGCAGTGTTGGGGGTTCCTATGCTCCTGCAGCCGTGGAAGCTCGAAGAGGATGCACGTGGGCACGCGAAGACCAAGGAGGACCTGCAGACTCTCCAGACGAACTTGAAAACGTATCTCGGGCGGGCGGGCGGCATGTGAGTGTCCGCCGAAGGGGGCGGGGCTCCTGCCCTCCAGAGATGCCGGAGAATGTGGGCGGGCAGGGCCTGCTGAGTCCTCTGCGAAAAGGAACAGGACAGAACATCCGCCGTTCTCGCCGGTGGTATCTTTGTTCTTTGTAAATAAATGAAAAAAAAGGTACGAGAAGGGAGCATAATGTACGCAATGTACTACCAGGTAGGCTAGAAGCGTTGGCAAGGGGTTCACCCAGGAGATTTTGCCGCCGAGGTGGGTGCTGAGGCCCCGAAACATGTGTTTTGTTGGTCAGAAGGGATAACCTGTTGGATTGCTCAGTCAGCGCTGACTGTTTCGGTTAGCAGGTTGTCGAATATTAACTACCAGAGGCAGAGCCACGGACAACAACTGCCACTAGAGCACGGTTGGCCCCGGTTGGACACACGTGAGGTTGCCTAAGACGCGATAGGAAGTGCCTGAAAACTGAAATACCTTGCAGGTTCGCCTGAGCCAGAGGTGCGGACAGGAAGGGCAGGAGGGGGTAATCCCGACCGACGCAGCTGTGCCCCAAAAGACGACGGTCGGGGCAAACAGGGCGCTTGGGACGATTCCTAACGCAGTTGTGTGTACTATATTGACGTGTGGCGTGTATATCAGCCTGCTGCAGATATAGTCGATGGTAGACCCACTCGGCTGATGTGTTAGCGAGTGGTTCATCGTCGCTTATATCAACAGCAAGCTGATACACACGGCACATGTCAATAGGTTAGGCGCCTCGATCGCGCAGACGCTGCGGGCACGGTGAGTCAGGGACGTGCCACCGCGAGCAACCGTTTACTTCAAGGGGCTGGGATCTGGATTTTCTGAAGACCGCCGGTGGAGTTTTTGTTCGGAATTTCAACTGTTCAAGACCGCGCATCGCGCGTCTATTACGGAGGACCATAGTAATCAGGACCCATGATAGACACAAAAACATATATATTCTCCTGTTTTTACTAGCCATACTTGGTCCTGATTACTATGTTTCCCCGTAATAGTTCAACAGCTAGTTCGACGACTGCTGTTCAATGCGGTGGGTAGCTTACCAAGATAGTTTTTATTGTTGGTGTAGATGACGGTCGTCGTCAGATTAATCTGATGTGCTTAGTGCGTTTTCCTTAGCAGAGGACTTGAGGCTCAAAACCTACTGGCGTGTGGAGTGTAGATCGGCGTATGCTGGTATAGGCGGTGATGGACCCACTCGGCTGGTCATCAGTGAGCGGGTTCATCGTCGCCTATAACAGCAGCACGCTGATACACACGCCACATACCAATAGTGCATATTCAGGGTGGTGACTATTGGGGCAGGAGTCGCTTCGGACGCAAGTCCGGGATGTTGCCATGGGGTGAAATAAGCGGGGGCAGTACCCAGCGGGCACTGCGAACATTCAAGCGGTGATATCGTCGTCGGCACGCGTACTGGCCGTCTATTAATAGTTCCGTTTGGAAGCTCATGGAAAGACGGCAAGGTGGCCATGAGCAACGAATCCTCCGTATGGAGCATCGAGGTTGTCAACTCACCTGTTTATTGTTACTTTGTTGATCTTCGACAAAACAGGAACTTGTAACGATCCGCACCCAAGAATACTATACATAGGCAACAGGATCAGTAAACCGGTATGATGAGTGTGCCGGAATAAAACACTTCGGCGTGATATGTTTCGACATTGCTTGTTGGATCAACGAGACATTGAAGGAAGTGTGCATAAACCCCCCCGTGTTACACCATTACGGGAAGGGTTGTGGAGGGGGGGAGTCACACGGTTAACTTTATCTGCCTCTCACGGGGTCTCCACCCAACCAGCAACACCAGGAGGGCGTAGGTGGGGGTTGTCGCTAAACAGACGGAGGGGTGGAGTCACGATAGATACCTCCCCTAAATCGGGTCTCAACGCCCCCTCCATGACTTCGAATACGTCCCTGTGCGCAAGGACAAGCCCAAGGAGGCGTGGCTCTCGACTTGTACCTTAGTCAAATGTTGTCTTGAGACGCTATCTCAATTGCCGCCACAAGCAGTGTTGCAGGTTAACCAAGCCAACCTCCTGCCCTGCTCAACGCCATGCCAAGGAACCATGTAACAAATCCTCCTCGTGTTAAACACAGTAGCGAGAACCTCAGGTACCAAGGGAACACTTGCGTTCGCCCGACAATCTTGAAATAATCCACAAGGATCCGAAAAAAAAACAGCCGACCCGGCAGAACTTGGCCTAATAAAGCCACTTCACGGCACCGGACGAATCCAAACTACGACCCTAACCCTAACCCCCAATTGGCGGGTGAGAATACCGTTGGGGGTTCGCTAGAGATGGCCTCACGGTCGTTTGGCTAGAAATCGTTACAGGACCCCGTTGGTTTCCTGAAATGTGTCTCAAAGGCTAAGGATGGCAACCAGCCGCAGAGACGGTTTCAAGTCCGGGTTTTGCTCGAGACCGTCCCATGGTCGTGTGTCCATGCATCTAAGTGTGCACGTTGACCCTGGGGATGATCCCCGGCGCTGGATCCCGCGCAAGGGGATTCGAGTGCTCATAATATCTACCAGAGAGTCCCGAAGGGTTATTTTTGTACACCACGCATGACAAACTCGACGCGTAGAGAAAGTCGCTCTAGGAGAAGCGACGGGTATTGAACTAGCTTCAACATCACATTTAGCACAGACAACCTGTGCCGATGCCGTATTCTGCTTTTCTGGTCGTCTACAACAAACATCTCGCAGACGAATACAAACGTAACATATCGTGTGTACTTCAAGACGTGCTATGGAGCCGTGATCGCCACAACGTCTGTCAAATCCTCTTCCGGGTTAACCCCTCCGAAGACAAGAAAATTATCGCCCCCGCCAGCGCACGCTGCGTGAGCAAATCGACCCATCGGTCGAGGAAGTACGCTTGGCGTCGTCCATTCTCCACACCGCACGTCGTACAAATGTAGATCATCGGCCACAAGGGTCCGCCTGTGCAAAATAAGACGTAACACAGGCGAAGAGGTCAGGTTCTACCCCTTCAAGTTCGAATCCACCGTGTCTACACTCTTGAGTTTAAAATATGATAATGATGTCGTGTGTCGAAGAATGTGTTCAGGTCGTCTGACGATGACGACTGTCCTCAGACCGATGACGACTGTACTCAGACCGATGAAATCTGAAATTGAAACATTCAAGTCGTTAGAATATAAAGTTTGTGAGGAGGCGCTATAAGAATTTAGGGTAGAGGGGACATAACAAAAGGTACGAGTAGGAGGACTCGGTGTCGGTCAGTTAGGTTGCACCAGCGAAGCTGGCGATCGATCAGCAGGCGTGAAGAACGACAGAGTGCAGAGAAAAGGCCAGCAAGTACGAGCAAGGTTTAGGCAGGTTTTGATCGTTTTTGCCAGTTGTACCGTTTTTCCCTGGTACTGGGCTACAACGTAGAGTAAGAAGCGGGTTAGTCGGAGGTAATCTTTGTCTGGAAGCATAGTATTCCATTGTTCCTGCGTTATGTCTTCGCAGGCATTATTTTACTGTGTAAAATTGATACCAACATACATCGCGTGGCGTGTAAAAAAAAACGAGATCAGTGATTGAAGGTTGTGGTTGGATTGCAAGTAAAGACATGCACTACAAGTATAAATATCAGCTAATTGTGCGTCGAGATGAGATGGGACACCAACGGTAAATCAACATCGACACATATTGTTTTTCTAGTAATGGGCGGATCGCGACATTATTTCGATCACTTCCGCTCTATTGTTGTCATTGTCCATCTCTGCTTGACTTAAACCACACCTGGAAGTCGTGCACAGTCGGGTCTGGCGCCTTGAACCCCGGACCCAGTTCCATTGCTGAAAACAGGCCCTCAGTGAACAGAACCTGCCGCGCAGTAAAAAATTCAAACATACATGTGAATACCACGAATGCAACCTAAAAGACAACCTAAAAAACGCGCTCGGTAAGGTCCAGAAGCTGGTCGGGTCCACTAGATATGGTCCTATCGGACCCGCAGGGGGGGGTGGGTACGCCCCACAACCCACGGTACCTCGGGACGAGCTCGCAGCCATCGTTATGTATCACTACTTGACAGATACCTTGTGTAGTTATACCACAAAATAGATTACCCTTTCAGATAACCGAGTCGATGGATATACTCCTAAGAGGGATTTCCTTATTGGTCTTTTTTTCGTCGAGTGTTCAGGTCTGATCAGGATTGGTAACATCTTCCAATTCTGAAGTCAGCGGATTCTGGATTTCTTTTAATACGTGGATGGTATGATTGGATGGCAAATAGAATAGTAATAATTAGTACTCTAAGCCTATGACTTACCTCCAAGTAGACGTTGTTTGTTCGGCGATCCCAGGGGTCCGTGATGTGTCCACCGTACATGATCTCTCCAAAAATGTAGCGAAGATCATCCCAAGGTACTTGAGGGTTGTCGTTCAGGTATGACCCTGAAAAACGAAAAAGAAAATCGCTCTTAGTTGTTGCACGAAGCAAGTGGATACCACTGCTACGCAGCATTCTTGTAGCGTCTTCTCTATACCATGATACATCGCGACCCAGTTTCATCTGTGGAAATACGTGCCTAATTCGTTACACATATATTCAATAGATGGAACAGAAAAACGCATGCCAACGTCGGGACGTAGGAAGTAGACTCGGTTGTTCTTAATAATGGATGGGATTGGTTTTACCACGGATACAGCCGCCGGTGTGTATAGCGCAACAACATGATACCCACCGTGTTAGTAGAGCTCAACGCAAGCAAAAAACATACGACGAGATGGACGTTCTGGCGTGCTTTGGTATGATTCTACAAACTGGTTGAGCGACCAAACATGGTATCCAATACCAGTGGTACTCTAATACGACATGTAATGTAGTATGGAGGATGCGTACTACGATAGGGGTACGAAGCGCTTTTTGGCCAAAACATTTGTGACGGACGGGACTCGTCAATTGGGGGTTTAAGCAATATCGATGCAATCCCATTAGTGTTTTATAATATTATTCGTTGTATACCTAGGCCATGGGATTTTTCTTCGGGATCATCGTTTTTTGTTTGTGTTTTTGGGTGGCGTACAGATGTCGTCAAGTGAGGAGCCTCAGAAAAGCATGATATCATTCACCTCTACCGTAGCATGCATCATCAGTATTAACAGATTACATTAGACCAATAGTATAAATAGTATCAATAGACTACACTACACTACTGTACACTACACTGTCATTAGACTACACTGTCATTAGATTAGACTACACTGTCATTAGATTAGACTACACTGTCATTAGACTATACTGTCATTAGAAGAGCGGGTTAAATTAAATGCTGGCAGTTCGACGGTGGAAAGAATAAAGTGGAAGCTCACTTACCCAGGACATTAGCGCATATCGTAAGATCGCCGGTGTTGAAAGAGTACGGCCGAGACCACCCCTGTGGCCCGAATCGTCGTCGGCCTGCGAGGCACAGATAGCATCACATAATTGATGGTAAGGAACGGCAAGTCAGTTGTGACGGAAGTGCATCCACTGCTTCGCACAACCTTCCTTTACCCGATTTGACCGGGTTTGTGGTATAAGCTTTATTTGCCTGATTTGGCCATGTTTATATTATACGCTATATCTGCCTGGTTTGACCGTGCTTGTAGGATGCGAACCTCAATCAAAGAAGTAACGCCTTTGGATGAATCTACCATTATTATTATGAGATGAATTCACAACACCCGAGTGTGGACGATATTGCGGAACCAATGGTGTGTTTCGTCTCCGGTGAAAATAGTACCAGCACAATTGCTTTCGCCTACGGCGAAAAATGGCGCGGAACTCAAAAACGGATGCTGTCGCACATGGTCTCTGGCGGATGATGGGCTGGAGGCAATTTTGACGATATATGTGCGCCAACGCAACCTTTGACCACCTATTATTCCATGTCTGAAGTAATTGGATTCTGGATTTCCTTTGGTATGTGTATGTTGATAATATGATTGGAAGAAGCACTACATAAGAGTGTCAGATGGCAAATGGAATAGCAATAATGATTATAACCCTGTTTTGACCAGATCCGGCGGTCTTACCAAGGACGATGGAGTGGAACCAGCACAAGCTGAAGAGACACGCCTTGTACTCGGTTGGCTTATTGCAGCTTTCGATCTTGTTCTGGTCGAAATTCGCCCATGCCCGGGTAAGGTTAGACTTGATATCCGCAGGAGCCTCGTTCGCGACCTGAAGGAAACATCACCGTAAGAGACGTTAACAGAGCAAAATGAGACTGTATTTATGGTAACCACTCGGAGTGAACCTTACCAGTAGGAGTGAAGGACCGTAGAGCCCACGTAGACTGAACCTTAGGAGTGAAGGACCGCAGTGTCCACTTAGAGTGAACCTTTGGAGTGACGGACCGTAGTGCCCTCTCAGAGTGAATCGTAGGAGTGAATGACCTTAGCGCCCACTCACAGTAGACCTTTACGAGTGAATACGGAATAGAGGTGATGATGGCCAAGCTACCAGTTGTTTAGACTACGAACGACAAAAAAACACAACAATTTCGCGTTAAAAACACCAAAACGTAGATTGGCGCGAGTTCGAGGCAAAAGACAACACGGTAGACATACGTGACTATGCTCAGTTAGAATACTGTATGCACATTTTCTCACCTTAATGCATGACTGCATGAGACTTTCAGGCATGTTTTTCATGCTGACCATAGGAGGTGGCTCAGCGGAGATGAAACATCTGGCATACGGTTTGGTCGACATAAACGGAAAAGGGCGGAGGTGGAAAAGCTGAAGAAAATGAGTATTAGTATGTAAACCGGCAGGTCATATGTACAATACAACGGAGCTACTCGAACAGAGAAAAACCACATCTGTAGCGAAAGATGAGAAAGAGCAAACTATCGGCTAGACAAGATATCATGTTCGTCATGCGCCAGCGCTGGTAGTCATAATAATGCTTCTTCGTGGATGCATTGCTACAGTAAGTACTACTGCCCGAAGTGTTCTAGTGTGATCCCTTAACAAGATGGCGTATAAAAAAAGTATATTACAAGATGGCGTACGTACGTATAATACGAGTAGTCAAACAACTATTTCATACTTCGAAGTAGGTTTCACGCACATCGCAGAAGCCCCCTACGTTCCCTGCGACACGCGTATCTCCTTCAACAAACGTGGTATTGCAATACAGAGTTAGCTAGAGGTACCCTCCGCCAGGAAGTTTTGGCAGGGTATTTCCATTCAGTAATACCAGGTATGCAATACATATCATAAGGGTAAGGGTGCAGCCAAAGACAACTAACAACGAATGAAGGGGACGGCATTCAAAAACACCAAAGGATCGGTACGGCATATATCTGCTCTGCATGAAACAACAGGGTCTCTCACCGGAAGGTCTCGTGGGCACCCTGCTGCACAATCTCAAGCAATCGCTCAAGGCTGGGCACCCAGCTCTGCATCAAGTGACAATTTTGAAGCAATACCCATCCGCCGTCCTTCGCGAACCTGTCGATTAATTGATGGAATTTTATGGTAAGTATGATGTGGATGCGGTGGTGGTTGTGGCTTTATTTTTTTTTGACTGCAAAAAAAAAAGTCTCCGTTGCAAGTTGTAATATACACAGGCACGTAGTTGCTCATTTAATGGTTCGTACGATGCGGGTGTGGTTGTTGCCCTGTTTGAGCGAGACTGCAAAAAATCAAAAGTCTCCGTCGCAAGCTGTAGTGTATACAGGCTGGCAAGAAGTTGAACTACCATGTTTGGCCCAAAAATACTACCGGTACCAGGTATCGATGATTACAAACAACACTCGCCTCTCCACAACACCTTCCGCCGGCTTCTCTTGTCCTTGTCCCATGGATATGTTGATGAATTTGCCTGATATGATAGCAATGCATAACAAACACACAAGAATGTTGATTAATTTTCCTGATATGATATATAGCAATGCATAACCAAGCCATGTGTGATGAATATGTTGATGAATTTTCCTAATATGATAGCAATGAAAAACAAAGACATGCGCAATGGAGACTTCGCGCTAATTCCGGTTATGCGAGTGTTCAGATCGTATCACTCAGAATCGCAACTGCTTTAATTTATCGAGAAACCATGCAGATAACCGAGTCCAGACCTCGACTTGAAGCTAGCCAAGCAACACCCAGCAAAAACGTTACCTGGTACATTATTAGGCTCTCGTAAAAGCAAGGGCATTTTCAAAGCCAATAGCAATATTCTATTTCAGTCGGCTCTCGTACACGCAAGAACACTCTAAAGGCAAGAGCATTCTTGTTATGTCCCGATGGAAAGTACGCTCTGCCATTATCTGTGGTAATGTCGAGCGTCCTGGCGAGGCTTTCGACCCAAGGCGTTGGATCCTAACCCCAACCCTAACCCATGGCTTAACTGATAGGTACGTTACACATACAAACGCGGTGCAACCTGAGACAATGCGGTGCAACCTAAGCCAATGAGCTTCACCACATACATGTAGATAATCTGTTAAAGGAAAAATCCGACATCTTCTTATGTCCGGGTGGAAAGAACGCTCACCATTCTCTGTGGTAATGTCGAGCGTTCTGGCAAGGCTTTCGACCCAAGGCGTTGGATCGACACCAGGGAAGAGCACGAAGAACATAGGCGTTGCAGGAGAGGTCTCCACGTACGTCTTCGCCATGTCGTAAGGCTTTTGGAAGACATAGTCCATGCCCATCGTCTAGACATCAACAAACAGATATTGGAACGCAGATATATAACGTGCGGGTATGAGAAGAATTGCAGTAGGCGTGTCTAACATATACAAAATTTGATGTTAGTATTATTAAACACTAATTTTGGTTTTTTGTCCAGAGCGCAGATATGTAACGTGTGGGTTTTAGAAGAATTACAGTAAGCGAGTCTAGCGTACAACTACAGCACTGATGTTGTTATTAGTAGTTGTTTCATTTTTAGTCTAGTGCCATACTCTGACCCAAGGTCACGAGTTAGACCTCCCCCCCCCCTTGGCCTACCCCGGTTGCTGTCTTCTTGTTACTGTCTTCCTATTTATCTCGCGCATTGCTTGGGTTCAGAACCCTCAACGCCCATCGACCTGCGCCACATTGTGTCTACTCACACGTTATGGTAAAGCGCTTTAACCCATTGAGACCCATGTATATCGACCAACAACACGACTAGTGTTATTTTATCAAGCGATTTTATCAAGCGTCGAGTGTGAGCGTGCAGTAGTATGACACGACTATCATCATGCTGAACAAGTGTCGTACAGCTCCTTTTATGATAGTTCGGGCACATCCCCTACCCCGGTAGCCCTGCCTGCTTCGTGTAGCCGATGCTAGCCGATGCTAGCCGATGCTAGCCGATGCTAAAATCGCCATTTGTTTGGGACATGTATTCCCTCTGAGGTCCCGAACGGGTCAAGCTCGGTCTTCTTATCTTCTTGTCAACGTTGGTCGCAGTCTTAATGAGACGCGCGACGTGTGCAAAACTTTTTAACCCTACGAGTATCGTCGAGAATCGAAGTCATGATCGCTGTATGAAGACATACTCAATGAAGACATACTCAACTGCCAGGGTGACCGGCAATACAGTAACACAAAAATACGCCATAATTACCCAAGGTTTTATCCATGACTGGTTAATGTTTTTAGGGATACATCGTAACCACTGGGTTATCAGTCAGCGGCCAACTTCTAGCTCAGTGGTTATGGCGTGCATCTATAACAACAGCACAACTGGGGCAAGTGTACATCTAACAAATGTTCCCTGCGCTGGCTTCCAGTCTCGCCGCTACTGCAGGTACCGCTCGTTTCCTACTGACTAACTGACCTCTCCGATCCACTTGGCCAAAGCGGTGGAGACCCGATCGGGGCGCATAGCCCTCAGCAGAATAAGACGATCGAACGCGTTTAGCGTTTTTTCGAATTCCCCAGGTAGCTTGGCTTGATCGGCCTTTTCGTCGTCGAACCACGCCTGGACAACATAAGACAACACAACACAAAACAAAACACGACAATACAAAAATGACTTTTTTTTTGCCAAATATAACATGCCAAAACACAACATGCAAAAACACAACTTGACAAAGCCAAACATGACCAAGCAAAACACACCAAGACCAGCGTCAGCGAAGTGAAATAATAATCGGCAAAATGTGGAGCGACCGACGTTTTCGACAAATTCGTTAGGGCGCTGGCACTCATTTAATATGGCCGACGACTTGCATATTCCTGGGATACACGCAGTACCTACAGCCTACAGCCTACAGCCTACAGCCTACCTGGTACAGCCTACAGTAGCACGAGAGGGTGCGACAGGGGCTCATGAATGCGGTTATAGTTATTGCGAAGCACATGCGTTGATACGTAAATTAAAGTACCTATTAATAGCACAGGAGGCTATTACCAATGCACGGTTATCGCATACATATGCGTTGATAAATAACTGAATAAAGTCTCGTTGCTTGTCGCTTACCTGCCAGTCATCTGAATCGGAGCTATTCCCAATGCGCGGTTGCCGCAAAGCATAAGCGACGATGCACAACTGCATCAACTTTTGTCGCTCTCGTCGCTTACCTGCCAGTCGTCTGAATCGGACTGCATGGCATCCCCAATGTTGCTGAAGCGCTTGATTCTTTCTAAAGACTTCAACTTGGGCCAAATCGCTTCCGGGAGCCATTCGCCCAGAGGGCCCATATTTCCCGGGTCCATGGAGGCCTGTGGCATTTCGAGACGAGAACAGTGTCGAAAAAATGTGACGATTACAACTTGGGGCAAACAAAGCAAACACAGCAAAAACGACTGATGGGGGAGGGGATAATATAACTACTATAACAATGTATATAACAATGTGATGTGCCCGAAGTGCAACGTAAGGAGATGCGGACAGCTTGACGATACCTGTACTGTCACACGCTCCTCCTAGAACGTTGATAACACCGCACTTACTTGTCTCTTTTTAGGTCGCTATACCTGGGGACCAACAGTTAATTATTTTCCTGGATACATGTGATGTGCTTTTTTTGTTTAAGCATTAATGTCATTCGGCCTAGAAAAGTGCTACATACCAAGGCAAAATGTGCAACATACGCTCACCGAACAATGGTTTCGGTCTTAAAATAGTTGGATGAGCTGTTTTTGGTGCCATTTTGTTTTTAGTTGTTATTTTATTGTTTTTGGTATTTTTGTTTTTCGTGTTGTCACAAATTCTCCTAACTTATGCCCCGTATAGTATTCATACCTTAGACATTACAAGGTAGTCCACTTCTTCCTGGGCCAGCAAGTTGTCGTTCACCAATATTTTGAGCGTGAGCATGGTCGCTACCGTGAGCTTATCGCGCTCGAAGAGTCCTCGTCGGACATAGTTGAACACCGTCTCAGTCACTGCGTCAACAAGTACGCCACACCTAAAGGACAAGCATGGAAGGTAACAATGGAAAGTGAACGTACATGTGAGCCAAAAAGAGGGCGGGGGGTCCATCCTGGACGTCAAAGTGACTCATGACCGTGAGCATATCGCGCTCGAAGAGACTTCGTCGGATATAATGGAACACTGTCTCGGTAACTACGTCAACAAGCACGCCACACCTAAAGGACAAGCATGGAAGGTAACAATGGAAGGTAACAATGGAAGGTAACCAATGGAAGGTATCAATGGAAGGTAACAGCGGAAGGTGGACGTAAAGGTCACGCCACACCTAAAGGACAAACACACGGAAGGTAGCAATGTAAATTGAAGGTACAAGTGAGCCAAAACGAGGGTGGGGGCCCCATCCTGGTCACTGCATCAACAAGTACGCCACACCTAAAGGACAAAGCAATGGAAGGTAACAATGGAAGGTGAAGGAAAAGGTCAACCAAAATGAGGGGGAGAGATTCATCCTGGACTTCAACGTGAGTCATGACGGAAACAAAGCCGTAAGCCTCTAGCTAGCAGTTAAATATACTTCGAAGTAAAAAACTATCGTACACGGTGGTGGTGATAGTTTTTGGTTACGGTAAGAGCGAGAACGGAAGAGAAACGTGTATCCTGTGACCAAGAACGAACCCCACACATTCGAACCCTTTTACTTCATGAAAACTGCCCCAACTTTAGTTCCAAGTAGTTTGTCCCAAAAAACGTGGGTGCAGTGCTAAAGTGGATAATGTCACCACAATATCGCAGAAACAGCGATATGTTTTATCCTCCTACTATGTTTCTGCACCGCATACTCCATACGTCTCCGCACAACAAACTCTTTAGTCTCTACACAACATACTATTCTGTCTCTGCACGGCATATTAGTTATCCTCTAACAATGCCTCTTTACCTGGCTGCCAGCTCTTCGTCGGTCATTTCTGGTTTTTCCCCTCCCCCGCTTCCGTTGTCGTCTTGCTCGTTGTCGTCCTTCGCTTGCGGGTCTTCTGCGGCCTCAGTCGGCCCGTCACCTCCCTCTGCACCCTCGGGGTTAGCGTCAGCTTCATCCCCTTCATCCCCTTCATGTTCGTCTTCCGCGGAAGGCTTTTCGGCGACTAGGCTAACTTTGTCGATCCCTTGGTAAAACACCTATTAATACATGGACAGGAGTGGTACAGTAGTGTTTCCCACAGGTCAAAACGGAGTACAGACATTGTCTTGCAACTTTTGCCAAAGGCCAAAATGGGGTACAGACCTTGGCTTGCAACTTTTGCGGCTCGGCAACAAGAACACGGCGCCTTCCTTCAACAAGCGAGGGTGCTGCACGAAGCCAAATGCGTTTTTATCGACCATAGGTCGTAGTGAAGTTGCAGATAGTTTATCAGGTCCGCAATTATTTCGTGTCGGCCATATAATGATGGAGGAAGGCCGCTATCCACATGTCCTTCGTCGTATCCGTAACGTAAAGGTTTATGCACTCCAACATACAAAATGGTGCACCTTGCGAAAACCCGACCAGGTACAGTATATGGGTTGCTTGAGCTTTCCCAAAAGGAAACGACCGTGCAAGACATAAACCAAATAATCGTCCAATAAACACCTGCCAATGTGCTTAAAAAACATGGTGGTGATTGTGGAGGTCCAGCTATTACTGTACTGCGGGCTTGTGTTCCATCATCTACGTACCCGATCAAAGCACTCGAGGCACAGGACAAACCATTGTGAATGGTGCTCAACAGCATCGTAGTGGGAGGTCCAGCTCATACTGTACTGCAGCTTTATGCTATGTCATCTACATACTCAATCAAAGCACTTCATGGATGAGACAAACAGTTGAGAAAAGTGCTTAAAACATGCTAGCGGGAGGTCCAGCTAATGTACTGCAGGCTACATGCTCTATCATCTACGTACTCTTTTTTTTTTAATATTAGTTTTTTATTATTATCATCATCTTTACTTTCCAGCTGAAGTCTTAAGAGATTTTTACCCTCAGCGACCTTCTGGACAAGCCGTGGTCACAGGTGTCTTCCCTTCTCCCCCCCGGTACTTGCCTTCATTTTTTGGCGCATAGGGTTCAGCATTCCCACCTTTCAGCTTTTTTATGCTCGTCGATTTGCATCGAATTTCGCCAACTCACGCTCGCGCTTTCGGCCGGTCGATGTGAAAGAGAAAGAATCCCTTGTGAGTTTTGAACCTACGACCTCGACCTCAATAGTTACGAGGCTTACTATTGGACCACCGGGGACGCCGGACCAACCAAAGCACTTGATGGACGAGACAAACCTTCGTGAAAGCTGCCAGCGAATAGATGTAGTAGGAGTGTATCTTGACCAGGTCGTTCATGAGGAAGAAGAGCAGCGATGACCTATTCGCGACCGGGCGATACTTCTCGCTCGTGACGCGAATACTTACCTGAGGCCAAATCACAATGACAATCACAATGACAATCAAAATCACAATGATGCAAGAACAACCGAGTCGGGGACAAGAGAGAGAGAGGGACAAGAGAGAGAGGGAGATGAGACCAAGGCTATGGTAGTCCTTTAAGTCACTTTTAGGGCTCGCGCGAGTGGCTATAGCCATGGGGCAGTGCAATCTTACGCTTTTGTGTTCTCGGTTCGTGATATGCTCCGCCGCCATGGAATTGGTTGTTTCGTTGTTTCGCTATACCATGGTACACCATACCAGGGTACCATGGTATACGCCAACAAAACGTGTTTAAGTCCGTTTATGAGCGAGCCACTGAGCCACTCGTACGAGTGGTTTATACGTTTATACATCCTCTAGTATTTGGTAGTGAAAATGGGGACACTCCCCTTACCGTAGCTTTACTTTTCATGTACCAGGTACCAGGTACCAGGTACCATGTATCTATGTGTTCTTGTGTTCTTGTGTTCGCGTGTTCCCTTCGCTATTTATCGCATGTTAGGCACACCAGTATTGCCAGAGAGAGAGGGAAATGGTGTATTCTTGTGTTCCCTTCTCTGTTTATCACCCATTTGGTATATGGATTCATGTTTATCGCACAGTTGGTTTGTTGTATTGTTTTAGATAAGGTTAATCGCACATTGGGTACATTGTTTTACGTATACAAAGCGGCAAAACCCAACGATGCTTGGCGTCTTTATCTACCCATCAAGTATAAGCAATAGGTCACCAATTTGAACCGGAACGGACTGCTACGAACTCCTAGCCATATGGCGGTGAAAGCCGAAGGACACTGTCAACGGTGAAAGCCGTAGGCCATTGTCAGCATCACAGTCGCTAGCCCCGAGTACACCCACCCACCTGTGTATCTTTTGCTAGAGCAGACCGTTGGCCGATGTCAGTTGCTATTCTCTTTGTTTCCTCCAGGCCTTCGATCAATTCAACGTCCTCCGTGATGTCGCCTATTTCATTTACATCGAGTAAAAAGTTGCACATATAAGTTATCTTCCAGCAGCCTGTTTACGCCTGCCTAAATCCGGCATAGCATCGCGCCCTGTGTTTCGTAGGGACAGCTTGACCTCAGATGCACCGATGCTTTTGGGGAAAAACTACTTGGAATTAGTGTAAGTCATTTTTGCCGTTCTAAAAGGGCTAAAATAATGCGATATGCGTTAGGCAGCATCGAAACTACGATAATTCACGATTGATTGCATCAAGTGGCCTTCGATCATACCATATGGGACTTGGTGAAATGATATAATAGAAGCACTGCACCTTCCGCAGTGGCCAGTTTGTAGAGGATGTTGTCCTCTAGCTCCTTCATCTTGATCTTGAAGCCGTTTTGCTGTTCAACGAGCTGCTCTCCAAGATCCGCCAAATCTGGCCTCTCTTTTCGCACCACCAGGTTAAGCAACTGCCAATTCATACCATTGGGTATTACCGGGTTGGATCGAATCTCAGCATTGTTATCGTCCACTTTCGCCATGTACGTAGCGCACACAAGATCGATGGATTGATAGATCGTGGCTAGTCAGCTTAATGAAGCTGAGTGTACGTACACGCCTTTACATATCTATCCCCTGCGGCGAAATGACCTGTCAGTGTGCATAAGCTTCGAAACACGCCCCGGCATTCGTACGTTACGATTATTAATAGTCATATACTAGTCAACGTACGCGTCAAATGTACAACTGGACCAGCACAAAGCCTGCCAGCTGATATAAACTTAACTCGAATAATTGACACGTAGAAATATATCAATGCTACTTTTCGTAACATCTTCCTTTTTTAAGTCATTAGATTATGGATTGTCTTTTTTATGTTGACTACATGACTGGAACAGGCTACACTGTCAGATGGCAAATTGAATAATAATACTGACCGCCTACAGTATACGGTAAGCCTTGTAGTACTTACTGCAAGATATATTACACACTAACTCCAAATATGTTGTCTCCAAAAAACGTCTTTTGTCTCCAAAAACGTGGGTGCAGTTCTGATGGGGTTAGGTTAAACGCACCTGGTCTTCCAGCCCCCGCATGGTAACCGTGAAGTTGATCAGGGTCGTTTCAGCCTGGATTTCTGGTGGGAAGTGCGGGTTCGACAATTTCGTATGCAAAAACAACCTGCACGAGGAAATAGGGACGTAACAGCGGCAGAAAAAGGGTAGTGGCGTTGAACACGATCTCGAAAATAAGTTGTGGGGTGCGTTATCGGATGAATCCGGCTGCTTCTGTTGGGGCAGTGCCGCCATACCAACACAAAATATGCCATCGTTCCAAGGGTTTGCTTAGTAGTGCTTAGTAGTGTACTTACTGTATATACACTGGGGTACGCGGGTATCAAACTTGATTTTTCAAGTCATGCCATACTCGGGTAGGTACCCGGGTACCCCAGAGTGTGGTCAAGTGGTTAACCTCGAACACTACTAAGGTTGGAGTCAGGGGTTCAAATCTCGGTATGGAGATTTTTATTTCTAGAGACACCAACTGCCGAGAGCG
>JAYJMJ010000686.1:246733-257601 GCA_036873875.1 Laminaria ephemera | reverse complement strand
CACTTAGCAGGCTCTTCTCCCCCTTCCCCACTACGGTACGCGCCTTCATTTTTATCGCGAGAAGAATTCAGCACTTTTACACTATTCCACCCTGGGTCACCTTTTTGTTGAGTGTGTCTAGCGCAGCCATGGCAGCAGCAACGGCAGGCTCAGCCTTCGCAAGGTCTGCCTCGGTATCTCGTTGCTTGACGCTGACCTGAGGATGGACATCATACGTATGGTATCGGGAGATTATTCCATGGAGTATGAGCACAACGATTAAGGCAAACCAGGGACATCATAGGGCATCGGCAGACTATTCCATAGAGTATGAGCACAACGTATATATTAACCAGTATGCTGAAAGGATGGACATCATAGGGCATCAGAAGATCATTTCATGGAGTGTGAACACGACGACTAAAGCAAACCAGTTTTTCTAACCTTGACAGCGTAAACATGGCGTATATAGGGTATCAGGAGATTATTTCACGAACTGTGAACACAACAACTAAAGCAAACCAGTCGTTCCTAACCTTGACAGCTTAACAATGGCATACATAGGGTATCAGGAGATTATTCCATGGAGTATGAGCATAAAGAATAAAAATCACATCAGTACGCTGACCTGAGCATGGACATCATAGAGCGTCGGGACAACATTTCGTAGAGCGTGAACACAACGAAGAAAGGTAACTAGGATATTTCTAACCTCAATCATTCGGGCTGCGCCCCGCCCCGCTCCCCGCCGCCCCACCGTATGGTATCATGAGAAGACTAGCGTCACGAGTTGACTTGCGCATCTACTTTGTTTGACTTCGTGCGAATCTATCGCATCATCAATATAATCGTTCATGTTGTTCCGGTCGAAGGTCAGGAGCTGATAGTACGGCCGATGCGATGCTATCATGTTGAAGATGGTGTGCGAGTCGCATGGGTGTGGGCGCGGTGCCTTATAAATTGGTGGAGAGTGGTGGGTGTATGGGAGCCGAATGTTAAGTCATAAGTCTACAAATTGTTGGAGGGTGGGGGGTTTATGGAAGCCGAATATTTTGACGTACCTCTGCCTGTGTCTTTGCAACTTGCTCTGCTTGGACTTGCGCCTTCGCTGTCTCCACCTCGACGATAGCCTTTTCTCGGCTGACGTTTTCCGCGATTCCTTCGGCAACAGTTTTCTTCTGCTCAGCATCCTCTAGTTTAATCTGGGGTGAAGACGATGCGTTGCAAGATCAAGGGAGCTTTTTTTAATCACGGCGGCTATATTTAGCGATACAGGATATAGGTGAGGACGTCGGCCCACCCTTGGTTGTCGCAAGTTGCCATAATCAAGCTATAGTAGCTAGTAACAGGTTCTCGATTGTCACGGTATGCAACAACATCCGTTAATAGCTACGAGCGAATGCGAGCTTCCAATTTACACTCGCCAAAAAAATGGGGACCCATTTCGAGATGGCTGAGGCCTTTTTTTACTTGATTACACGTTTGATTTCGATCGCGGAGCAAGATAATACACAGCTTGACGACAGGTATAAATACAACAATACCCTGCTGCACAAGTTCCTAGCGACAACTATAGTATCTTCACCTTAAGGTCTTCTTCGAGGGATGTAACAGCATCCTTCGTTTCGCGGAGCTTTTGCAGACCCGTGGTAAGTCGCTCGATGGCGCTGTCTTGGTTCTCGCGCTTAGAAGCGAGAAGAACATTGTACAGCTTCAGAAGCTCAAGGAAAGACTTGGGAGTCGTGTAGACGTGCCTGATACCGTATAGAAAAATAGCATATTACATTTAGCATGAGGTATAGAACAACAAAGTGAAAGTATACAAGAGCTAACGAGCAACAAGAGCATTGTACAGCTTCAGAAGCTCAAGGAAAGACTTGAGAGTGGTTTACACGTGCCTGGGCACATACAGAAAAAGAGCATACCAGGTAATACGTTAAGCCTGAGGTATAGAACAACAAAGTGAAAGTCTACAAAGACTGAGGAGCGACCGGCGTCAGTAAATTTCTCTCGGCGGTCATGTTTCTGGTGCTTGATTTTACACTCTACATTACACGTTGCAGGCGAAAGTCTGCAAGAGCTAACGAGCGACCGTCGTCAATGCAATGCTCTTATTAACAGTGGTCGTGTTTCAGATGCTTGGACTTGGTCCCCACATTACACATTGCAGGCAGCTACAGCAGCAAAACACATAGCGTCACTAGAATGATCATATTACCAATGGTCGTGTTTCTGATGCCTGATTTTAAACGCTACACTACACGTTGCAGGCAGTTAGCATAACACACAGCGTCTCTAGAACGCTCTCAGAGGTCGTGGGTGCCATGCCTGATTTTGGTCCCTATATTACACATGGCCGGCAGCTAGCAAAACGCACATTATACCGTCACCCACCTTCGTTCCACGGTCTTAAAGGACTCCGCAGCGGTGTTAACCACTTTGAAAGACAATGGCAGGAATTTCTCGATGGCTGCGCGAATTCCATCGGAGCCCAAATCCATCTCCGAGAGAAATTTGCGCCCTACACTGAAGAGGGCGTCTCGTGGCCAAGGTTGGAACCAATCTAATGAACGAATTGACGATGAAAGGACAACAGGAAAGGCCGAACGTAAGGACGACGACACATTAAATTTGTTTTTGCGTATTCGTGATGCTCGCAATAATGCGAGTAAGAGTTTAGTCGTTTGGCCCAAGTTGAAAAATGTACCCGGAATACATTTTTTAAGAAATAAAAATATATATATAGATGAATCTAATGGACGAATTGACGATGAAAGGTAAAACGGGAAGACTGAACAAAAGCACCACGAGACACATGGCTTCGTGGTGACGGCAAGCGAATGCTCATGTTTGTAAAGACGAATGGGTAAGGCGTTGCCACATTCGCTCTTCCGACGTTCGCAGACGACCTTCGACTTCCGCAGACGACCGTTGACGTTCGCGGACGATCTCCAACGTTCACGGATGATCTTCGACGTCCGCAAACGATCTCCAACGTTCGCAGACGATCTCCGGCGTTCGTTGACGACCTCCAACGTTCGCAGACGATCCCCGACGCTCGCAGGGGATCTCTGACGTTCTCCGACGATCTCCGATGTTCTACGTTCGCAGACGTTCGAAGACGATCTTCGACGTTCGCAGACGATATTCGACGTTCGCATACGATATCTGACGTTCTCCGACGATCTCCGACGTTCGCAAACGATCGCCGACGTTCTCCGACGTTCTCTGGTTGGATGATAGGCCTCTGCATAACACGCTACATGCCTAGCGACTGTAAAAAACACAGTGTTGTACCGTCATTTTCCGATGTTGTTTGGCGTCTCCAGTTGGGTGACGGGCCTCTGCAAACATGCTACGCGCTTATTGTACAGTTTAAAACCATAGAGTTGTACTGTCCCCATTCCTGCACCCCTCCTGAACAATTACCACAACACCGCCTACCTAGTAGTATACTGGAATCAGATCAGGTGAACGCAAACATGAGGCATCCATGGTGGAGTCAGACGGTAGTATGTATATTATAGTTCTCGTCCGTCGCCGAAAGTGCGAGGGCACGAGTTAGGAAAACTTGATGCAAATCGACGAGCAGTGGGAATACTGAACCCCATGCGCGATAAAAGGGGAGACGGGAAGATACCTGTGACCACGGCTTGTCCAGAAGGTCGCTGAGGGTAAAACCTCCTGGAAAGTAAAAGTGATGATAAAAAACACAACACACACTTGGTATACGTTGAATGGACATGCCCCAGACGAGGCAGACGTTACCGGTAAGGTCCTGTCCTACAGTAGTCCTGTACTCACCTATGACGGTGCAGTTGACGAGGGCAGGGAATTTTTTGGCACGGTTTCGGAAGTCGTCGCCCACGGGCGAAAACGCCAACACAACGTGCAGGTTCTTCCGGATGAGCTTAATGAAGAACTCCCAGCAGTTTTTTCTATCTGGCACGAGCCCTTGCGCCTTAACCTTGTTGGTCATATTGTTCACCTATTATAGTCAGAAACATCAAAAGGCGGTGTAAGTACGTGTAGGTAATGTTGTTCACCTATTGTAGTCAGAAATACCAAAACGCGGTGTAAGATCTTGTATGCCATACTGTTCACCTTATGAATAACATCAAGGCGGTGTAATTACGTGTAGGGGTCGAGCAATGACGAGTGGCTTTGTTCTGCTATGTGCGCCTCGAACAGCGCCACGAAAGTTGACTTTTGTGGAACGAGACATCCACCCGACTGTAAGAGTCCTTAGCCTCCAACGCCATCTACGAGTAGCTGCCGAATCATTGACCAAGGAAAGCATTGTACATGTTTTCGCTCAGCGCACTCACAATGGCGTCAACTTCGTCCACGGCGAAGAGGTCGGGGATATTACCCGAGGCCAGCAAGTCGTTAACGTAGATCAGGAATCGTTCGTTGGTGATCTGACTGTCCGTGAGCAAGAAGAGGAGACCTTCGTCCTTGTTGCCAGCCTGTGGTTCACGCGCATGGAATATCAATGTTAATTGCGCGACCAGAAAAACACTACAAATCGAAAGAATAATGGCCCATGAGGCACCGGGAAATAACCTGGGCTTTTCATGGGTCGGGTAACTTCTCGCGGGTCGGGTTGGGGGTTGGGTCAGGGTGACCCGACCCGACCGGTGACATTCGAAAACCTCCTGGTCAATCCCGACACGACCCGTGTGATTTCGAACACCTCCTGGCCCGAATCGATTCGACCCGTGAGGTTTTCCGAGTCGGGTCACGACCCGTGAAAAGCCCTGAAAATAACCGAGCCTGCTCGAGAAAAATGCTACTCCTCGAAAGTAGAATGGCCCATGTGGCACCGGAAAACAACCCAGCCTGCGTCCACAATCTAACTGGTGTGACATATACAGTCGCGCTGTACGTTATGTACGCACCCAGATTTGTGCCAATGCGACCGTTGAGGCAAGTGTGGCCTCGCTGGACATCAAACACCTTTACCATTTGCCAATATGAACCGTGGCACGTTCATCCTACAGTAGTGATCCCTCTGTAGCACCTGTATGTGCCAGCCGGAAATACTGGTATTATAGCGGCAACCGGCATTACCCCGCATGCTGCTACTGCAGGTTGTCCCCATCTGCGCCAAGCGATCTCACAGACACTATTGCGGGCAACCGGCACTACTCCACCGGCGCTATCGAGGGACCACTATTGCATTTGGTGTCAATCCGTCTCAACGCATTGAATGCATTGAATGCATTGAATGGATTGAATGCATTGAATGACACACCACGTGTGCTACGGTAGGGGTAGCGCTTTTTAGCCAAAACATGTCTAAACACGTCTAAACATGTCTAAACATGTCTAAACATGCCTGATTGACGGGGCTCATCAATCAACTAAAGGAGCTTCGTACCAAATATCGGTGGGTACCATTGCGTTACACAGTAAAACTCGTTATTATTATTTAGTTACTTTTTAAACTCGTTATTATATACCTAGGCCATGGGATTGTGCATTGGATTCTCAATGTCGGTGTTTGGGTGAGGTAGAAAGTTCCTCAAGTAAAGAGCATCATAATACCCGTATCGTGGCATGCATCACGAGTAGTGCACACAAGTAGTGCACATACCTTGTTGTACATTGTCTTGAGGTCTTCCTTGAGATCGTTGATGGAATAGGTGGAGCTGATCACAATCTGGCTCACGGAATACCCGCAGATGAACGCCGCAAGACGGCTCAAGGACTGTTTGCCTGATCCTCCCACGCCCACCAGTAGTGCGTGACCACCGTCGTTGAGTACGATGCGTACAATACGTGCGACCTGGTCAACATGAAGGAAATACGAAAAAGTCATGGTCTCCCTCCGAGTATCGAGACTAACACCTCCGGCGAGAGCGGCTGACTGTGCACGTAGGGCGACTGACGCAGGCCTGCCCCAAATGCTGTTCGATTAAAAAACACTGTCGCGAACAATACTATCCCCTCTCCTTGTATCACCCTCCCGTGTGTCAAGTGTATGGTTGGGCGATGACGGGTACCGTGCTACACATGAACACATGATCATCTGCCCATAGTTACCTCCTCGTTAAACGTTCAAAGCGACGGTATGCGCCTCAAGCGTACGAATTGTTGAGAGTGTTGCGGTTGCTTTTTCCTCGAACTAGCGAGTCGAACATCATGAAATTTGCAGCATTCTCATTCGGGCTCACGACACCGCACTAGGCCCTAAGTTAAAAAAATACGTCAATATGAGTCCAAAAGGTGCAAGCACAACGGAGTCCTTTTCTTACATTGGATATACAAAGCGAAGAGATGAGCCTCTACGGTACACATGTTAAGGGTGTTGCAGTTGCTTCTCCTTGGAACTATATAGCGAATCGAACATCATGAAACTTGCCGCATTCTCACTTGGGCTCACGACTCCGCACTAGATCCTAAGTAACTACAGTAGATCAATATGAAGCTAAAAGGTGTTTTCGCATCTTACGTGCTTCATGGCATCTTCGAAGAGAACCAGATCCATTGTAGCGTAGGTCTCGTTGTACTCGCGTAGCGCATCCTCGAGTATACCAGACATCGAGTTCAGAGAAGTGACCTGAATAATCCATGCATTGGTAGAGGGCCATTAAGACAAGGTACTTTCCAAGGCAATGCCGCTGCCGCAAAATAAGTGATTCCTGTACATGATATTTTATTGTTCGTGAAAACGATGGTGCGCTGCAGCTATGTTTACCGCGGGCCCATCTCCCGCATCGTTCAGCAATAGACATGGGTGGAATGGTGTTCATTAATCCTTTTGGCGCCCATGTAAAGCGACCAAAAACACATGAGTGCAATTTATCAAGCGATTAGGAAGAGTGTGTATTAATAGCAGTATCAGCTCCTTACGCTGCAGAGCGGACACGCCCCCCTATCCCGGCTACTGGGCAGGTCGGACTTCTTCGTGCGACCGATGCTGCTATCGTCATTTTTTGTCGACCTTTTTTCACTCTGAAGCGGTTAATTCAACGCGTCACTGGGGCATTCAATCGATGCGTCACGGAGGCGTTCACCAAAATAGAGCCAAATGTTGGAGTTGTGTGGCATGCTTGGGCCTGCTTCAAGGGGTCCCTAATAAGAGTCGCTCCTAACGAACAAAAAAAATGTCACCAATCGTTACAAAAAAAAACGTGACATTTTCGTGAAACGTTAAATTTGTCACGAATCGTGAGATTGAAAAGTTTAGAAAAAATCCGTAAAAAATAATATCACGCTGATTCGTGACAAAAAAAAACGTGGTTTCTTTGTACAAAACGTGAAATTACGCCAATTTACAAATATCGCAACTCGTTGGTTTTTACGGTCGTTGGGAACAAAGATATCAGGCGACAGCATTTTTAGGCCTATGACGGACGGCCGTCTAGACATACTTGTTTGTTTATTATCTCCTAAAGTTGTGACTGACGGCTCTCAAAACTGCCGTCTCCTGACATGTTCGGTTGGGAATGACCTAAGTGGGATCTGCCCTACCTGGTCGTATATCTGATCTTGAATATTCTCCGCAAAGTGACAGAACACCAGCGGATCGGCGTTCTCCGCCGCGTAGAACTTGGACATGTTCAATGTAGGGAACAGTTTCTTGCCCTGCTGCTGAGCCAATGTGTTATACTTATTCAGGTCCTCGGTCGACACCTGCAATGAAATCATCGAAGACAAACACGGCTTGAGAAAGTATTTTGGCGCCACTTGCTGTTAGTGCATACCAGTGCCTGGTATATTCCATCGCGATCTCACTATATTCCTTTGTGATCTCACCCATGAACACTGTTTTATTCTTGTCTGATGTACGGCTTGCTTCAGTTCTGTTTATCAGTTTGGTTTGTTTTACCTGGTACTTTTTTCCTGGGGTATTCTCCCACTCCAGAGTGATTGGAGCCTGTCCTGTGACCGCGGACTAGGTTATGTCGATGAGTTGTTGCGATAACAACAACTATCTGCTGAAGGAAGCATACACTCATGTAAACTTGCCGAGAGCATCGAAATGGAGAAAAGCACACGTACCATTTGTGAAGCCTTACCAGTCGGTCCCCGTAGACCCGCTCGCTCTCGTGCATCCAAAGGTGCACAAACTTTTCGGCCGTCTTGAACTGGTCTGGTTGTGCCACGAGCAATCCCTGGAACACGTTACTGAGATGCCTAATGTTGAACTCGTAATGGAAGTTCGTTGCAGTCTTCCTGAAATTCGCAGCAACCTGTTTGAGGGTAATCGACGAGCGTGTGGTGGCGTTGTGGCAAACCCCGCAGTATTGAGCAATGTAAATGTAAATTCTGCGAGTAAATAATTCATACTGGTATTATTTTAGGACATGAATTATTTCCCACATCCAAGAGAGACGATATATATATACCAAGGTACCAGGTTGGTAGTAGTGTTAGATAGAAATAACTATTAATAATGAACTTCCACATTCGAATGAGAGAATATCTCCACGCTATCCATAGTACGACAAAAACCCTACTTGATTGAAAGACAGACCAAAGGCCAATCTTAAAAGTTTCGATCCTTATCGCAGTTCATTCAGTCTTCAAATGACGGCGACGAACCTGCTCCCTCCGTATGTCGCCGTAACGTGGCGACAACAGGGGGATGTCGCCTATTTATGGTAGCACAAACGACGTTTCTTGCAATGCATGGCATCTCCATCCCCATACGTGCGCTACGATAGGGGTACTGTACCTTTTTTTGGCAAAGATGATTGAAATCTGAATGACGGGGCCCCTCAAACGAGGAACTACCCAATGTTGGATTGTTGGATGTTTACAATGCCATTTGTGTGTTTACTCCTACAATATTCTTCATTAAATACCTAGGCCATGACGTTGATAATTACTCTTGCTCAATAGTCAGTGTTTGGGTGAGGTTTCAGAGCTCTTCAAGTGGGGAGCCTCAAAATATTTCTAGAGCTCCTCAAGTGACGAGCCTCATACCAGTAATATGCAGGTGCACTCCTACCGTACTATTAGTACTATTAGTACTATTAGTAGCATGCATCCCCACCTGACTGTGGAGCCCGAGCGCGGCTTTGATGAGATTGTTCGACTGCCCTGCAGTTTCCGCGTCAAAGTGCTGTAAATGCCCGTCCAAAATGGTCTGCGGAGTGTTCGGGGTAAGGCGTGGTGGGAATAATCAAGGGTAGCAATAGCGAGGAAGGACACGGCTGCTCGCGACTCGAGGTTCCATTTCCGAATCCCTCCCATCACATCGTGGGTTTTTGCTTCGCGTGAGCACCAGGTCCAGGCATGTTTATGTCCGGAGCAAATATCTCTTCAACGCAGTTCGCCCCCCCCCCCCCCCAGTACGGAAGGTGAACGAGGAAGAAAATTTAGAGATATACTGGCGTTTAAGAGAAGATATAGGAATGAAAACGTATTTATCGCGGTTCAATGGACTACGCGAAAACGGTGAAACTGCGACTTTCGTGTAGGGGACCTGGGCCTGCCAGAAAGAACAACGGGGTATACCAGTAGTCGGGTAGAGGAGGAAGAAGGCGCACAGAGGTGCCCTTGTGGCAATGCTGACGAGTGTAGAATTCACATACTGGGAGAACGTGAACTGTACAAGGAGGAGCGGAATGTGTTGGAGGAGATGAGGAAAATAAACCGATGTGACATGGAGGAGTTTGGAACACTAGATATTAGCGAGAAAACCATCGCGATCCTAGGAGATAGATGGTGGCCACAGACGGCCAACCAGGAAGGAGATAAGAGAAGAAAAACGTTTTTATGTAATATATGGAAGAAACGTAATGAGCACCCAAATGTTGGAGGTGTCTCTGTTTGGAGTAGGGTCGGTGCTCCGTCTTGAAGGGGATGCGTGGTCAATGGTCGAATGACTAAGGCAAGCAACAAATGAGTACACACCCCAGTACTGAGCTCTAGTTAGTGCATATAATGAGTTGAAGTAACGGTATTAATGCACTTTCCGCCTACCGAGCGAACGGGACACCGTACGATATTATATTTCATGAGCTACCTAACTGCCGTGTCTCTGTCTCAGCAACATGAATGAGCCGATCGGTAGAATAAATAGTTCAAGATGACGGCCAAGAGGTGCTGAAGCTACCCGTTCCAGCCCCACGCTTTCATCGTTTGTAGATTCTGCCAGCCCGATGTTGTCAACGTTTACAGACTCTGCCAGCCCGATGTTTTCAACGTTTACACACTGTGCCAAGCCGATGCTTTCAACGTTTGTAGACTGTGCCCACCTGATATATAGTAAGGAGGGATGTGGGGCCTGGCAAGCCAATGGCGAATGTCGCAAACCACCGTTGCAGACGAGGATTCACGAGGAAGCTGCCTGCAGTTGGATTCATACACGCGACCACCTGGGCACGGGTCGCAGGGAGGACAAGGAAGGATGGATTTTACTCGATGACTGTGACTGGCGACTGGTTCTCCTGCAACCGTGTCAACCTCGCCCTCAGAATTGGATGATTTGTTACGTTAAATTTTTGTAGCATGTCCGATAAAGGGGTCGACGGAGACGATCTGTTGGCCAACATCCGTGACAATGGGCCAAGAAGGGCAGGGGCACTGACCCAACAACATTGAAAATCAGTGAGTCGCGGTGGAACGTTGAGTGAGTCGAGGCGGAATATTACCTAGTTACGAGCGTCATGGAAGTTTTTGCGAGGACAAGCAACCCCTTTAGAACCGCACCCGCGTTTCGGGGACAAATTACTAGGAAATAGTGTGGGATAACTTTGGCAATAGTCAAACGGTTAACTGTCAAGTGTACAAGTGTACCAGGTAATGTAATAGAGTGCAGTATTTACGGGCTATAGATATCGATAAGATAGTCTTCAGGTTTGTGGTCTCAGGACCACAGCAATAATCCAAAGAATGGATTATTCCATGAAAGCAAGATAGCCTGTAGAAGA
>JAYJMJ010000686.1:196924-230899 GCA_036873875.1 Laminaria ephemera | reverse complement strand
TATAGGAGGTGTGTTTGGAAAATGTCATACATATACAGTAGGTTTAAAAAGTAAGTGTGTTTTTCGGACATTTACAAATAAATCTACTTCCTGCCGACCAACTCTACTCGTACCTAGTTCATATTCTCATGATGTCTGAAGTCCAGCAACAGCGCCAAACAGCACTCTATACGTACGCTGCAGAGAGTCGGCCGTGTTGCCCAGGATCGACAGCACGCGCAGCCCCGAATGGAAAACGCCGTCGCAGGTACTGGAAATTTTCCTTTTCTTTTTTTTTCTTTTTTTCCACGCACCGCTACTAAAAAATTGCCTCTTTGGGTTGGAAAAAATGTAAAAAATAGTACTGAAACCGACGAATTCAATAGCCCAAGGCCAACCAACCCAAGAAAAAATTAGGGTGGAAATTGAAAAAATGCCAGGAAAAAAAAAACTAGCCTAAGTTTTGTCTGCTTTTTCTTGGGTTGGGTTGGCCTTAGATTGTGATTTTGACGGTTTCAATACTATTATTATATGTTTCCTACCCAATTCCTACAACCAAATTTGGTATCCCGCAAACACGCTATTTTTTTATATTGTTTGCAGTAGCAAAAGGGTTACCCTATAGACTACTTAGACTACTCGTACAGGCCATGCGCGGATAATGGATTTGCTCGATTACTGTCGAGATTCTCACCATAGTTACGCCTTCCCTCGCCATTTTCTGGACGACGTCACGGCCGTGAGCGTCCATCGTGATACAGACCATAACACGCGTGCGATCTCCCTTGGTCAGGTCTGATTGGGTTAACCTGCCGACATGTATTATCGTGCAACCGAAAGTATCAAGTCATATGGTGCCACCGACGTACTGAAACTGCGGGAGGTGATCAAAACTGAGCAAGAGCTACATCAACTACGGTCCGTATTTCCCACTGAGGCATGGACATCCATCGTGATGTGGACAATAACACGCGTGCGATCTCCCTTGGTCAATCAAGTCTGATTGGGTTAACCTGCCGACACATTTTAAAGTATAACCGCAAAATCTCAAGACATATCATACGATGCTACTAACGTCATGCTACTGCAGAAGGTGATCAAAACCAAGCAAGAAGTACATCAACCATGGTCTGTATTTTCACACTTCGTATTGAGGCATGCAAATGGCAAAGCACTATCTGCTCCCGCTCCTACACTTTACTCGTTTTCCTCATGCGAACATTTCCCCACACTAATTGCGTGCAACGTCATCACACACTAATCTCACGCAGTTTCCCCCTAAAGACATGGGTGCAGTCATTTTAAACGGGTTTATTTCTTTTGGATGGGTTCAATGCCCGCGAAAGCCTAAGCTTTACCTGATAAGGTCATTGAGCTGATCAATCTGCGTCTTGTTGTAGTGCGTCAGTGCATCCTGCTTTCCCTTCTGGCCTTCGATGAAGGCGGCTTCAACCTGCACAGGATTTCATGGCACAAAAACGGAGCTTGCAAATATGAGTTTCGACGAAATTGTCGATCTCACAGCTGAGGTGTCTTTTCATTTTTTATTAAAAACGCACAATATCTCAGACCATGCACATTTTTCAATGAAGGTGGCTTCAACTTGCGCAGGATTGGATGGCACAAAAATGCGCAACATGTCATACAACGCACATTCTCTTAACCTTCCTTACCATTGCAACAACTGTTCCACACTAAATCCAAGTAATTTGGCCCCAAAAACGTGGATTGCGTTCTAAAAGGGATAAGCATACGACCACGAGAACGGTTCGATGGGCCACTCCGTCCACTCTACACGAGTGCACCCTGTTGCAGAAGTACCTCACCTCTGTAACGTAGTTGATGGCCAGAGTCAGCAGGATTATCTGCGCCGGATCGCTTGGCCTCCCTGCACAAGACAGACAGATAGATCACGCAATGACAGACCACGCAATGACAGATCACGCAACGAGACATATCACAAAATGAGTCTCGGACTTGATTTGTGGGAACCGCATGAACTTGCCAAGCACATGCTCGGTAGACCTCAGTACACTGAATTTGACACGTAAGCAAGACGACAATTCATTCCGCAACGTCGAATTAAGCTCGTGATAGGTTCGCCGAACACGGCGAAAATCGAGTTATTATTGTGCAACCGAGTCGAGTCAAGCTGATGCTTGTGAAATAAAGGCCGGGCAGATAAGAAACTGCGCACACCGGACAAGCTTCACCTGATGTAGGATTCTTGTGCATGAGCCATTCTGGTCGAGTCATTTCCAAGTACCGGCTGAGGGAGCGCTTGAGGTTATTGT
Source organism: Laminaria ephemera (assembly GCA_036873875.1). Lineage (NCBI taxonomy): Eukaryota > Phaeophyceae > Laminariales > Laminariaceae > Laminaria > Laminaria ephemera. The sequence goes on along the minus strand of JAYJMJ010000686.1, from coordinate 228,626 downwards.
AAAGAGACGCTTTCGTCACGTCGAGGATGTCCTGAATATGACAAAAACACGATTATCGGGACAATTGGGTCAGTCGCGAATGCACCCACGTTTCAGATGCTGCACCAGGTAGTTGTTGAACAAAGCGAGAGCTCGAGAAAGAGACCCCCCCAGCGAGTCGCCTATACAGCGATGATCACCTGCATGTATATCTCCACTTTGCCTTCCAGCGGAATCGCAGGCTCGAAGTCCACTTCCTCGCTACCGACTCCTGACACCAGACGAACAGCTTTCGGTCTGCGCTCATCGGGACAACATTGAAGGACGAAAATAAAAGGTCACCAGAAAAAAAACATGCAGCGTACCAGACATCGCCTAGTTTATCCTGCACAGAGCAAAGGTCGCCATCAGAAAAAACATGCTTTCCTCGCTAGCATATCCCGACACCAGCCGAACATATTTCGGTCTGCGCTCATTGGAGCAAAATTAATGGACGAAAAGTAAAGGTCAAAATAAACAACAAGCAGCATACCAGGCATGGCCTGTACTATCCTACGCAAAGTAACGGTCGCCAGAAAAAACATGCAGCGTACGCCAGACATGGCCTTTTGTATCCTGCGCAGAGTACTAGTGTAGACCGAGTACAGACCCGGCATACCTTGCTGATATGTTGCGGCTTGTCCAGCATCAACCTTCATCAGGCAGCGCGGGATCAAGCACCAACGGAAATATGACCCGCTGTATGCATTGTGCCTATATAATTTAACGTAACCCCTTTACAACTGCCAGAATACTTGGAGTTAGTGTGGAATATGTTTTACTATTCTACAAGGGCTAACCGCATGTTTTTAGCGAGATGACCCGAAGGAAAAGGAAATATTGCAGGTGGATTAGAGCGATACTAAGCCGGAAGCAGGCACAGAAGGGAGAGTTTGTGCATAGGTTTTCCTTTTTTGCGGGTTTCCCTTGATTTTCTTCTACTTTCTGGGAATGTTTATGAGTAGTCAGGGTTGAAGCTCATGCTGCACATTGTCGGGTGGCAAACGTGTTCATAATAAATGATCGGACCCTGTACGTACCTGCCGGATGGCATAAGCTCGTCTCCGAGAATCAATGTTTTGCAGCAGAGATACACCTGGGGCAAGGGGTATTAAATGAAAGTGGAGGGATCAATCAACATACCTGGTAGAGTGTAACCCCTTTGACAAATCAGAGGGGAAATATGTGACGATTGCAGCATCAGCTACACGAAGCAGCTCGAGCTGCTGGGGTAGGGAATGGGTCCGAATTCCAACGTAGGGAGTAGAGAGCTGCTACGACACGCGCGCGGCATGGGGAAACTTGTGTTTCAGCAAATTCTTCCTATGTCCTTGATAAAGCGCACTCATCGTTTATTGGTCATTGTATCTGGGTCCCAAAATGTGTGAGTAAAATAATGATCGCCGATATAAGCGCCTACGCATCGTGATACTCATATAGCTCGACCGTAACTACGTGACCAATCACCTTGGGGGGATGGACCATAATTGTGTTGGGGGTCAGAATCATTGGAATATGTGTCGAACATATCTGCCTCCGACACACAACGAGATATATTAGCTCAACGCGACTCAATACTTTCGGAGTATGGACCAGAATATTGTTGGGGTCAACACCATTGAAGAGTTATGATCGCTAACGCAAGCGTCTGCACATCGTGATATGTAGCCCAACCGTAACTACAGTACGTTAACTACGCAACCAATTACCTTCGGGGTATGGACCAGAATTTTGTTGGGGTCAGAGCCATTGGAGAGTATGTCCAACAAATCTGCCTCCGACACAAAGTAGTAGCGCGGAAATTGGCGCCGTCGCCCATCCAAGAAATCGGCGAGACTTTTCTTGCAGAGGTCAAGCTGCTCCTGGATGGACTCTAACTTGGTCAGGTAGCCGTCTGTGTTGCACCCGTCCCGCACGTTCTTCTTTTCCCACATCTGATGGACATGAAGCAAACAAAGTCTCTCGTCGTCAGTAAGAATCAACTGTGTTGCTGTGTTGTATATTTGAGCTGTGTTGGCTTTTGACAGCGTATCTTATTGTACGGACGATTCACTTCCATTGCGAGTTATCAAGGGCTGTTTCTTAGACCAAAGAAGCATCAAAGGGGTTACCCGCTGGCGGACAGTAGCTGGGTGGTGGGGTCGGTTGCCGACAGAGAAGTAGAAGATCATATATGTATGAAGCGCGCTCCTCGAGCGTCTATGTAGCCATCATCCAAATATAGAAGACAAGTAGGAGTCAAGAAGAAGCCAAGTAGAAGTGCGGGAGCACCATAAGAATGCAAACCCCGACATCCCAATTTCCCGCTACTATGCAGCCACTCTTCAATTGGAACCCCCTAATGCCATCAGCTATAGTCATATCCGTATCACGTGCCAAAGCACAATCAACAGCCTTATAGCAGCGGGAAATTGGGATGTCGGGATTTTCATTCTTGTGGTGCTCCCGCACTTTTACTTGACTTCTTCTTGACTTCTACTTGTCTTCTATATTTGGATGATGGCTACATGGACGCTCGAGGAGCGCGCTTAATATATATATATGATATTCTACTTCTCTGTCGGCAACCGACCCCACCACTCAGCTACTGTCCGCCAGCGGGTAAACCCTTTGATGCTTCTTCGGTCTAAGAAACACGATTAATCGTGTTTCCTGACCAACGGAGTAACAATAGGCTTTCCCCGCTGCGCAGACAGTAGCTGTGGAGGTGGAGTTCCCGGTTGATTGATAGATAAAACGTGTATATTAAGTGCCTCCCGAGGACAGCGTAGAGTCACTCGAGGGAAAAGCGAGCGGCAAATTAGACATAATAATTCCGCCAATCCGGGGATGTTCCGCTGTGCACTTCCCACTACAATAATCCCAAATTACCATTGGAACTCCCCAACACCGTCAACCATTGTCATATCCGTACCATGTACCAAAGCACAATCAACAGGGGCCAATAAAGTGTGATAGGTGCCACACCAATATATCGATAACCTGGCAAAAACGAAATGTCTGCATCTCTATGCACGAAAAACTACCTTCCACCAGAGTACTGGAATCAATAAACATGATTTCGAAACAACTACCTGGTACGGACGGCGTGCATGCTTTCGAGGAGGCACTACTTACACTTTTGAGAAGTCCTTTGACGTCGGTGTCGATAATTTCGAATCGCTTGGCGTCCTCTGGCAGTTCTTTCTTGACTTCTTCTGATCCAAGGAACAACGGCTCCAGGTACGACCACGTCCGCTGGATTTCTTGAAGTATAGTGAACACATCACTGCGGGCAATGGCGAAAGGCAACGGTCATTACAATTGTTCATAATTTGCCGCAGAATATTGGTGTATAAGGTTATGCAGATATTGCAGCTCCGCAAGCTCTGCGCAACGACGATCCCTTACCTGACCATGCTCAATTGCGTCTGCCAGCTGCTGACCACCTCCTCGAACTGAGCGAGATACCTAGACGCCATCATCCCCTGCACAACCAGCTGGTCCGCCTGGAAAGCACAGAATAACAAAAAAAAACAGTCTCAGACACGGTGATGGTGTGGATAACATGCAAACGAGCACGAACCGAGGGAGATACCAAGACGCCATCATACCCTGCACAATGAGATGGTCCGCCTGGAAAGCACATGTTCCACGAAGCATCCTCATATACGGTAATATAGCGTGGACAATAAGCGATAAATCAGTTAGAACACGCGCACCATTCGAGCTCGAGGGCTTCGCCCTGCTGCCAATTCGAAATCGTTTTATATGCCGTACTCTTCCGTACAAGGTCCGGGCGCCATTCGTTGCACACTATTTTTGGGTCTGCCATGTGGCTCGCAACATTTCCGGGCCTGTGATTCCACTCCCTGTGCGAGTGATCGTGGAAAAGTTCAAAGCAGAAAGCCCATTGGACCACAACCGTTTCTATCATAGTGTATCTACTGTAGTGCATCTACAGCACAGCAGTATTTTTATAGTGTGGAATGATGCACACCCCGAGCGCCTCGATTTCCTCTTCGGTCATCTTGAGCAGAGAAACACCACCCTCTAGTGTATCTAGTGCATCTAGTGCATCTAGTGTGTCTAGTGCATCTAATGTGTCTACTGTAGTGTATCTAATGTATGCATTAATATTTATCAATAATATTTAATAGTGCATATCTACGGTATTGGATACATTAATTTTTAAGTGTAATATTGTATGAAATATACATACTTCGAAGTATATTATATGGGGTAACTAGTGTAAAATGAAGCACACCTCGAGCGACTCGAAGTCCTCTTCGGCTATCTTGAGCAGAGGAACATCACCCCCCTTGTATGGGTCCATGCCCCAGACCACGTTGCCCCACCGTTCTTTCAGCTGCCCCAACGTGACCTCCATCTTCTCTTCCTTAATCGCCTGCACACGTAACATAGATAAATATTGTCGTGAGATCAAGTTTTGTTTTTGTGAGGCACGCCTGCACACGTATGCCGAATAAACACTATCGTATTAACTGTTTTAACGGTTGGTCCAGATACATTGTATCGTGAGATCACATATTGTTTTTGTCAGGCACGCCTGCACACGTACGGTACCGGCCCTCTGATAAGAAACCGACATGCCAGTACTGGTTTTAGGATAGAATTCATATTTGAGAAAGGGTGTTTGTTACACTAACTTCAGCAAAACAGCTGTCGAATTTCTTTTCCCCCCGTAATTGTAAGGCTAAGTTTCGTGTGGGGCTCTTTCACATGAGAGAGCCGGTAGTGTGTACCAGAAAACACGTGTCGTGAGACCATGCTTTATTTGTGTCAGACATGGAGCGAAAATTCTCTTCAATCGTGCGGGTGACTAAGCTGCCCCAACGTGACCTCTGTGTTCTCTTCCTTGATCGCCTGCACACGCATACATACCAGATAGATTGCATCGTGATGCCATGCTTTGTTTATGTCAGACATGCCTGCACACGTATTCCAGATAAAACGTTTTCGTGAGGTCATGTTTTATTTTTTGTCAGACATGCCTGCACACGTATACCAGCTGCACATTATCGCGAGAAATTGTTTTAATGTTTTGTCAGACACACCTGCACAAGCATACCAGATAAATCATATCGTGAGATCATGCTTTATGTTTGTCAGACATGACTGTACACGTATACCAGGTACATCGTATCTTGATATCAAATTTTGTGTTTGACAGATATACGCGAAAATCTTCTTCATTTGCGTGAATGCTAGCAGAGGTACGATGCAGGCTATGGTTGGGGAAGATTTTTTAGACTGAGAAGCAGTACGAGTAGCTTCGTAAGTGCGGGCAGAGGTGCAGCGTTGGGATAGGTGTAGGAAGCAAACAAATGATGAGACAGATACATACCTGGTCAGCAATCTCCTCCACGTCCGAGCTAAACTCATGCAGGTTGAGGGCAAGGAGACCTCCAAGCTTCAGTTCGGGGTCTTCATACGGAGGAACGAAGTCCTTACCTATGTCCACAAACAAACACGATAGCGATAACATTTGTTTAGAGAATGTCTTGTTTAGGTACTTCTGCCGCGATTCGAGCGATTCTCTGTGCTGAAAAAAATAACGAAGTTTCGACCTCCAGCTGTAGTGGTAATAAGGAAACGTGTAAGGACATGCATCATGTGTGTGGATGTTCTTCACATTTCACCGTTATGTCTACCCGTCGACATCCCTTACATCAAGTGTCCGTATCGATTATTCATCCTAGAGAGCTACTGGTACACGCTCTGTGGACAGGGTAATCTGGCCGCGGTGCTGCTAAGTAAGCATTCGCATCACCGTTAAAGTTGAGAAGAGTTACCTGTAGCTTTCATGAGCATGAGCCAGTGTCGGGGTCTCATGGCCTTGTTCCCAAGCAAGGATATGAGTGGGATGGTGTTGAGGAAGTCTTTGCACAACTTGTCCTCCGCCTGCAAATCACACATTGTCGAGAAAAGTGGTCAAGGTTAAATACTCCTAAATAGCGCGGGAACACGAGCTACATTAACGCAGAGTTAAATAAAAATAGTAAAGACCAAATGATCCTGATGCCAGAACTGAATAGTGTTTTTTCAATGTTTAACTGGAAAACAATACGAGCCCCCATATAGTAGGATCCGGTACATCCAACTCCCCCATGATCTTGCCTATAAAAAATATCAAAGGCAACCAATTTATGGACTGAACACACATATGGACATAAGGACATAAAACGTCAAAACCAGCCAATTTATCGACAAAGTACACACATAAGGATTAACCATGACGTGCGCCACATAGGAGCTGCCGCGGTATAAAAACGTAGCCCCTCGCTATTGGAAAACAACAGGCACCCATAAAAATAGGAACGGGTGTAACCAACTCCCCTATGATCTTCCCATCAAAGATATCCAAATCAACCAATTTATCGACAAAGTGCACCAATCAGGACACAAGGACATAAAATATCAAAATCAACCATGTTATCCGCATAAAACACATATGAATTAACCACGACGTGGGTCGCATAGGAACACAGCCGACTGTGACGTCTCGTTGCGCCTTACCTTGTATGCCCCACACCAGCGGATGTCCTTGTGTCCTGCCGCTTTTACGTTCTTCATCTGAGTTTTTGCGTCGTCCTCAAGTGCTTCCGGGTTCACCTAACAGTTAAGGATACAGATATTTTTTTATGCCCCCCGTGAATGTTCACAGAACCCACCTAACCCCCTTGGAGTTTAGAAACAAAAAACATGACAAAATCAAAATGACGAATACAGCCCTGGCTGCTGGGGTGTGATTGGGGATGTGACCGAACCGCATTGTAAAGAGCCGTACGACACGCGCGCAGCGTAGTGATACCCGTTGTGCTGCTCGCTGTTCCTACTTGGGTGACAAGATCGCCCCTCTCGTTTTGTTTTGGTCTTCTCATGGGTCCTAAAGGGGTTAACCCATGCTGTTGTCTACTACCTGCTAGGGGGTAACCATGGCTCGGAATATGGCTTCCAATTGCGCTTCGGACAAATGAAACTATTCAGTAGGAATCAGAATATGACAGGATATAGCAGGAATGCCAGCACACGAGTTCCACAGCTCAACAACTTTAGCACGCCCCTCACCTCTGACCACAAGACTTCCTTGCTGTCTTGGATGAACGTCTGTAGCTCTTCGCACACGTCCCACACCTGTTGATAGTGCAGCGGAGGCGGCGCGCAAAACCAGCTTGTGTGGTGCTAACGTCGGTGACTTGAAGTCTTGCAAGGATGTGTGTTATAGGGCATATATTCTGCGGGTACCGGGGCACCTACCTGGGCATGACTTGAACAATCAGGTACGACACCCTACTAAACACACCCTTGAAGTCTTAACAGTAAATGGAGCTCTTACGCCACAAATGTCATGCAATATCATGACGAACCACCCCTGACCATTCATGTACTGGATGTAGTAAATGTCTCAAATACGAGTTACACTACACACGGTGGGGTTTTCATATCCTGGTCTGACCAAACATTCCCTTGCCGTCTTCGCAGAATGCCAATGCCTATATGAATATTGGCCCAATGCACACAATGACTCAATGACACAATGACAACAATGACAACAATGACACAATGGAGTCGTGGTCAACCTCTTTAGAACCGCACCCACGTTATTGTTTTACAAACTACTTAGAATTAGAGCGGAAATATTTTTGCAGCAAATAGTAAAAGGGTTAACACGCAGAACACGTAACACATTACCTTGTACATGAGCTTGCAGTTGGACTCCATGTCCGCGATCATCCGTTGGCTTTCCTTGATGAGGTCAGGAAACTCAAAGAGGGCGCACAAATGAGTGGCAGCGTCTAACTTTTTCCTCTCTTTGCCCAGTGCATCCTCGGCTTCAGCTAAGGTCGTTCTGCCCGCCTCCGCCCCACATTCGAATTCCCAAAAAGGCCGCACTTTGAAGTCTTTCAACTGGTTAATCAATTGATCCATGCAAAGAGTCGAGGCAACAAGCGAATCCGAGAAGCTGTGCGTTAGGCAGATTGAGCGTACGACGTTTGGCTTGATTGTCAGCATTGATTGCCCCCGCCAGCAGCACAAACTACCTGATCTGCAACAATAGACTAACTTGATCTGTAGCAACGAACTGACCTGATCTGTAACAATCGACTGAATTGATCTGTAGCGACGTAACGACAGGCTAACCTGACCTGTATCAACGATCTAAACTGATCTGTAACAACAAATCACCCTGATCTGTAACAACAGACTAACCTGATCTGGTGCAACGAACTAACTTGATCTGTAACAACGAACTAACCTGATCTGTAACAACGGACTGCTATGCCTTAATCTCTTCTTACGTTTTTTGCGACCAGAATTTGGTGAGCAGGACGAGATTTTGCTGCGTGATTGGCACTTGGGATTTGACGTCTGTCCACACGGAATCACAACGTACTGACCTGATCCGTAACAACGAACTGACGTGATCTGTAACAACGGACTGACGTGATCTGTAACAACGGACTGACCTGGTCTGTAACAACGGATTGGTATGTTTTACTCTCTTCTTCCATTTTCTGCGACCAGGGCTTCGTGAGTGGGACGAGATTTTGCTGCGTGATAGGCGCCTGATATTTCACGTCTGTCCACACCGAAGCACAGCAGAATGACCTGATCTGTAACAACGGACTGACGTGATCTGTAACAACGGACTGACCTGATCTGTAACAACGGATTGGTATGTCTCAATCTCTTCTTCCGTTTTCTGCGACCAGAGCTTAGTGAGCGGGACGAGATTTTGCTGCGTGACTGGGGCCTGAGATTTCACGTCTGCCCAGACGGAAGCAGCGTTGTCCAGCGTGTCCAAAAGCCTTGCGAGAACAAGACGGACGACGACAACGGGCGACAAGAAATGGCATCGCTGTCCAGAGTGTCAAAAAATCTTGTGAGAAGAAAAAGGAAAGCGACAACGAACGAGAATAAATGGCAGCGTTGTCCAGAATGTCCAAACGCCTTGTGAGAAAAAAGCGGGCAGCGACAACGGGCGATAAGAAATTGAGGGAATCCCCACCCCAACACCCTCCATGTGCTGGGTGAGCTAAAGACGAGGTAAATAAACGTGCCCCACTGCTCACTCCCCGACACGTTCTACCCTATCAATGTCATCGTGTGGCAACGGATTCGTTTTGGCATCGTGTTTGTTTTGGTACTGTTCACTGTTCACATCAGGCGAGCAAACGTGCGATAATCAGAGATGCTGCACCTTGCTAATATCAATTTTCAATACAAATTACATCGAGAAAGACGGCATATCTTTCAACATATATTTCTCCATTCTTTCTTAACACTGGAAGCATATCCAACATTCCTTTCGCCGTTCTTTCTGAACACTGGCAGAATACCTTTCAACGTTCATTTCGCCATTCTTTCTTAACGCTGGCAGCATACCCTTCAACTTTTTTTCGACATTCTTTCTTGACGCGAGCAGCGGTGCGCGATTAGCATCTATCTGTAAACCATACCTCTCAACATGTATTTCGCCATTCTTTGGCCGCATACAACACTTATTTCGACGTTCTTTCTTTACACTGGCAGCACCCCTTTCAACATTCATTTCGCCATTCTTTCTCAACACTGGCAGCGCACATCTCAACGGTTATTTCGCAATCCGTTCTTAACACTGGCAGCATACCCTTCAACATGTACCTCGCCGTTATTTCTTAACACGAAAAGCGCTGTGCGATTAGCATCTATCTGTAGATCATACCTTTGAATATATATTTCGCCATTCTTTCTCAGCACTGGCAGCATGCCCTTCCACATTTATTTCACGGTTCTTTCTTAACACTGGCAGCATACCAATCCAACCATTCCTTTGGCCATGCCTTCTTAATGCTGGCAGCATACCTTTCAGCATTGCTTTTGCCATTCTTTCTTAACACGAACAGCGCTGTGCGACTAGCATCTATCCATAGATAATACCTTTCAACATTTACTTCGCCGTTCAGTCTTAACACGAACAGCCTTGTGCGGTTTGCATCTATCCGTAGATCGAGCTCTCCCCAAAGAATTACTCGTATCTAATTAGTTCACCCCTTTACAACCCTACCGTATAGTTTCAAACAATTCAAACACCTCACGTCGAGAAAGCTTAAGCTTGTATGCCTTTCAATGTTTCTTTCGCCGTTCTTTCTTGATACTGGCAGCATACCTTCAACAATCCTTTCACCATTCTTTCTTAACACTGGCAGCATACCTTTCGACATTTCTTTCGCCGTTCTTTCTTAACACGAACAGCGCTGCACGGTTTGCATCTATCCGCAGATCAAGCTCTCCTTTCCTTGCTTCCGATTCCTTGAGGTACTCTTTGCACTTGATCAATTCGTGGCGATCATCCTTCGGGATGTTCTGGAAAATCGAGATCAAGCAAAAACAGCATAACGGTATCATGGAGTAAACTACGATGACATGCAATACAGAAACAAGAACTACACACGATAATTCTCGTACTTGGTATTGTCTTATCATAGATTTTTTATTTTTTAACAAACTAAATCTATCGTGACGATTACATTTGGAGATATTACGGAAGGTCGAGATCAAGCAGCGGGAAAAGTATAGTATATTTTGTATCATGGAATAAACCACTATGACACGCAATTATGGAGTAAATCACTACGACATGCAATAAATAAACGAACCAAAAGATCGTTAATAGTTATCGTGCGAGTCTTTTTTTGGATAATTTTGAAATATGACGCGACGATCATCTTCGGGGATGTTCTGGAACGGCGAGATCAAGCAGCGGCAATAGTATATTATATCATTGAGTAAACCACTATGACATGCAATAAAGAAAGAAACAAGACAATTGATAATTTCTCTCTCGTATACCATAGGATCTTTTTTAGTCCAATAAAATAAAAATCTACGGTGGCGATCATCGTTTGGGGATGTTCTGGAAGATGGAGATCAAGCGGGAACAGCATATCACACAGTAAACCACGGCGACACGTTCATTTCTTGAAAAAGGCAAGGCATACATACGTAGAGTGTTTTGCTTCCCACACGACTGGGTTTCTGAAGCGTGTCCGCGACCCAATACACTCGCAAAATAGGGTGCTAGAGCATTAATAACCAACGTAGCGAACTACGCATGATGACGTTGGTGGATGGATAACGCACAACAAACAGCCATCCCCACCTTTTTCAAGCCTTTAAGGGTCTTTGTCGAGTAATCCTTAAGCTCCCTCGTGCTATCCTTGATGCTTGCCATCATTAGGGGCCCGTTTAGCGTGTTATTCTCGGGGTCTGCTCCTTCCACACACGCACACGCAAACGGCGACCCGCGAATAGGCCCAGCAATACCCTGTTGCAGTAGTATATGCGGGGCCCGTACATAAGTGTATGGTGTTTAGTATCGAAGTTGCCAAAAACAAAACGTGCGAGTTAAAATATGGTCGACCTTTTTTCCAAAAATATGGTTTTTGCCTGATTTTTTCCGGACAACTTCCACACAGGTCGGGCAAGGGTTGGGGTTGGAGTTGGAGTTAGGGTTAGCGATCGGGTTGGGGTTAGGGTCAGGGCTTATCGCGTTTATGTAAAATCCCTTCTCGTAATACTGGACCCACACGCCGGACACACAACATTTTATTTTTCCATACTGTAGCCTATACGTTTCGTTTCATGCCGCGAATAGGCACAGCAATACCTTGTTGTAGGCATGGACATGAGTGACATGCGAGCTCACGAAAATATCAGCCCAATGTCGCGGAACCCGTGACGTGCGAGTCCAAGAAGAGTTCAGTCGAATGCCGTGGATGACGGTTTTGTAATCTGGCTGGGTTTCTGACGTATATAGTTGCGGAGGCAGCGGGGGCATACATTGAAGCTCGGGATCGGGCGGAATGACGGCAATTGCCTGAAACGTCCCGAGGAACGTCACTGTTTTACTACTGCAAATATGACCTCGGACAAATTCGAAGTAGAATATCCCCCAAAGCGTGGGTGCAGGTCTACAGGGATTAACGAAAACGCAATTACCTGAAACGTCCCGAGGAACTCGACGGACACACGGTACTCCCCGGGACAGGAAGGGGTGTAGGTCACCGCGTAGGTTCCGTTCATGTTATCCTGACGACGAACGACGAGCGAAACGGCGATGTCAGTCAGAGACAACTCGTGGGTTAACGATGCGAGATAGGTCGTGGTTCAGCGCGAAGAATCTATTTTGAATTTTGAAGTTTCCAGATTTGATACCTAAAAAGCTACTGCAAAGCTTATCCCACACTAATTCCAAGTAGTTTGTCTCCCAGAAAGGTCAAAATCGTGGGTGCAATTCTAAAGAGGTTAAGTACTAAAACCCTACCAGGTACAAGGTATCTTTCTACTAATAGTGATGTACTTTATCTCGGGATGCTAGGAACTGATGGGCTAGAAAAAAATGCCCATGACCTCCAGGGTCTGATTTTTCTTTCACCTGTATATGGCAGGGGATACCCGGGTGAGTCTCCGCTTCTTTTTCGTCTCCTTCTTTGTCCTTCGCTTTGGCTGCCTCCTTTGCCGCCTCTTTCAAACGCTCCTCCTCCTCGGCAACGTTCACCACTTCGACACGAAACTCGTCCATACCACATACGCGGTCAGTTCCAATCTGACACAAACAAGCATGGACAAATGTGTCAACTTGGCGTATTGATTGCTATCGTGCTATACACAAGATGAGGCGCATGCAGATGAAGTCGACCCCAATAACAAGTATGTATCCTTCAAACGCTCCGCCTCCTCCTCAATGTTGACCACTACTACACGAAACTCATCCATACCACATACGCGGTCGGTTCCAATCTGCCCCAGACAAGCATGGATAAGACCAATATGTATGCCAATTCAGCGTACTGGTTGCGTCGCGCTTTATAGGCATGAGGCGCATATAGGTGGAGTGAACCCAATGACACGTATGGGAATGTGTCAATGAGGTGTCTTGATTGTGTCGTACTGTAAGTACCACGAGACGCATGTACATGGAATGGGCCCCAATGACAAGTATGGATAAATATGCCTAAGTGTATTGCTTGTATCGCGCTGTATAGCCACGAGGCGCATGTAGATGGAGTGGGCCCCAACGGCAAGTATGGATCTTTCAAACAATCCGCTTCCTCCTCAATGTTGACCACTTCTACACGAAACAAACTCATACGTACATACCACACACATGATCGGTTCCAATCTGCTCCGGATAAGTATGGATACATTTGCCAATGAGGTGTTTTTGTATGGTGTCGTGCTTTATAACCATGAGGCGCGTGTAGAAGGAATGACCCACACTGAATTTTTAATTTTAGGTCTCCCAAACATTGCTACCCGCCGGGTGGAGTAACAATAACGTGGTGTTCGACATCTGAGGGCGTGGGAGGTGAAGGGAGGTGGGAGGATTCTAAATGCAGAATCTTAACGCAACAAAAAGGTGGGAGAATTCTCAATGCAAGTGTCTCACGTAACATTAGCCCCACCGATAACCTGGGCACACGTATTGTAGGCATGCCAATATTGAATTCATAGGGCTATGAGGTGGTTGGACTTCGCGGCTGGTTTATATTTGGGTGGCGGAGGAAAAGCCAACCATCTGAGTTAGTTTTTACTATAACCACCGCACGTCGAGCCACGAATGCACCAGCAGGATGTAAAGGCGCAGAACTCCTCAAATTACCTCACACAACTAACTGTAAACACCTAGCCCAAGAATAACTAGTCAGCGACGTATAGTCAGCCCACTCACAGCCCTCATAATTCACCTTGTCTCGAGCCTGAATTATGAACACAACGGGCACGCCGGGGGCCATGCCGGGCAGAAGACCTGGCCCGAATGCTACGGTTTTGGTGGCATCTCCCACGCTGAAGTACTGGAAGTTAACCTTGGTGTTGGTGAGGCCCTTTGATCCGATCGATAGGCGACACTCCACCTGTGGTGGTAGGTCGAACAGCAACAACAAGCCCCGTACACGTTGTTGTTGTTCGCACATGAATTCATCATCGCCATAATCTAGGTTGTGGTCACAGGACAGGCTCCAATCACTCTGGAGCGGAAACATACCCCAGTAATATGCAGTCATTTAATGTGTATTTACCACGACTAATTTCCCCTATTTGAGGTCTTAATCTTGGCAAGTGAGACCTAAAGAGTGCAAGCTAATGTATCGCACTACTGATACTATGAGGACCGTGTTTCTAACGACGCACTTACGGCAATTTTTTGTCAAATTGGCAAGTTTATGGAAGTTTGGACTTGCCAAAAAAAACACATTTTAGCGAGAGGTTTCCTTGGATATTTCCCTAGTCCTTTGTTGGTGAAGTTATCGATTTTTTATTTGCTACCAGAGTATTTGCTATTCGAGACTTGAAAAAAAAACTTGCCGAAATTGGCATGTTTTTGCCATTTACAATGTATCGTTAGAAACGGCCCTTATTACGGAGGACCATAGTAATCAGGACCCACGATATACACAAAAACCTATCTATTCCACTTTTTTTACAAACAATAATTGGTTCTGATTATTATGGTCCTCCATAATAGTGAGACCACTAAAGTGCAAGCTAATGCATCGATTTAAAAGCCAAACAAAAAAGAAAGTGCAAGCTAAAAATGCATCGATCGTATCGTACCTGCATTGGACCGAATTTCTCGAAGTTGGGTGTAAGGAAGGACACCTCAGTGTCGCTCACTACTTGTCCTTCCGTCTCCACGAAGCCCTTGGGGCAGGCAAACCTGACGGTAACGCCTCCTGAAACCGAAGAGAAACCCATACCCGTGATCTGCACAATAACGCAATAAGGAGGGGATCCACACACATATATTATTAATATTTACAGGGAGGGGGTTATTATTATTTCATTTGCCCTCCGGCAATATGTTAGAAAGGACACTTCGGTGTCGCTCACTACTTGTCCTTCCGCTTCCACAAAGCCTTTGGGGCATGCGAACGTAATGGTAACGCCTCCTGAAACCGAAGAGAAACCCATACCCGTTATCTGCACACCCACGAACATATATGTGAGTGTGATCAACACGCATGGGTGTGAGTGAGATCAGCACAAGAAGGGGGGGTCCATACGCACGAATGTGAGTGTGATCAACACACATGGGTGTGAGTGTGACCTGCACAATAAGGGGATCCATACACACGGGTGTGGGTACGAGTGTGCAGCGCGAAAGCTAGCGCGTCACAATGACGATCGTCAACACTCTTCATTTGAGACCAATGCAATAGCACAACAGCTAACTTTCGAACTGCAACAGCAAATTGCTGTGTCGCTGGCTTTGGCCCTCAGCTGTACCGTGGATTCTAACTTTCGAAAGACAACAAGTAACAGCTGGTGACCCCTCCTTTGGGACCACTAAAACAGTATAACATCTACATATCGGTTTATTATTGCAACAAGCTGCTGCGTCGCCGGTGGGGGCGGTCAACGACGGTTAATCGTACCGTGGATGCAGTTGCGCCGGTGATGGCCCCTGAGCCAGGTGCTGCGGACTCCAAGGAGTAGGGTGGGCCTACAACCTCCCCCACTGAACATACATGAAGATCTCCCCACCTGGGTGCAGAGGAAAAAAACAAGCACTAATTTTAGCTCGAAATATGCTACATAGCCGACAGTTGGAGCCGAACTCGTTCGATAACTACATAATCGTACAGCTCTACTACCGAGAGAGCACCCAAAATGACTCGGGATTTTCGCATGGAAATATGATGAAAGAGTGATGAGTGTCGAGGCTCATAACCTGAAAGAATGATGAGTGTCGAGGCTCTGTCTCTGTTATAAGAGATACAGAGGTGGCACCGAGTGTCTGTGAAGAACACTTGTGATCTGTGATATTCCAATATATGGAGAGTCCACACTGTTCCTATAATAATTCATGGAATGTAACCATTCGCAAAAACAAGTCAATCGAGACGAGAAACACTCACCATCTGTTCGCCCAGCCCCCGAACAGCAGTAGCCGAGAGTTATTGCTGTCGTAGATCATCTGATGGCGTGTGCCGCATCATCGCATGTTTAGAACAGGGGGAGCACAAGCCGGCGTCAGCACAACAACAGCCGAAAGCGCAAAATGGTAGATCTGCGTAAATGGAGTAAAACAATCAGCTAAATGGTAGAACTGCGCGAGTGAAGTAAAAACAATTAGCTAAACTGTAGAACCGCGTGAGTGAAGTAAAAACAATCAGCTAAGACCGACTATTTGGGGAAATATTTGTTTTTGGCTCTCAGAACTGATTTATAGGCCCAATATACTCGTTTTACTCCGCTGGACAGCCAAAAACACTGATACACTCCTCAAGATCCACCCTGTAGTATGCTGAGGGCTTTCTGCAGCACTTTTGCTCGATGGCAGAACTGCGTGAGTGAAGTAAAACAATAAAAAAAGTGTGGAGTACCGCACTTGTAGACCCTGCAACGACTGAGATTTGTTCCACGCTTCTAACCATTGAAGTGAAGGCAATATTCTTCGCTTCGCGACCTACAGCGCTCAGAGCAACGATTCCCATGAGATGACAATGACGTTCTCACATCAGCTGATTTCCCTGAAACCTAGCCCGTGGTCACAAAACAGGCCAAAACGGTTCCGGAAGAAAAATAACTACAAAATAATACGTGCACCACAGTACCAATACGCAAGGGAACGATACTATGGGCTGCACCATATCATATCGTATCACGTGCAAAACAAGTATTATCAGGAAATTATCCATGAAATGAACACGTACGTATACCCGACAAAAGGAAAAAGAAAAAGAAAAGGAGCAGGAACGCAAAAGAAGACTGCCGTAACTACTGTGTGCATCTGGCACGAATTGAAATCAGGCCAATTCTTACCTCATCCGACAAAAGAAGAAAAAAGCACGAAGGCATGATAAGATTGCCATGACTACTGTATGCACCTGGCACGATTTAAGATTTCGCCAATATAATCCTAACCTGAGTGTCGGATCTTGGTTCGGGTAGCTCTCCTACAACCGAAGTCGCTGTCCAAATGTTGCTTCCGGTGTTCAACACGCAGAGGTCGTTCAGGTAATCTCCCTGCGTGAGCCACATCAGCGATAAACCACAGGTGTGGCGTTGATTAATAGCGAATCAAAGCGGGGGTAGTAGCCTTGGGTGAGTCTCCGGTTGATCGCAGCAGAGAGGCGTCATTGATCCCAAACTACCAGGTATAGACGAATCAAAGCGATGACGGAATGTTACAACAGCAATTTCCCTGCAATTGCCACGTCAGCGACAAACCACACCGGTAAGTGACAGCCTGGAGAAACGTCGACACCTTCATGCGTGTCACCATGATGAACCTCCACAGAACCATTGTGATCCTCCTTAGCGGATCTTTGAAACAAACGACAACTTGAAGCGTGACACCTCCTTATATAACGAATCTTCGAAAAACATCTCCTCAAAAGTGCGCGTTGATACAGACTAAAGTTGTAATCGTTTTGGCGAAGACTCGAACGTTCGTTCATATCAGATGCTGTCGCGAAAACCATCGCAAAGCGAACGAAGCTTTGGGCGATGTCACACGTACGGTATACAGTATTACAGTACCTGCGGGTTTCCCCCTTCAGCGAGATTGCCGCTGTTGCCTCCAAACACGAACACCTTCCAGTCAGGGACGGCAAACACTCCCACAGCTGAATGGTTCCACCTAGGCCAGTACGTACCAGGTAGGTTATAACAGGGTTGCGGACACGACACCCAAATAGAGCATGGTGGTCGCAGATTGTATGTTAACAGGGGTGCACCACATCCAAAGAGCGGATGGTGGTTACGTTGAGTAGCGAGTGTGGACTTTGGCCGATATCACGACAAACACTCCCACAGCTGAATGGTTTCACCTATGTCAATGGATTGTAACAGGGTTGCGCGACATTCAAAGAGATCAAGCTGGTTGTGAAGAGGTTACGCGACACCTTAACAGACGGAGGTGGTTATATTGAACAGGGAGTGTGGACTTTGGCCGACATCACGGCAAACACTCCCACAGCTGAATGATTCCACCTATGCCAATGGATTGTAACAGGGTTGCACAACACCTCAAGAGAGGATGGTGGTTGTGGTGATGGCGAGCAGTGTGTGTGGACTTCGGTCGATATCACTGCTTAAAAGTAAAAGTCGGATGGTGCACCGGCACATGAGCTAACATTCCCCGCATCTGCTCAGATTCCACAAAATTCAAGGATCCAAACACAAACACATTCCAGTCATGGACGGCGCACACTCCCACGGTCGAATGGTTCCACCTAGTTCAGTACGTTGTATAACAAGAGTGTTGCACGACACGCGAAGAGACGAAGGTGGTGGTTATGGCGAGCAGCGTTGTGTGCACTTCGGCCGATCTCCACCCGCGTTTTGGGGAAAAAGTCTTGGAATTAGTATGGGATCATTTTCGCAGTGGTAAAACGCTAAGAAGTTGGGTGGTGCACAGGAACATCCACTAATAATCCCCGGGTTTGCTCAGATTGCACAATAATTCGGGACGTTCGGGGTCGCAGCACATCGCAACCACAGCAAGACACCGGGATTGTGGTTATATTGAGCGGCGTGTGTGGACTTCGGCTGATACCACTGCTTAAACGTTGGACGGCGCAACGGCACATGAGCTAATATTCCCCGGATCTATGATGATTGCACAACAATATAGGGATCTTGGAGGTCGCAACACGTTGCGATGACCCTATCCTGCGTTGTTACTATACCTGGGCGGTCCCCACGCTTCTCCACTCCCGGTCTCGGCCTTACTCCAGATCCACGTGGTGGTGTCGAGGATAAAGAGATCGTCGAATTGCTGTACCGAGTTCCACCCGCCGCACACGTAAAGGGTGTTCTTGACAACTACCGTCTGTGCAATGAGAAGCGACCGTTACCATCATCGTTAGGCTTAGCAAGGGTTGCACTCATTCCGTGACAAAACCGTGTAACCACATCGTTGTGTCAACCTTCCCGTGTGCACCACGTTATAAACCGCAAATCGCGAGCCGATGCTACTCTCACAGGGTGCCGTTTACAACCACAGTCTGCGCAATGAGGAGCGACCGCCATCATCATTGTTAGGCTCAGCAAGGATTGCGCTCGTGCCATGACAAAAATGGTGTAAAGAGATCGTTTTATCAACCTTCCCTTGAGCACCACGCTACCGCTTTCCACCCGTTACACACATACAGGATGTCCTTTACTCCACCGTCTGTGCAATGACGAGCGACCGTCACCATCATCCTTAGGCAAGGATTGCGCTCATGCCATCACAAACAAAAGTGTAAATATATCGTTATGTCAACCTTCCCTTGTGCACCAACCACGCTATCGCTAATCGCTCGGTAATGTTACTATCACAGAGTGTCGTTTACAACCACTGTCTGCGTAAAGAGGAGCAACCGTCACCATCGCCGCTGGGGATTGAGCTCATGCCATGACGCAAAAGTTTGTCGTAAGCTTCCCTTGTGTACCACGCTATATATCGCTAATTGCTAGGCGATGCCACTCTCTGAGAGAAACATGTGAAGCTCGCAACGCCATTCGGTTTGACGATGACGACGACCACATAGAGAAGCAAACGGACACGGTAACCGATGTGTGCAGTGAACAATATGCCTCGCGAGCATGTATTCAACTCCACATGTTGCGGAAACACGTCCGCAACGTGAGACGGCGAAAGCGACCAAGTACGAGCTGTCTCAAGGACTCCTCTAGCGTACGTAGTCGTGTCGAGTCTTCTACTCGTCAAAAACGAACAGACGATGATTCACGCAGCTTGCTAAATTCTGACGATCTCACAGCTGACGCGTCGCCTACTGACTGATGACGTGTTATATGCAGTAGCGGTTCCTCCATAGCGCCGGCATGTGCCAGCCGGAATTACCGGCACTATAGCGGCAACCGGCACTACTGCGCAAACTTTCTCTACTGGTTGTTCCCACCTGTGCCAAGCGATTCCACAGGAGCTATAGAGGGCAACCGGCACTACTCAACCGGTACTATAGAGGGACCACTACTGTACCGGTATATTATTAACAACAATAGTAATTAACATCAACTATTATGCGTACCTGGTGTCCTGATCGAGGCTCTGGAAGCTCTCCAGTGGGTTCAATCCCCACCCACTCCCACGTGCTCATGTCCAACATCTGTACGAAGTGCGTCCAATTTGATCGGGAGTCAGCCAAACATGTACACGAGGGTTCGCGACATCGATCAAGGGTCAAACGTACAGGTACTGCAGCATGCCAGCTGCGGTATTTCTGGTGTCACAACTAGTTTGTGCAGTTCTTTTGCTTTCGCTCGTGAATGTTTTCCGGTTGCGTTCCGAGGATATAGATAGACTACTCGTACAGTACCGGCCCTCTGATAAGAAACCGATATCTTGATTTTAGGGTGCATTCCTTATTTGGCAAAGGATGTCTTACACTAAATTTAGTATTACAGCTGTCTAATTTCATATTTCCCCGTAATTTGTAGGCTAAATTTCTTGTGGGGCTCCTTCTTGCGCTTTCATATGCTTTGGGCCCGTAGTGTGTACGAGTAGACTGTTAATAGTGCTCCAGGCGAAGAGGTTAGAACACGTTGCACTCACATACACGTCGTTGAAATCCCTACGGCTGAAGCCTGGCCCTCCATACCCCCCGAAGACAAGGAGAGAGTTTCCGATCACGCTCCCCGAGTGAGATCCCCTTGGGTCTGGGCACCCTTTCCACGGCTTGTTGTAGACCACCGTTCCTGTCAATGACGATAGCGGTGAAAGCATGAATGATCAAAATAGTCATTTTTCTGAGCTATATTGGCGATAATAGCTGGGTAATCTCATTACGAGAATTCTTTGCGAATGGTTGTATACCACAAGCTCTACCCGTTCGAACCGTAAAACCTCGCGGGGTAGATGCGACAAAATTCGAACCGTAAAACCTCGCGGGGTAGATGCGACAAGGCTGGTGATTAAGTAGACAAGCGACCTGCTAAGGACGCTTTTAAAATTGTAAATCGTCACTTTTACTTGTCAGCTTAAGCCGGGGGAGGTTTTCCCTTCAGCGGCCTTCTGGACAAGCAGTGGTAACAGGTCTCGTCCCTTCCCCCCGGTACATGCCCGCTGTGACATAATTTTACCAGCTCAAGCAAAATTTGATGAAATTCGACGAGCAGGGGGAACGCTGAACCCTCTGCGCCATCAACATGGCAGGCACGCACCGGGGGAGAGAATGGACGACACCTGTGACCACGGCTTGTCCAGAAGCTAGACAGTATATTTGAGTAAAAACAAATCAGTCATAACTCGCTCTCACCGTCCTCTGCCTCCTCGGTCATTGCAGACTGAGGCTGTGACCACTTGTCCGTTTTGGTGTCCAGCAACCAGAGATCGTTGAAACGGATACTGGAAGAGCGAAACCCGCCAAACAGCACGAGGGTGCTAGGAGCGAGCACAGCGACCGTATGGTGCCAACGAGGGGACGGTGACCGTCCTGCCACCTTGACTTTCTGCCAGTAAAACTCGCCGGCTAAGGACGAAACACACAAAACAATAAGAGGAGACACACATAAAATATTGGGGTTAGACGCGAATACCGGCTACAAAACAGGACACCTATTAACAATACCAGTAAGAAACAGGGTAATAAGAAAGGCATGCTGATATTTCCAGGGGTATAAGAAATCCGGGAGCTGCTATACTGAAGTTAGTGTAGGACGCACCTCTCCCAAATAAGAAACCCAGCCTCGGTCGGTATTTTTGTTTCTTCAGGTGTCCTTCATTGCATCGATTGTAAATGCCCGGAGGCGACATAGAAAATGTTGGCGTTCTATAGCCGCGAATACCCGGTATCGCAATTTCCCGGAGAAAGCGTTTGAAAACCGGGGACTTCAGAGAGGAAAAGTGTCGATCAAAAGTGACCATGCTAGCGTCAGCCACACCAAGCAACCCGGGCTGCTGCGGCAGGGCATCATAGATGGAGAACCCGAACGTCAACGCAAGGATTTGCACGACGCGCGCGATGCATGATACCATGTATACGGCGCGCTCACACCGTCGTCTAAAGGACCACACTTCTCATCTGTTTTGTCACCATGTCTGGGTATCCAAGGCATTACGTTTGCAGGAAAGTTGGCCTTGCGCTTTATTGTCATGTTGTGAAGTCAGGCTTGTTGACGTGCCGGAAGTGCCTTCAGATTTTACAGTCGTTCTTCCCAAATCAGTGCGACCTGTACCGTTTCGATCCAGATTACGAGGTACTAGGTAGGTATTACGTAATAACCCTTTTGAGCCCCCACGTACATAGCGACCGAAACAATTAAAAGCGCAGTCCTATCATCCGTTTGTTATAGTGCAACCGTCTGTTCTAGTGCGGTCGCATCAACCGTCCACTATAGTGCGGCCATATCGTCCGTCTAGTGCGGGGGCGGGGCAGGCCGAGTAGCATCGTACAACTTCTTGCACAGTAGCCCGGACATTAAACCTGTGATCTCCCTATCCAACAGCCTGCAATGGTCATTTTAATTTGTTTGAAGTCCAAAAAGGGTTAATGTAGGTATATCTGGGGTACGCTATGTTTACGTAGAACTAGCAATAATTGCAGAAAAACATGGTCGCCTCGATTTAGGTTGGCACACTTGGGAGTTTTGGAAATGAGCTCTCCTGCTTTCTATCCGCTTATGGCGTACGTCTTGTTATACGTACTACGTATTGTCGTACTGCTGTGTTCTTATTGGGACGCTTTTACACGTACGAGTAAGGGTATTAAGTATTGTATATTTGTCTTATTTGGCTTGTTTTTGAGGGGTTATTCGTGTCCGGTACGCTGGCATTTAGTTTGCTTTCCTCGATGCATTTGAGATTTTTTTGGTTTGTCTGTTTCACAGTCTGTGACCACAGAATTTGCATCTCTCTAGGATGAAGAATCAGGACGGACGCTGGGTGTGCTGATGATGTCGTTGGGTAAAAATAACGGTTTAACGTGAAAATGACACACACAAAATACTCCCAGCCTTAGTTTGGAGGGTATGATAGCCGGGCGGATGCACTTACGGTTGCTCATGTCGAGCTTGAACATTTCGTTTGTTGGTCCTGGAGGCCGGGCTTGCGGTACGCCCCCAATTAAATACCCGGTGCTTCCCACGATGGTAAACGAGTGCCCTGAGCGTTTCGTGGGCACCTGCAAGTAAGTGTTAGCCGTGCGGGACAGGAAGACAGCAAGAAACGATGCAAGCAGACGCGACGTGGTGGTGGTGATGTCGTTGGTGCTGTTGCTGGTGTTGTTGGATATGATGTTGTCGTTATTGGTGTTTGTGGCGGTATGCTGGTACAGGACTTTGGCGTTGGTGTTGGTGTTGTCGATGGTGTTGTTGCTGTCGTTGTCGTTGCTGTTGCTGTTGTTTTGGTTGGATATTTGCGCTTGTGCAGGACAGGAGGACATGGAGAAACGTCATGGCGCGGCGTAGACATCTACCAGCCTGGGGTACATTCTGATCGAAAGGTAAAAGCGCACTGCACATGTACAGTAGTACAGAAGGGCATGAAGAACCGACATGGCGCCGCTTCGTAAGACATCCATCTATTAGAATGGGGTAGAGAAAAAAACGCGATGCACGTGTACAGCAGTATGATACGCACTCCTTCGGATCCGTTACAATGGACCGTACACGAAACGACATGGCGCGGCTTAGACATGTACCAGCCTGGGGTACATTCTGATGGACAGGTATAAGAGCAATGCACGTGTACAGTAGTACAGGAGGGCAGGAAGAAACGACAAGGCGCGGGTTAGATATCTACTGCCCTGGGGTATGTTCTGAGATGGAGGGAATAGTGCAATGTGTATACGTGTAGACATTTATCTATCAGCCTGGGGTACATTGCGATTGAAATTAAACGCGCAATGTACGTGTACAGTAGTACAGAAGGGCAGGAAGAAACGACATGGCGCGGCTTAGACATCTACCACCCGAACGTACATTCTGACCGACAGGAAAAAACGCAATGCACGCGCACAGCAGTATGATACACTTTTATTCGGATCTGTTACAATGAACCGTACACGAAAAACATGACGCGGCTTAGACTTCTACCAGCCTGGGGTACATTCTGACCAAGAGGAGGTAAAAGCGCAACGTACGTGCACAACAGTACGAATTCCTCAGATCTGTTACAATGCATCGTACACGAACGAACTGTTAAGACAGTTTAGCTGTCGCTAGGAACTCGCGAAGCAGGACAATTGGAACTGTTTTCAACTTGTGTGAGTTGATTATATCATTTGGGGAATCGTAGATCTCGGTCGGCGGTCGTAGAATCGCAGTCGTAGAACCCCGCTTTAGCGATCTCGAAAGGGGTTCCTATTTTTGGCGCGGTGTAAATTTGAAACTCAACTACCAGGTATCACCCAGCATCGCTACTCGTACGTCTCACGCTCTAGGAGATTTGGATCGCTCAGAAAACGAAGATCATCTTGAGCAGCCCCAAGAATAGCAACAGCAACAACAACAACAACAACAACAACAACAACAACAACAACAACAACAACAACGCAGCAGTTCGCCAGAGAGAGCAGGGGAGCCTTCACTCACCTCTCCCATGCACTTGGGCTTGTCCCAGCGCATCATCGGCTGAGCTTGCTGTGTCGAGGAAACGGGGAAGCAGATAATAGATGCGCATGTTTAGAGTTGTCCTACCGTACATAATGTCCTGAAGAATTAGCACCAACCAACATCGACGTTTGGGGGAGCTGTCGCAGATTTTTTTATAGAAACGAAAAATACACCTCAGCTTGCCTTTCACACCTGGTGTCTTCTCGGAAGCAGAGCAACAAAAGACCCAAATCTACTGCTGTACATAGTGCGCATCGCATTCAGTATGAAACCAATATGTATAAGAATGTGCGAAGGTAACTACCAGGTACCAGGTATAATTTTGTTGGGGTTATGACTTTACCGAGATTTATTAATAGTTGATTGTACACAGCAGTACAACGGGCTATCATATACCAGGCATACGAGAAGAGTATGACTTATCATGTCATATCGTAGTGGGGAGGGGGGAGAAGAGCCTGCTAAGTGACCGCGGATCTGAGTTGCGACTATTAATAGGGAGGGAGAAGGAGAAAGTAAAAGTGCGAAGACAATAGATGGGATGAGCAAAAAAAAAAAAAAAAAAAGAAGCTCCGTGCATTCAGTGGGCACGAAGATACTTTGTTTTGAGCAGCATGCAGCAACATGGCGCATTATGGCTTTCGCAAGAGTTCAGGCAGCATACCGAACTTGCACGCAACGCTGCTGGATGCTACCGGGTGCAGTGTGTTTATGTCGATGCCACATACCGGTATACCGGTACCGCCCTGCTTTGCTGCGAGTACCTCAGGCCTCGCGAAAGACATTGAAGCGTATCATATACCAGGTATAGTCAGTGCCGCTACGTTCTTCTTGAGAGGGAAAGCTACCGCGAAAAAGTGACGATTACAGCACCGACCACACAAAGTAGCGCGGTTCGTTGGGGTAGGCGATGTGTCCCAACTGCAATGCAAGGAGCTGCGTGACACGCGTGCAGCATGGTGATACTCGTACTCGTACTGCCACACTTCCTAGATCGCACTTGTCGACTTTTTGGTCGCTATATCCGGGCCGGGCGGAAAAAGGGTTAATATTAGGGCTCACCATGATTGCGCCTGGTCAAAAGCCGCGGCCGGTTCTCCCGACCACGACCACCTCTACCCTCGGTAGATCAATCAACGCCGAGCACAACAAGGTCGGCGATCGGTGGTGACCACGTGCAGCGATGCACGGGCACGAGGCACGGTTGCAAGGAGCAAGATGCAAGCTACTGTAGATGCAAAAGGCTGCAAAAAAATGCGGCCGGATTATTGACAGTTTCACTTTTTTTATTCCACCGCACTGTGGTCGTAAATGTCGTAAATGTAATGGACAGTAGTGTATTTTGTGGAATATAATAAATTAATTATATTTACGATCATACCGATAAAATTTAAAAGTGCACTCGGGAATACAGCAGCCGTGGATTAGAGCTTTCACTTTCGATGCGTGTGCGCGACCGGGGGGTATCTGTCTGGCACAAGCACGGCACGGGGAGGACGTCATTGCACAATCATAGTCGACAGTTTAAACGCTAACATGGAACGCTGGGCCTAGAGATCAAGCTGATAGCTGAGAGAGAAACATCGGTAAAAAATGTCGGGGATTCTGCTCAGGTGCGGCGTAATTTGTATCTTGCACAGAAGAACTGTAGATGATAGGGCTAGGGGTAGGGAGGGTTAGGGCTAGGGTTAGGGTTGAGGATTTAAGCGCTAACATGGAACGTTAAGCCTAGAGGTTAAGCTGGGAGTCAAGAGAAGAAGCACCGGTCACAGGCGCAACTGTATCTTGCAGGTACCAGGCAAAGATGCTAGGGGACGCGTGTCACGGGGAAATGCTCGCTGTCAAGGGTGTACGGTTGGGTGTGCCACAATAGAACATGGTATGATAGTTCGGCGTTACGAGTAGTCAAGGGGAATTAAAATTTGCTGTCTGTTAAGGGGTGAAAGTGTTATCTCCTGACATATTTGGTATCAGGTACTGACTTTTTTTTTTTTTGCTCATCCCATCTATTATCTTCGCACTTTTTCTTTCTCCTTCTACCTCCCTATTGATAGTCGTAACTCAGATCCGGGGCCACTTAGCAGACTCTTCTCCCCCCTCCCCACTACGGCACGCGCCTTCATTTTTATCGCGAGAATAATTCAGTACTTTCTTCCCTCGTCGACTCGCGTCGGACTGTATCTTGAAGGTATTCTACGTACATCACTCACAACACGTTTGGCATTGCATGGCCGAATCTCCTTACTGTGTTCGCCATACCTGGTACCATGCAATCATTTCTGTAGTATATACCTGGTACCAGGTATCTCTGTACGTTATAAATACCGGTAGCTCTCTACGTATCCATACAGCATTCCGTACGTTTGGCATTGCATGGCTAAATCTCCTAGCTGCTGTATTGGCGATGTATACATCTGTCTTGCAATGTGTGACCGCAGAGCTTGCATCTACGTTCATCGTATTCTTGCGTTAGTATTCTACGTACAGCATTCCGTATGTTTGGCATCGCATGGTGTTATAGAAGTGTCCCAGTGGGGACGCGGGGTTGTCGGTATTGGGAAGTGTTTTCCTCATGGTTCATGGTGTCTCATTCATCTCTCTGTTGGCTCGCTGCTTCGACACAAGGCAGACAATATCGTACTATGGAACAGTGACGATGGGGGTATCCTGCTTGGATCATCATCGTCAATTACATTCTCGCCCGACTATGATGATGGCCTTTACGTCGCATACTCCATTGACCATCAGACCTTCATGTCATCTACTATGACCTGGTTTCGCTTAGACCATGACATGACGTCACACCAAATCTATAGCGTATCCATCAACGTAGAGCACTCTATAACATGAGCCCACCCTGAACAGTCGTAGATGCAGATCACACGACGCTGCTCCCACCCCGGTGCACACCCCACCCCCGGCTTCCGTAGCCACCGCCCCCATACGGCCTGCGCCTATTACCACAACGGTTCAGACGCTCCCGCCCATTGCCACAGCGCTCAACATCTTGCGCCCAACCACCTCTGTTTTTGCCATAACACTATGGTTCAGACGCTCCCACTTGCGACCACTGCGCTCATCTTCCTGCGCCCAACCGTCCCTGCGTTTGAGCTTGTTGTTCTTACCACGCTCGCCTTCGCACATAATAGCATACGGCGCGACCGCGGTCTCGAGCGGGCGGCACCCAAAGACACCCCGTCTGCGGTGTTATACTTTTTGGGTTAATTGCCACGACAATCCTACCCAACTACGACTTCCGTCGCAGATGTCGCCATCCAAAGACACTCTGTCTGCGGTAACCTACCTGTTCGGTTTTATTACTTGAAATTCCGACCCACTTTCGACGCTGATGCAGTTACCCAAACGGCCACAGAGAGCCGCCCACTAATTTCATTGCCGCAACCATTGCCCTTCCACGCCCCTACTGCCCCCAACGCCCACCACCCGTGGAACACTACCACGACCAACCACAACAACGCCGCACGCACCCACCGCATCACCTACCGCCCGAGCCAAGACCGCCGTTCTTCTCCGACTTCCACCTACATCCCCAAGAGTGACCGCAGTATCAGCGACAGCAAAGTCGTACAGTCGTACAGACGCCATCGCCCCTGGCGCCTGCATCTCCCGTAGCATCGCGACCGCCTTACCATTGCGATCAGAGACATAACCTGCGACGATCACCCTTCTCGACCACCTGACCATCGAGTATCCCCGTTGGCTTTCGGACGTTTTCCTGAAGTTTGCGAGAGGGATCCATCCTCCTGGTCTCGGCGTGTAAGGTTACCAATTCTCTTTTCTGCATTACTTGCGATGCATGTCTCTGTCTCGTCGGCTATAGAGCTTGCACGAGTATCTCTCTAGGATGAAGAATCGGCACGGCCACTAGATTTGCTGGGTGTCAATGGGTAGCAGCAACGATTTAATGTGAAGAGCACACACACGCACACACAAGCACACGCCTTGCACGTTACGATAACTATTCTGCCTTCAACAGTATCTGCACGTACTTGCATTTGCACTTATCGGGTGTCGTATATAGTTTACAGTGTGCTATCTAATTTCGAGCCGCAAGGCGACGAAAACGTCCACCCCCCCACAACTAGCACACTGCCCCATGCCTCCTGCACCACAGGGATGCATTGAAGGGGTACAAGTGTATACTTTCCGACATTCACTCAAAGTCAGTCGGTGTCTGCGTATGCACTGCTGTATTGACGGCATTTTATAACCCGCGAGAACGTTATGGCGCGTAATGTAAGAGCGTGATGCCACATGATAGGTGCTCCCCGTCAAGTAAACATCACGTAAGCTTTCGACGAAAATAACCGGTATATATCGCAAGCAAGCATAAATTTCGCCTTTCGGTGAATACTTTCGCCTTTCGATATATGATGAATGACGAAACAAAGGTGGCTGAACGAGGATCTTGGTCTGAAGCAAAGGGTACTGAACTTGGACCATGACTTCACCAACGGGTACCTGCTTGGCGAAGTCCTGCACGTCCACAACCATCAGCACGACTTCAACCTTTTCCAGGTACGTACAAGTACAGGTCCTGCACAGCATATCATACCAACAGATATAGGATCTAGATGATCTAGATGATCTAGATTATCTAGATCGTGATCCGTCCGATGTGTGCAAGGTTATCAACTCGCCTGGTCGGTCTGTCGGTCGTACGCAAGGTGCACAAACTTGGGACTTTTTTTCCGCGATTTGTCCAACCAACCATCAGCACGACTTTAACCTTTTCCAGGTACAATGCAAGTACAGACTTACCGCTTGTATTGTCTGGTCTATCAGCACGATTTGATCTTTTCCAGGTACAGTACAAGCGAACCGCTTGCCCTTTTAACATTTTCCAGGTACAGTACAAACTTACCGCTTGCCTGGCCGGTCGGTCGATCGGTCGTACACAAGGTGCCCAAGCACGGGAGTTTTACTGTTCTACTCCGCGATTTTTCCAACCAAATGCTGAACCAATTTTACCGGATGACACGTTGATTTCCATCCGGCGACCAGAATATCCACAACTACTCGTATTTGTACCTATGAACCGTTTGGGGTCCGCCTTGATTGAGGAGCCCTAAGCAAACCCGACCTTGTTGCCACACGATGAACATCGTCATGGATGTTAATATTCCTATGTATTTAGGATTCTTCTACGGCCGAGGCCAGGGCGACGAACTTCATTTTGCTGGAGCCTTCACTTCGACTGCTTGATGTCCCCTTCGATGTACAAGTGGCGTACAACATCATGAATGGAAAACCAGGAAAAGCCGGAAAATTGCTGTACCAGGTACGACTTGAAGCCTACCTGGCACTGGTATCATTCAGTGTTCTTTTTTTCTTTTGCCATCCTCTAATGTGCAGCATGAAAAAGCTTCGACGTCGGTCACTCATAACTATTCGTAGAAAATAGAAGAAAACCAAGGGAAACCCGCAAGAAAGGACAGCTGTGCACGAACTCTACCTCCCTTCTGTAACTGCTTCCGGCTTAGCATCAATCTAATCCACCTGTTCTTAAAGAAACTCGGCTCTTGGGTGCGCTAAGGTATAGAGCTCCTGTATAGAGGTCCTCATGATAGGAACTCAGAAGAAGCAGATACCCTCCCTACTGCGGCATGCCTCAAGTAAAGCTATGCTCATTCGAAGATTCAAAGTACCGGGCAGCTACACCTACGAGAGTTGCTACAAGTCGCTGTACTGCTTCATTTTATTTACGGTCTCCTGAACACCTCCCCGCACTGTTGGCTTGCCGGCTTGCAAACCCTTTGCTTGGAGTCTTCTCGTCTGTGCAGCCCACGACTACGTTGGAATGGTGCTTGGTTTGGCACTGCTCACTTCTCAAAGAGATCACATTAACCATATCTATCTGATTGGCCGATTCTTCCGTACGCACAAAATTCATATTTATGGAAGAGGCATAACGTCAGCCGCCGGCATAAAGTCAACAAGCTAAGGGTTGATCATGTTGCCCCGATGCGCTGAAGCTCACCATGGAAATTACATTGTTTTGTGTCAGGTGAAAATTATTTTGGATCGGTTGATGAGGTCCTCCGTGCCTGTCTCGATGCGGTGGCCTGCTAAACTACCCTGCAAGCATGTAGAGCTCTGTCCATTCAAAAAACGAAAGTACCGGACAATTGTGCTCACGAAGGCTGCTACTGTACACGTCCCTACACTGCTTGTACTGCTACACGCATTTTTCTGGTTTGTTTCAGGTGAAAATGGTTTTGGATCGGTTGTCGAAGTTTTCAGTACCCGTCTCCATGCGGCCGACCATATTGCCGGCGGGGGTAAAGCCACTCCCAAACCTGCCGCAGAGGACCGCGAAGCCGCAGTACGATCGCGCAACGCATGCCATCTTCGCAGCTGCTGTGCGCGACATGGTGCAAGGCAAAAGGGGATCCACTCTCGAGAGGTGAGACAAGAACCCAACCTGACACCACAAATGCACGAATAGCTTGATCGTTTTCGGTGCACAATTTCCTCTTTTCCATTCTCAATTTAAAAGCGATCCTCAAGAGATATTATCGTCTGTCACATGTATATTGTGGAGATTACGCGCAGTGGGTAGCATCCTCGATTATAAAGCGATTTTCAAGAGGTATGAACTTCTGTTCATGCATATTGTCGAGATTACGTGCAGTGTGCGTGCGTTCTTCACGTTAAACCGTTCTTTCTACCCATCGACGTCCAGAACATCCAGTGCCCGTGCCGATTCTTCAACCTAGAGATATACAAACTCTGTAGCCACTGGGTACATGCGTCCTGGGTAACAATACAAGTGCAATCCGTCGCTTGCGTTGTCTCTATAATCATGCGAAGTAACAATAAATTTCCAGGCGAAAGAACAGCAGCTACCAAGGATGCATACAAGTCATTGCGCTCACTTGAGCAAGAAAAAACACGATAAGCTCGTCGCATAGGGTCAGAAGCACGCAACGTATTTCTTCAGGGGCACTCATCGCACAGACACAGCCCTTGGAGCACCACCGCCACCATCACCAACACCACCACCACCACCACCACCACTAACACCCCCACCACCCCCCCCCCCCCCCCCCCCCCCCCCCCCCCCCCCCCCCCCCACCCCCCCCCCCCCCCCCCCCCCCCCCCCCCCCCC
>JAYJMJ010000686.1:167591-180511 GCA_036873875.1 Laminaria ephemera | reverse complement strand
CAACAACACCACTACCACTACCAACAGCACCACTACCACCACCACTACCACCACCATCACCACCACCACTACCACCACCACCCCCACCACCACCACCATCACCACCACCATTACCACCATCAACAACAACAATTACAGCAACAAATCCTTACCACAACGCACAATGTATAGGTATTATCAGCAGAAGAGCTAGCTCAGAAGGCATTGGACAACGCGGCGAACGCGATGGCGGCTGGGCGTAAGACCCTCTCTCGGGACGAGGCGCTGGGACAAGAAGCAAGCTCGGCGCTACTGCAGGGAGGCACTATCTCAGACAAGGTAACGTCAGACAGTATAGCGTAGAGGGGAATGGGAGCGAGGGCGGTACTGTTTCGGACAAGAGAACGCCGAGGGAAATATAAGAGAGAGGGGGGGAGAACAGCTCACACCTAGAGGGGCGTGGGAGGGAGGGACGGAGGGAAGAGCAGCTCACACGTTGTAAACGTTGGTTACTACTTCAGACAAGGTAGCATCAGACAAGGTTAAGGTAAGGTAGCGTAGAGGGGAATGGGAGAGAGGGTGGTACTCTGTCGGACAAGGTAACGCGGAGGGAAATATAAAAGAGGGGGGGAGAGAGCAGCTTATGCCTTGTAAACGACGCTCTTGTCCGAAAACCTCCGAACCAACGGACAAGGGTACCGAAGGAAAACATACCTATTTCGGCTTCAAAGAATGGCTTCAGGTAAAACAAGGCGATCTCTACACCCAAAGTGGGCGCCTATCTCGTATGCACTGACTTTGCGTCCGGTGTTTTGATGCCCGTAGGAAACCATAACTGCATTAGGCTCGAAGAAATGGCTTCAGGGTGGACAAGGCGATCTCTAAAAACACATGGTGCATCTATCGTATCTCGTATGCGCTGACTGGATGTTCGGAATTATTTTGATGCCCGTAACTCTTAACCTCTACGTGGTGGAACGGGTTTTAGATGTATGCCGGTCTACTTGTTGAAACGATCTGTCTTGTATGCTCTGAATTCGTGCCCGGTATTGGTCATATTCGAAACTCAAGTCAACACAGTCGATCTCTAAAACACAAATTGTGCACCTATCATATATCGCATGCGCTAGCTTGGTGTCGGGTACTTTGATGCTCGTGACCCTTACCTAATTTAGGTTCGAAGGATGGCTTCAGTTTAAACAAGGCGTTATCTAAAAACTAACGTAGCGCCTATCTCGTATTCGCAAACTTCGTGTCCGGTATTGACGATATTCGTAACTCAGGTAAAACAAAACGATCCTTTCAAACAAATTGAGCACCTATCTCAAACCGATATGCGCCCACTTCATGTCCGGTATTATTGTGATGCTCGAAACGTCACCCGCACGCGATGGACTCGTTGCAGGTGTACGCTCGCTACTTGTGGGAGTGATCTGTCTCGTATGCACTGACTTCATGTCCGGCGTTTTGATGCTCGTAACCCCAAGACGATCTCTAAAAACAATATGGGTGCCTATCTTCTATGCGCTGTTTTGGTGTCCGATGTTAGTTGGATGCGTGTAACTCCTAACCTCTACACTTTGTGAAACGAGTTTTAGGTGTATGCTGCGCTACTGGTAGAAGCGATAAAGGGCATCGAGGAGGATAACCAAGCTTCGAGGGCTGAGCTAAAAGGCATCAGGGGCGGTCTAGAGTCGTCATCCGAAGACGACCGCACAGAATACATGGGTTGGGTCATTGACGATTTTCCAGGCAACGCTGAACAGGTAAGAGCAAAACGGCCCCACTTTTAACCTTTAAAAACTGAAAAGGGTGATCTCACACTGATTTCGTGTAAATTTGACTTGCCCAACACGCTTCCCAGGTGCCTCTTTGGGAGAAAAAAATTGAGTTATTGTTACTGTAGTTGTGTATTTACCCATTTAGATGCACCCATGTTTACGGGGAAAATCTACCTGTAAATCGTAGTGTGGGATTTCGTTTTTAAGTTCTAAAGGGAAGGAGGATAACCAAGCTTCCCCCTCTTGTTCAGGACGAGCATGCTTATCACACAGTACAGGACACCTAACAAAGAAACAAGGTAATAAGAAAGGCCGGCTGATACCTACAGGAATACACTTCCTGCCGGATACCAAGTGCGACCTGAAGCCGTCGAGGATAAAACGGTACCTTGGGATCCTGTGCAATTCGAACACCACCTCGTTCCGGGTCCCGCTAGACAACCTCCACAAACTTCACGCGTTTAATCGTCGTCAAACAAGTAGCGCGGTGTGGTATCGCTGCCGGGGGGGTGAGTTCTCAGTGGGCGGGGATTTGTTCTACGAGTGGTTATGTCCCTCGACACACGAATGAAAAGACATGTTCGCGCTGCTCGAAATGCTGACGGTGTGCTGTCGAGCGCACCCGGGACAGCTCCGACGCTCGCAGCTGGTGACGGACATCGACGACCGTGCCGCGGTGGACGCGTTCAAAAAAGGATCGGTTGGAAAACCAAACCACCACTGGGTTGCTGGTCGGACTATTCGAGCAACAGCCGGACCAGGGGTTCCAGCTGTCCCCGCCATGGATGCCGACGGCAGACAGCCAGTCGGCCGAATAATCACTAGACCGGGGCGGGCCGAGATCATCCGTCTTCGACCGGCGATGCTCCAACCGTTGTGGGTGTTCTTTGGGGAATTCACCGTCGACCTCATACCATCGTCCGAGAACGCCCAGGAAGCTCCCGCTACGGGGACAGGTGAAAAGAGGAAGCGGCAGTTTTATTTGTTTTTGCGGTACCACTGTGAGGGGTCGGCAGGGGTAGACTGTTTTAGCCAGAACGTGGTCGTTACGTTGGGAGGGAGCACGACAGCGTTTGGGAACCGTTTGCCGCCCCCAGGTATGGTGGGACACGTTGTACAACACACGGCCGAGCGTAGACCACACGCCGTGATCGTTTTCCCAGACGTGCGTGAGCACTGGGTCCCGCGGGTCAGCCGCGCGACCGTGCGCGCACTCGTACTGCCAAAGGCAAGCAGATTCGGGTAACCCCACCACTGGGACGGAGTGCGCGATTACGGGTACGTGCGCCACGGAATGCGCGCGGTCGAGGAAGGCTTCCGAAGCGGATGACAGAAGTGAACATAGCATAATGATTGCGTCACAGTTGTGTGGATGACGGGGGGCGAAAGGCCGTGAAATTTGCGCTGTGGCGGCTATGATCGAGTGCCGACAGACCGCGGAGTCCATGCAGTGGGCGCTCGTTGATGGTTCAGGTTTCCTGTTCCCGAGCGTCCTAGAAAGCGGAGATAAAGGGAATCTGGCGCTGACACCAGCGCAGATGACCTCGAACCTCCAGACTCACTTGCGAGCAGCGGGGATGGAGGATAAGCGGTACACGTTGCACTCTTCCGAGTATGGGGGCCAGCTAGCCACCATATGGATGGTACAGCCATGGACGTCCTCATGGACGTCGGATGGAGGTCTGCGGCCGTAGCCGGCAGATACGTAGGAGTGATGACATCAGCGGCGATGTCAAGGGGAACTAAGCGCTCGCGCGACACGGCGTTCATAGACGCAGACGCTTCACCACTGTCGGAGGGGTGTGTGGAGTCGTACGCAGCGTTCCCTGGGGACAACCAACGGCAGCTGAACCCCTAAGGGGCCCGGCTAGAAGTTTGTGGATAATGAGGAAGAGAGGCAACCCTCATTCAAAATTCGATACAAACGAGCGACGACATTGAGATAATGGCAAGGGGCAACAGGCATGGGTGTGATCTCATGCCGCCGCAGAGAGGCCTCATTGATCCCAAACTATGTACCGAATTAAGCTACGTTGTAATGTTACAACAGTAAAACGAAACCAGAAAAGAGGGGACGCCAGAAGGGCGTCCCCTTTTCGGAAAAGCCTTCTAATGTTACTAGGAGAATGAGCAGGGTGAGGCCACTTCGTGGTGGCCATCGATACCTGATAGCAGCACGACAAGTACAACGAGGTTAGAGTAAAACAGACCATCCCGCCCACCCATCGTTGGTGGCGGGGTGTACCGCCGACAACGACATCAGTTTTGTTAGTGTTTATTCTACCGGGGTACCTACTCTCTGCGACGAGGTGCCGCGTTGATTGCCAGATAATCAACGCGGGAGTAGTAACCCCGGGTGAGAGTCTCTGGCTGGTCGCAGCAGAGAGGCCTCATTGATCCCAAACTATATACAAATTAAGCTACGTCGTAATGTTAAAACAGGAGTATAAGAAACCCGGGAGCCGTTATGCTGAAGTTAGCGTAGAACTCACCTTCTCCCAAACTAGAAACCTTAATAGCCTGGGTCAGTACTGCTTCTGTTTCTTATTAGGTGCCTGTTAGATGAGTTAGATGTGCACCTGAACACACTGAGCTAAATAGTCAGCTCTGACTGTTAGCCGTTATAGTGAGGTTAGTGTAGAACGCGCCTTCTCCCAATCAGAAACCCAGCCTGGCTCAGTACTCCGGGTTCTTATTTGGTGTCTGTTAGATGTGGACCATAACCGCTCAGCTAACAGTCAGCGCTGAACAATAGATGTGGACCATAATATGGTGTACATCTAACAAAAGCACAAAAGCACACTCGATCTAGGCTATGGTCGGGGGGATGTTATACCATCGTTTTCACTTAGTAATAGTATAGGCCACTCGCGCGAGTGACTCTGTACTTCATTCAAAACTCGACTTGAAACATGTTTTGACGGCGCAACGTAACACATAAATTCCATGGCGGCGGTGCATATCGCGAAACCGAAAAGCACAAAAGCTATGCTTAAGACTGAGAAGAAACAGGGTAGCCAATCGCGCGGCTTAAAGTGACCAGTGACCGGTGACCCCCCTACTACCCTAGCCTTGGTCAATCCGCTGACTGTTAGCTCAGTGGTTGTGGTGTACATCTAACAGTGTCCTGTACTGTACTTGTGTTCGTCCTTTTTTTCAGGCATTGGTCCTGGAGAAATATTTGACGGGCTACGACGAGCGTGTTCACATGCCGTCGAGAAAATATGACGCATCCAAGCTCGCATCAGTTGCTCCTGTGCCACCTCTCCCAAATAAGAAGCCCAGCCTGGGTCAGTATTTTTGTTTCTTATTAGGTATCCTGTACTGTACTCGTATTCGTTCCCCTGCTTGTGCAGGCATTGGTCCTGGAGAAGTACTTATCAGGCTACGACGAACGCGTACACATACCGTCGAGAAAAGATGCCGCATCCAAGCTCGCACCAGTTGCTCCTGTACCCCTGGAACGCAAGGTGATGTGCCCTGACCGTCACTACATGGGGTCGGCTCGTCGCAATTTGAACATGATGGTATGCCGCAGCCCGCAGTGCCGTTCCCTTCGTGTATTGGTACTACGGTGCACGTGTTATTTTGTACTTGTTTGTCTTCCATCGGGATGCTTATTTAGCCTTTTTGTAAACATTGGGTAGAGTATAGAGAAAGGAGCGAATATGAGAACATCCTCATCATCAGTATGTAAAGTATGTACAGTATGTAGACAAAACCTTTCGGGATTTCAAAGGGGGAAATAAAAGTGCCGAAAAGAAATAGCAATTGCATTTCGATTGGCTACACTAAGTAGCTAGGGCTTCTGGGATAAGGGATTATCAAACTAAGTGTCCGAAGTGAAAGGAGTCGCACGGCTGCCCGCAGCATGATGCTACTTACCCTGCTGCGCGCATACACAACCCAGTTGATAAGGCCGCCCCTGTCACTGGTTTGGCAGCTGTAACTGGGTCCCAAATGAGTGAGCACATTATCTCACACCATTAATAACGGTTGATGCAACCACGCTTCTCATTTATTCGGGGGCTATAACTGGGTCCCGAAAGGGTTAGTCTAATGCATTATCTCCTTCTCTGTATTTGATGACACTCTCGCTGTAGCCACGACCCGTTGCGTCCTAGACGATGAGTGCCATTCTTGCAGGCGATCGTCGCTTCAAACTTGATTGTTGTTGTGTCTGTGACTTGGGAGAGAGAGCACCCCCGAGAGACAAGTCTGCCGCAACCAATCGTTTCGTGTGTCTCTTACTCGTAAATCCTGTTTCTCCTTCCGTTAACTACTAGCCAGGTCCCAATCGAATGCATATCGATGCGGTACCTGACGCTGGTGTGTTAGTGTATCGACGAAGACTGGTGTGATGGTGTACCAATGAAGACGTCAATATCGATACAGTTAGTACCTAATGCTGGTGTGTTGGTGTACCAACAATGGTGCCAAAAATCGTTTATGCCCACACCGCACACAGGAGAAGGTTCCTTCTGGCATCGACATGGTGATATACGTCGATGCTCCAAGGGAAACCGTCCTCCAACGTAGCCTGGGCAGGCTGTACGACCCAGTCTCCGGCGAAAAGTGAGTGCCTCTCATTTGCGGCCCCGCTTACCTGATTTTATTCGCGGCTGGTCCTTTCAACATTTCAATAATCATCCTTTCAGCAAATCAATAGTCATCCTTTCAAATTTTCAGTAGTCGTCCTTTCAACATTTCGATGATCATCCTGTCAACATTTCATTTGTCATCCTTTCAATATTTCAAAAGCCATCCTTTCAATATTTCAATAGTCATCATTTCAACATTTCAACGTTCATCCTTTCAACATTTCGATAGTCATCATTTCAAAATTTCAATGGTCATCCTTTCAACATTTCGATAGTCATCCTTTCAACACTTCATTAGTAATCCTTTCAACATTTCAATAGCCATCCTTTCATAATTTCAACAGTCATCCTTTCAACATTTCGATAGTCATCCTTTCAACACTTCAATGGTCATCCTTTCAGCATTTCAATAGTCATCCTTTCATAATTTCAATAGTCATCCTTTCAACATTTCGATAGTCATCCTTTCAACATTTTATTAATCATCCTTTCAACATTTCAATGGTCATCCTTTCAACATTTCAATTAGTCATCCTTACAACATTTCAATGGTCATCCTTTCAACATTTCATTAGTCATCCTTTCAACATTTTAAGAGTCATCCTTTCATAATTTCAATAGTCATCCTTTCAACGTTTCGATAGTCATCCTTTCAACATTTCGATGGTCATCCTTTCAAAATTTCAATAGTCATCCTTTCAACATTTCATTAGTCATCCTTTCAACATTTCATTAGTCATCCTTTCAACATTTCATCAGTCATCCTTTCAACATCTCATTAGTCATCCTTTCAACATTTCGATAGTCATCACTTCAAAATTTCAATGGCCATCCTTTCAAAATTTCATTAGTCATCCTTTCAACATTTCATTAGTCATCCTACAACATTTCGATAGTCATCCTTTCAATATTTCAACAGTCATCCTTTCAACATTTCGATGGTCATCCCTTCAATATTTCAATAATCATCTCCTCATTTCAATAGTCATCCCTTCAACATTTCGATAGTCATCCTTTCAACATTTCATTACTCATCCTTTCATAATTTCAATAGTCATCCTTTCAACATTTCGATAGTCATCCTTTCAACATTTCAATAGTCATCTTTTCAACACTTCAATGGTCATCCTTTCAACATTTCAATAGTCATCCTTTCAACATTTCAATACTCATCCATTCATAATTTCAAGGGTCATCCTTTCCATATTTCGATAGATATCCTTTCAACATTTCAACATTCATCCTTTCAAAACTTCAATGGTCATCCTTTCAACATTTCAATAGTCATCCTTTCAACATTTCAAGAGACATCCTTTCAACATTTCGATAGTCACCCTTTAATAATTTCAATAGTCATCCTTTCAACATTTCAATGGTCATCCTTTCAACATTTCAATGGTAATCTTTTAAACTTTTCAATAGTCATCCTTTCAACATTTCACTAGTCATCTTTTCATAATTTCAATAGTCATCCTTTTAACATTTCAACATTTCAATGGTCATCCTTTCAACTTTTTAATGGTCATCCTTTCAACATTTCAATGATCATCCTTTCCACCTTTCAATAGTCATCCTTTCAACGTTTCAATAGTCATCTTTTTAACATTTCAATACTCATCCTTTCAACATTCAATGGTCATCCTTTCAATATTTCGATAGTCATCCTTTCAACATTTCGATAGTCGTCCTTTCAACAGCTGGTCGCACTCTGCAAAACCCCTGTAGAACTGCACTCACCTTGATAGGGACACAGAAACTTTGAGGTAGTGTTAGAAAATATGTGCAGCGGTAAAAGGGTTACTGTAACGTAATTTCATCGATAGAGCACTTTGCGGCACACCAAACCAGAGTTGTTGTCGCTCACGATATTCATGGCTACGAAATGAACAAACGAGGGGCGTGTGACCTACGCGGGAAAGCCTCTCTACAGTAAGAACATGAATCCATTGAGCATGGGCTTTTCGCTGCTGTGCTACTACCACAGCGTGCGGTGGATGGTGCAGCGGAAATATCAGACTTGAAATTGTCGTCACTGTTTTACTCTCCATCTTATGGACAAACCGTGGTCACTGGTGTCGTTCCTTCTCCAATCCGGTACGCGCCTTTAAATTTTATCGCGCAGAGGGTCACCATTCAAACCGCTCGTCAATTTCCATCGAACTTTGCTAACTCATGCTCTCGCGCTTTGGGCGACGGCAGAAGACTGAGAAAAGTGTCCCATGCAAAAATTATACGCCACCAGATATTTGAACTCCGGCGCAACCACCAGCAAATACGGCAGTCTATCGTACCACTGACCCAATCTATCATACCGCTCACAGGAGATAGATGGTGGCCACAAACGGCGAAGTAAGCATGGGATAAGAAAACATGAGTCACTGGATTCTAGAAATGCTTTGTATGTTGATGGTATCACTGGAACAAGCGCTACACATCGTCAGATGGAAAATGGAATACATAATAAGAATAAGAGAAACATTTTTTTATGGTGATACAGGGAAAAAAGGCAATGAGCGCCCAAAGGTTGCAGGTGTCTCCAGTAGGAGTAGGCACAGTGCTCCGTTTCGAAAAAGATGCGTGGCCAATGGTCAAATGACTAAGGCCACCAACAAATGAATACCCCCCCCCCTCCCGCACTCTTTCCCTCGAGCAGTTACCACTTCAAGGGCTCGTTGCCGCAGTACGATGTCGTGTGCAAGGAGAGGCTAGTCCGGCCTGAAGACCCGGCCAATCCGTCAG
The DNA here is from genome assembly GCA_036873875.1 of Laminaria ephemera. Classification (NCBI taxonomy): domain Eukaryota; class Phaeophyceae; order Laminariales; family Laminariaceae; genus Laminaria; species Laminaria ephemera. Next base: position 171,411 of record JAYJMJ010000686.1, on the reverse strand, counting down.
CTCAGCTTTCCTTGGAGGTTGCAGCACAGGCGAGTCCCTCAAGTAACAACCAGGGGATTTCACGAGTCTTACCCGACCGGCGGGTTGGACCAGGATTTTTTCGAAATCTCGCGGGTCGGGTCGGATCGGGTCAGGTCAGGTCCGGAGGTGTTCAAAATCTCACGGGTCGGGTCTGGTCGGGTCGGGTCGGGTCGGGCCAGGAGGTATTCAAATCTCACGGGTCGGGTCGTGGTATCCTGACCCGACCCGACCCGCGACAGTTAATCCGACCCGTGAAAAGCCCTGGTAATAACTCTTGGAATGCCGTTGATCAAACGCGAACTTCTGCGCGTACAGTACAGAACACTTTTCGGCAACTACACATAAGCTCTACCCTTTTCTCTGCAATATAGAACACTTTTTTGGCAACTACAAATAAGATCTACCCTTTTTTGCGTGGCACACTATTTTGATACACGGGCCATCTGTAGGAGTAGCCATAGTGTTCCGTACATGGTGCTGGCAGCGACGAGTATTATGGAAGGTTGCGGTAAGGTGGTGGTGATTTTTTGCTTGATGTGGACGCGTAAAACTTGTCGTTTCTGACGTGTGCTACGACAGAGGTTGCACGATTTGGCCCAAATATTTCTGCCTGGCAGGGCTCCTGAACCGTGGAACTACCCAATTTTGTTGGAATGCCATTTGTCAAATTGTGATTTACGATGTTATTCGTTGTATACCTAGGCCATGGGATTGTTCATCGAGTTGTATTTTCATGTTTTCTCAAAGCGAGGTTTTGGGTGATGAATATATTATAGCTTCTTAAGTGAGGAGGCTCAGAAAAAATCAGAAGCTACCCTTGTCGTAGCATGAGTTTTGTTGTACATACGAGCATGGTGCCATATAGTTACATTTCCGCGTTAGATGATGTTAGTTATATAGTACTATCCACTAGACCACTCAGTCACTGTGACTCAGTGGTCTAGTGGATAGTGCTATATATCTGACAATATATATACTTTGGAGCTCGTAGCACCAATCTCGCCAGCATTGATCTCCGGGGACCTCCCCTCGCCACTTGGACAAGTGTCTAGGGATACACTATCATAACTATTCATAATATTCTCAAGCGCACACGCTTAAAAATAATAAATATGAAGCTGGAGAGATTCGAACTCACGGCACACCCTTTGTTGGTTGGATACCACTGTCCGCTACTGTAGACCACTTTGTCACTGACGGATGATCATGTTCGTCGCAGTCAAACCGATTATCCTGCGCCGTCATATTATATCAATTTCGATATTTTGGCAGGAACAATCGTGTGAGGAGCTGAAAGCTTTCCTGGACAAATTTGGCACGCTGAGGACAGTTGAAAGCGGAGAAGGCACTCCTGATGCCCTGTTCGGGAAAATTAACAGCATAGTGTTGGCGATGATTCAAGAGGTGAGTCTTTTTCTTTCCCGGGCGCTGTCGTCACCCCTCGACATGTGATTGACCCACGTACAGTACAGGACAACTAATAAGTAACAATTTTTTTGACCCAGGCTAGGTTCTTTTTTGTACTTGGGAGAGGGTGCGTTCTACACTAACTTCAGTCTAACGGCTCCCCGAAATCATACATTCCTGTAAATACCAGCCTGCTTTTCTTACTACGCTGTTTCTTCTATTCCTGTAAATATCAGTCTGCCTTTGTTAATACCCTGTTTCCTATTAGGTGTCATGTTTCTTATTACCCTGTTTCTTGCATTCCTGTGAATATCATCCTGCCTTTCATATTACCTTGTTTCTTATCAGGTGTCCTGTTTCTTATTACCCCGTTTCTTGTATTCACGTAAATTTCAGCATACGTTTCTTATTTCCCTGTTTTGTTATTAGATGCTCTCTTCGGCGAAATTAACAACGTACGATAGTGTTGGCGATGATTCAAGAGGTGAGTCATTCTGTCCCGTCAACTAGCTGACCGCTGGGGTATTGTTCTCGCGTTTTATTTGGTAGCGTGCGTAAGTCACGAGTAGCTGTTGTGGTAAGAACCCACCCATATTGCCACTGTTCGTACACGGGCCTGATCGTGCTACTCTATTGTTGCCTGCGGGGTAGACCATCTTCCCTGCAACATAAGGGCGTTGTCGTCACCCCTGGACATATAATTGACCCACGTATAGCAAGCAGCAGCACGGGAGTACATGCACTAAAAATTAGCGTATACACGGTCCAAATCATAATCGACATAAGATTGATCTTTCCATACTTTGGGGTAAACGTTCAGAGCTGCCTTCGTTGATCTCGGCAGTTGATTATGTCTCAGCGCGGTGTGTCCCTCGACCGGACGACTGTATCATATCGTGAAACGTGAAAGGCGCAGGAGGTAGAAGTTATATGCAGTCAAAGCTAACAGTCACAAGGTACAATGATAATCGACATACGATCGATATTGCCCTATTTTGAGGCAAACGTTCAGAGTCATTGTCGAAATGTCATTGATCTTGCCATATTTTGGGGTACACTTTCAGAGTCATTATCGGAATATGATCGATCTTGCTTTGCGGCAAACGCTCCGAACCGCTCTTGTTGATCCCGGTAGCCAATTATGTCTCAGCGCGGTGTGCCCCTCGACTGGACGACTGCATTTTATCGTGAACCGTGACAGGCGCAGGAGGTAGAGGTCTGCCCCACAAACGCTGAAATCATCCTCGACAATAACGGTGGGACACAAGAAAGCGGCGGGATACAAGAAAGTGGCTGGGAGCAAAATAACATTGGAGAAAATCTGGAGGGGGGGGACACTGACCCCAGCAGCCCCAGTCCGGACGATCCATCCACAACGCTTGGAGTGGCCCACAATATTAGCGAGACCGGACCCTTAGAGCGACAACAAGCAACTGCAGGGGGGAAGGAAGCTTCTAGCGCGCTTGGTGACGGTATTTCGAGCAGCACACTTGTAAGCACGACGGGAAGTGGGGGGGGGTACCAGGAAGACACGAAGAGGGGCGAGCTGCTAACAGGGGGACTGGCGGTTGCGATCTCAGGGCATTGGACAGCGGCAGAGCAACAATTCGAGGAAACAGCACGACGGGTGCGAAGCGATTTGTTTTGCACATGACATTTTTTGTGCAGTTTCTGCAGCAGTACGAGGAAATGGCGCGGCGAGTGAGAAGCGATTTGTTTTGCACATGACGTTTTTCGTGCAGTTCTGCTGACTTTCTCGGTATTTTACCGCGGTAGGTTTGAGCACATTATGTGTTTCATGCACTTTTGTTGAGTCTCAGTATGTTACCGTTGTAGACATTCTCGAGAGGGTGAGGTGCTTGATGCATTGCCTCTCGGGCTAACCTCTGCCCTGAAACGTATCAGAAGCGTTCATACCCCACCTCGAAACACCGGCCATTCCAGTCAATGGTGCCAACAACGCTTCTCGTTTGCTTCTCCCCCCCTCTACGCTACACTGGTCGTTCCGGTTAATATTCCCAACAACGCCCCTGTTTTGCTTCTCTCCCCCCCTACACTACACTGGTCATTCCCCAACAACGCTTCTCTTTTGCTTCTCCCCCCCCCTCCACTATACCAACCATTCCAGTTAACATTTCCAACTTCGCTTCTCTTTTGCTTCTCCCCATTCCTCCACTATGTAATACACGGCAAGGACAGAATGAACGCCTAATTGTTGGAGGTGTCTCTCTATTAGGAGTAGGAACAGTTCTCCGTCTCGAAAGGGATGCGTGGTCAATAGTTAAATGTCTTAGGCAAGCAACACATGAGTACGGGCGCGCGGGGGGGGGGGGGGGGGGGGGGGGGGGGGGGGGGGGGGGGGGGGGGGGGGGGGGGGGGGGGGGGGGGGGGG
>JAYJMJ010000686.1:150070-166733 GCA_036873875.1 Laminaria ephemera | reverse complement strand
AGGCAAGCAACAAATGAGTACGCCCTCCCCCACCCCCCTCCTTCCCCCCTCCGGCTATTTGGGTAGAGGTATTCAGGGAGCTCCGCAACCAGCGTTTGCTGATCGGCTCCCACGTGCGATTCTTGCGGGATTCGTTCTCTGCCTTCCTTCACCGACCAGACGACAAGCAGACCAGCCTCGCGGAATTCTGCACATCTTTCAACTCGATAGAACAGGTACAGTGTTGGCAATCAACAAAAAACATGAGGTTGATTTGATTATTGATTATTTTGGTCTTCCCGTGGTTAATTAATCATGAGTACTTGATATTTAGGTTTTAAGGCGTTTAGTGTGGTGTCCTGTCATGTACATACATACACATAGGGTACGGTTCCTGCGCAATTCGTTCTCGACGTTCCTTCACCGTCTAGACGACAAGCAGACCAGCCTCGCACTATTCTGCGCATCCTTCAACTCGATAGAACAGTTATCACACCGGCAGTCCAAATGCCATACGAACGTACAGAATGATGATTGTGCTATCGTAGCAAGATGCAGACTCGACGCAGATTGGGGTTTTTATGGTTGATGGGGTTTCTGGTATCGGGGTATAGGGACGTCGGGATATTATACGGTGATTGTCCGTGTCTCCAGGCGTCACTCCTTGCGTATTTCATGTCTACGCTATATGGCTAATAAGGTATACCTGGCATCTGGTTTATGTGGATGTATCCCGGAGCCCCTGCACCTCAACCCCATCCTACTGCGTAAGGCCTGTCGCAGCCTCAGGCGATAAGCAACACAACATCATGTTTTAACTACTATACTAAGAAGTATATACGGACGAAGCGCATGGCACGCCTTCGACAGAGGGAGGGCGATTACAGAGTCGGCTTCTGATTGAGCATGGACGCAAATAAGCATTGATATGACAGGTGTCGCACTGACAGCCCAAATGCCCTACACACGTACAACAGCATGCTTAAATAACTACAGATAGTTTGTGGCCACAGAGCTTGTATCTCCCTAGGGCGAAATTTCAGCACGGACACTGGATGTGCTGGATGTTGATGGGTAGAAACAACAGTTTAATGCGGAGAACGCGCGCACACACATAAGCGCGTGGCACGCCTTCGACACAGGGCGATTGCAGAGTCGTCTTCTGATTCAGCATGGACGCATACAATAATCGACCATACTTGTGGTTCTGGGAGTAAGATCTCAAAAATCAAAGCGGAGGACATGTTGTCGACATTATCTCTTCACTGTACGAAGGGCGGAAGAGGGGCATACCGTACGCTTTTCCAGTAGGCGATGGGGAGGGGAATGCATACGAAGTACATCGTCTCCCACAAAGGTGGAAATTAATTAATGTCTCGAATAAATAAAATATACCTGGTACTATTTAATTCACCCCCACACTAATACGTATACTTCTCTTATCATGTACTTGAGTTTTTACATTGAGCATGTTCCCTACATTGAGGTCGTCCCGTTCCATGTTGAGCATGCCCTCTGTGCCCCCTTTATCAACGAACACAGGACCTAAGGTTCGATGACCGAGCCTGCACAGAGCTTTTGTTGCGGACGGAAGAATATCGCTCGAGGCTTTGATAACCCTAACTCTAACCCAAAGCATGCCTCCGTGTCACTTTTGATGACGAAGAAACACGTGTCACCTTTAACGAAGAAAACAGGACTTAAGGTTCGACGACCGCATTCCCAGAAAGTACTGAGGTTGTCACGTTCCATGTTGAACATGACTCTGTTTCACTTTTAATGACGAATAAGGACCTGACTCCGTATCACCTTAAACGACGAAAGCAGGACCTAAGATTTGACGACCGAGCCCGCAAATAGCTTCTGTTGCGGACGGAAGAGTGTCACTCGAGGCTTTGGTACCCCTAACCCTGACCCTATCCCTATCCCTAACCCTAACCCTATCCCAAAGCATGACACCGTGTCATCTTTATCAACGACAAACGTGTCATCTTTAACGACGAACACAGGACCTACGGTTCGACGACCGAGCCCGCAAGGAGCTTCTGCTGCGGACGGAAGAGTGTCGCTCAAGGCTTTGGCTAGACGTGGAGGAGCGGGAAGCCTGCGCAGCGGGAATGCTCAAGACTCTCAAGGAAGATGGTAAGTAATTATGATGATGACGACGATGATGACGACGATGATGCTGATGATGACGATGATAAGGATGACGATGATGATAATGATAATGATGACGATGAGGATGGTGATGATGATGATGATGAAGACGATGATGATAGTGCTGGTGCTGTTGCTGGTGCTGATGATGATGATGATGACGATGATGATGATGATGATGATGATGATGATGATGATGATGATGATGACGATGATGATGCTGATGATTATGATGACGATGGCGATGGCGATGATGATGATGGTGGTGATGAAGACGGTGATGATGATGATGATGATGATGATGACATTCTCACAATAGCTCCTTTTCCTAGCCCTAACCCTATCCCTAGCCCTAACCCTAAGAATGCGCAATACCCTCAAGGAAGATGGTAAGTAATGCCTGATATATATTATTTACCCCGGAGTATATACTACTGTAGTATATGTTTTAAATGTATTTAATATTCACCGCTAACGAGTGAAGGCCGTGAAGGAAGACGGTCAGTAACATCTCATGACACTCAATTCTGGTTACTCCAAAAGTCTTGCTTTGATGACTGTCTCGTCGACGTTCGATTCGCAACGAAGTTCTGTATGTGCAACACGATATCAACGTACACATAATGTACATGCCGCAATTTGATCGTCCATTCGTTCCGTGTTTGATGAATTAATGCGGACACCACAGGGTGGCTAGAGCGTCAGAAGGGCATGATCTCCAACCACGTGATCGTGCTCATGCAGGCAGAGGTTGAACGTTTCCACGCCGGCACAACGCTACTGCACGATTACCATCACATCAAGACGCAGGAGGTTGCGGACAAGGATTCTATCATCTTGGTAAGCGCTTCCTTAGTTGGCGGCCAAGGATTCCATTGTGTTGGTAGGCGGTTCCTTAGGTTGCGCACAAGGATTCGATCGTGTTGGTAAGCGCTTCTTTCTCTTTCCCCCCCGTAACAATTTCTGCAGTGGCTGCCCCTGCGCTCCCACTTGGCTGTACCAGGTATACAGTTTACTGCATGGTTGCCACCACATCAAAATACAGGAGGTCGCACACGATAACTCGATCGTCTTGGCGCTTCCTTCTCTTTTCCCCCGTAATTATTTCTGCAGTGGCCCCCACTGCGCTCCCACGACACAGTAGAAAATGAAGACCACCACAAAACAGAGTAAACGTGCGGCAACCAAAAACGATTTGACGGACTGTCACCCTTGCCTGGCCATGAGACTATTGACAGCTTTTGTTTGCGACAAAATATCGTCAATTGATCGGTGCCCGGTCAACGATTGAAAGAGTTCGCTACGGGTTTGGGGTGGTTCGAGACCGAGCGTCTATCGTCCAAACAAGTTCAGCCGAACATTCACGAAACTACCGTCGTATTATTAAGCTTTGCCGCCGATCCTAATATCTAAGCGTTGGGTTGAATGATTCTTCCTGCCCCGAAGTAGGAGGGCCTCGCCCGAGGTATACCTCCGCGCTGAGCACTCAGCACAGCAGCAATCCTTGGAAAGATATTCACGGCACAATCTGGATTTTATTGCTGCCTCCTCCGGTTCTCGCCAGTTGCGGCGGAGGTTTTAGGCACTGATTCGGCCCCGACACATTATATCAGACATTCGGGCTCCAAGATATTGGAGCCCACCTTGTCCTAATCTCGGACGCATCTAATTGGATTATGATTTTACCACGTAAAATATACGACAGCTGCAGCACTCCCTCCTCCCCCACACTCCTGTATTCGCAGGTGCCGCTGCTGCTGCCTGACACAGAAGGAACTTCAGCAAAGGACGGAACGCCTTCCAAGGCAGGCGGAAAGAAAGACAAAGATGGGGGGAAGGGGGGGGGGAAGAAGGACTCAGACGGCAAGGGAGGTAAAAAACGAAAGTCTGCTGCGGGGGCGGAGCCTCCGTCAGGTTCCCTTGGCGCTCGCACCGCTTTGCCCCCTTGTCTTACGCTACCCTGTCTGGTGGAAGTTATTGCTGCCGGCACCACTTCACAGGTACAGTGGTATACAGCGGGGTACCCGATTTAAGAGCCCCTCGGAACGGCCGTTGCAGTGGTCATATCTCCATATTTGGTCTTATCTTTCACTATTGCAAACATGATCCCCCACTAACTCCAAGTAGTTTCTTCTAAAGAGACAAGCCGATTTACCTGGTCTTATCTCCCGAACAGTCTTGAACCGGAGGGCCTTAAAGTCGGTATACCATCAACAGGCTTTGAGGTTCATACGTATCTAGTTGTATCTAGTTGAGATGCAGTCTGCGGGGTGGGAGCCTCCGTCTGGCTCCCTTGGCGCTCGCATCGCTTGGCCCCCTTGTCATACTCTGCCCTGTCTGGTGGAAGTCATCGCTGCTGGCAGCACTGCACAGATACGTCAGATACTGTGCCCGCTGTCCGCAGTGGCGTTGGGTACTGTGCATGGTATCCAGAGTGTCAGCAATGTACCTGTTGTCCATTCGCAGCGCTGGTTACTATGCCTGCTATTCATAGTGTCGGTAACATGCCTGGTATCACATCCGCAGTGCCGGCACTATACGGTGTAACTCGAGCAGCTCCAGTGCGGTCGCCGTAACGATGAACCCCTTCGGGACTTGAGAGGGAAGCCATTGCAGCATCGAAAAAAAGTGAAAAAAAGTGAAAAAAGTGACGATTACAGCATCGAAAAAAGTGACGATTACAGCACCCGCCTCACGAAGCATCCCCAACTTCCGGAGAAGGCGACGTCTCCGAAGCGCAGCGCGACACCCGCGCAGCATGATGATACTTGTACTGTTGCTGGCTCTTCCTATTAATAGAAGATTAGTAAGACCGCAACTACTATTGTCGCTTTTTAGGTCGCCATTAATCGCTCCACTGGGCGCCCGCACTATGCATGTTTTCCAGAAGGCATCCGACAAGCATGCAGGGTGCTTCTTGGTGATGCCGGCGATGTGCCTTGCATTTGTCGTACGAGTATAGTGTGCGTAAACTGTTTTCCCGGCACCAATGGCGGAAATACCTCAACAAGATTCAGCTATCGTGCGTTGTAGGCATGGTCCCATGTTTTCACGCATCGGACAGATCGCGATCTAGATCATCTAGATCATCTAGATCCTGTATAAGTTGTTATGATATGTTGGGCAGGATCTGTGTAATACATTTACAACACAGGAAACATGTGCCAGGAATAGATCAAGCAGATCATCCGGCTCTCACCCAGCCACATAATCTATAGGCCACACAGATCATGTTGACAAGGGGTCTATCTGTCCTGGAAGGCATAGACGATAGATAGAGATCAGGTATGTCCGACGTGTGCATGTTTTACCGGACTTCACCTCGAAAACATCCGCTTTTTTAGTGTTGTCGCTGAGCAGGCATCCTTTACCTCGATAACATCATAATATCCGCTTTTTTATTGTTGTCGCTGGCCGTTGGCGTCGGAGGCAGACGGAAGCGTCCGTTTTGTTTGTTGTCGCTGACAGTTGGCGCCGGAGGTACCTTTACGTCGCAAAAAGAAACGGTCAGGTCCGTTTGTTGTCATTCACACTTTGCGTCGAAAACGTCCGCTTTTTTGTTGTTGTCGCTTACGATTTGCGGCGAAAATATCCGCTTTTTTGTTGTTGTCGCTTACAATTTGCATCGAAAACGTCCGTTTTTTTATTGTTGTCGCTGACAGTTGGCGTCGGAAGCAGAAGAAACAGTCCGCTTTGTTATTGTTGTCGCCGACAGCTTGCGTCGGAGACAGCTTTACCTTGAAAACATCCGGCTTGTTTGTTGTCGCTAACAGTTGGCGTAGCATGCATCCTTTATTTCGAAAACGTTGTATTAGCCGCTTTTCTACTGTTGTCGCTGACAGCTGGCGTCGGAGGCAGGTTTTCCTCGCAAAAATCCGCTTCTTTAGTGTTGTCGCTTTCAATTTTTTTGCGTCGAAAACATTCGTTTTTTAAATTGTTGTCACTGACAGTTTGTGTCGAAAACATCCTATTTTTGTTGTTGTCGCTGACAGTTTGCGTAGCATGCATCCTTCTCCTCGAAAACATCCTAATATCCGCTTTTTTACTGTTGACGTTGACAGCTGGCGTCGGAGGCAGAAGAGACCGCCGCTTCTGGCGGGCAAGGCAAGGGCAAGGCAGACAAAAACAAGAAGGCGCCGAAAAAAGCTGCCGGCAAAGGCGAAGTGCTCGAGGTGTGCAATGTGCAGTGTGGGATGGATAAGCATGCTTGAAACACAAACTTCTTGTCTGATACACGACTTGCTTCAGTCATGTATATACATTTGTTTTGTTTTCCTTCTTTTCTTGAGGAACTCTTCCACTCCAGAGTGATTGGAACCTGTCCTGTGGCCACAACCTAGATTATAGCGAAGAGTTAACGTTAACTCCAGAATGATTGGAGCCTGTCCTGTGGCCTCAACCTAGATTCTGGCGGTGAGTTAAGGTGTCAACAAGATCAGTGCTAAGGTAGGGCTTGCACTTTTGAGCCCAAAACAAATGCTCCTGAACGCCAGCAGGGCTCTGGCTGGAACGTCTCCTCTTGGTATTAGCTGCACCGAATCTCGGCTAATTCTGTCCCCCATTTGTGGCCGAATCCCGGATATTTATGCCCCCGACGTTTTTAGCACCGCTTGTTCATTTTGTCAGACGGAGAAATCAAAACCCCCTCTCGCCGCTGCACTATCTATGGTCATCAACTTTGCTGACGCGTGGGGACCAGACGGCTTTCCCGTCCCCAAACCCCGGCTAATTATGCCCCCCCAATTTTTGCACCACACGCTTTTTTTTCGTCAGTGTACCGAATCCCGGCTAATTCTGTCCCCCACTTTTGGCATTTAGGTGTACCGAATCCCGGCCAATTATGCCCCCTACGTTTCGCACCACTCGCTTTTTTCTCGTCAATGTACCGAACCTCGGCTAATTACGTCCCCCACTTTTTGCATTCAGTTGTACCGAATCTAGGCTAATTCTGTCCCCCACTTGTGGTATTCAGGGTATACCGAATCCCGGCTAATTATGCCGCCTACGTTTCGCACGGCATACTTTTTTTTCGTCAGTGTACCGAAATCTCGGCTAACTCTGTTCCTTGCTTTTGGCATTCAGCTGTACCGAATCCCGGCTAATTCTGTTATCCATTTTTTTCACATCTCGGCTAATTATGCCCCCCCGGCTTTTTTTGCGCTGCATGGTTTGTTTTTGTCAGACGGAGGAATCAAAGCCACCCCTCGCCGCTGCAATATCCGCGGTCATCAGCTTTGCTGACTCGTGGGGGCCAGAAGGCTTCCCCGTCCCCTCGGAACCAGAGGAAGACTTATCCAATCCAGCCAATACTACCGCCACCGATGGGGAGTCCATCAGGCCGCGTACGCCCCCACCTAACCCCCTGCTACTGCATCGGGCGGTCTGGGCCCAGGCTGATTTGCTGGCGACGAGATGCAGGGTCCTTTTGAGGGCAGGGGATGCTCTTTCTTCAGCAATCCAGAAAAAGGCTGACTTCGTGAGATTTATATTATCTTCTCACATGAACTCTTTCCCTGAAATCTAGCCCGTGGTCGAAGAAAAAACAAATATGAAACAAGCACACAACAATTGTACGTGTACCGCAATACCAATATATGATGGCGCAAACGCTCCCACCCCCTTGACCCCTCGGAATCGTGGCATCCAGGTATATGTAGAGCTACAAAGCCGCCTAGACTTACGCGTGTTGGAAGAAAAATAAGTGCAGTTACATCTATCAGAGCTTGCTACGAGTAAATCCCACAAGGATATGATGGCGCAAGCACTCCCGCCCTGTTGCCCCCTCGGAATCGTGATACTGTATTCAGGTATACGCAGAACTACGAAGCCGCCTAGATGCACGCGTGACAGAAGAAGCATACGTGCAGTAAGATCTATCAGATCTTGGATTGGTAGACATAAATGATGATGATGATGTTCCGACCACTAGCTAACTTCCTTGAAATCTAGCCCGTGGTCACAAAAGAGGCTAAGAAAGCATCCCGGTGGAAGAAAAAACAAGTACAAAATAGTACTCGCACCGCATTGCCGCAGTAGAACCAATACGTATACAATAGCGCAAGCACTCCTGCCCTTTTGATCCCTCGGAATCTTTATTGTGGTGTCCAGGTTTATGCTGAACTACAAAGCCGCCTAGATGCACGCGTGATGGAAGAAACAACGGCGGTAGAAACGGCAATGGCGATGGCAAGGGATGCCGTTGACCGACAGTCTCTCATCGAGCACGACTGGCAGCTTCAGGTCAGGCATAGTCTAAACCTACCACGCGGCAACTGTGTTGCATCTATTTCTTTGTTTTGCTTTTTACCATCACTTTTACTTTCGAGGTAAACTCGTAGGCGTCTTTTACCCTCAGCGGCCTACTGGACACGCCGTGGTCGCAGGCATCTTCCCTTCTCCCACCGTGTTTATCGCGCATAGGGTTTAGCATTCCCGCTGCTCGTCGATTGACTATACTACTGGAGCCCTAATTTTGTCATCTTGAACTGGTGAAGCCTATGCTTTTGTTTCGCTTGCCACGTCCTGGCCAGAAACAAAAGCGATCCTAACCCATTTGTGGAGGTATAACATCGCCATCCTCCGTCGTCTATTTCCTACCCCAATGGTGCAACGGTGTTGTGGTGCCATGGTGCTGTGCTTCAAAGTCGTTTGACGCATGCTACTAATAGTACTAATAGTACGGTAAGGGGTGCACCTAAGGTTTCTTCTTTCTCCTCAGTTGAATTGAATAGCTCTATACCCCACCAAAAAAAGTGCTACCTCCATCATGGTGCGCGTCGTTTGACGATGGACGTACACGTTCTTGTCCTACAGGGTGGGTCATTCGACGTGGACGAGAGCGTGCGGCTGGTGCCGGTGCCCGAGATTCACCCTCCATACAGCGAGCCTGCAGAGGTGGGTCGATTTGGTTGGTCTGGAAGAAGTCGATCGTGAGTCGTACTGGTTAGTCTGAAGTCTATCGTACTGCGGGTATCGCCAAAATAACATTTTTTTTGTTTGGACTATGCTCAGAGCTTTTCATGAGTTCATAACCGTAAACAAATCTCGAGTGCAAGTGCGACGAAGAAATTGAGATGTTCTATTTTTATTATTTTGTTTGCCATCCTCTAATGTTCAGCACGAGCTTCAACGTCGATCACTCAGAAACATTCCTAGAAAAAAGAAGAAAACCAAAAGGGAAACAAAAAAAGGAAACCTATGCACGAAGTCTAATTCCTGTCTGCACCTACTTCCAGCTTATACTTAAAGTACGATCGTTCAGCGAAGGTCGGTTGCAGTCCAATTTTCAAGGCATGCATACAAGCCTCGAGGTGATGCAACACACAAACCAATCTGGAAGAGTGGAAGGTTTTGATCCCGCATAAACAGACTTGACATCTGTTGACACTCGAATAACACACATATCCATTAATTTATTACTTACCTGGTATGTTTGTTTTTTGTATCTGATGACATATATCAGGTAACCATTATTTTCGTGCGTTCGTTGTGTGCCGATTTTGTTCTATTTGTGCCACTCAGAAGAGCGTGGGCCGCACAAAGGACGTTGGCATCTGATGACATATCCACTAATTTCGCGTATCTTGTGACGTATCCGTTAATTTCGTACGCTATTTGTGTGTAACTATTTTGTTCGATTTGTGCCTTTCAGAAGAGCGTGGGGGTGTTCGGCGAATCACAAGCGCTCCGCTTACAAGACGCTCTATATTCCATCCGGCATACGGGTACAAGGGGGGACGAGGTGGCGGTGGTCACACCGGAAGATGTGGTGGATGCCTTGCTCAGGTACAGCACTTGCTGTAATGTTGTTGCCCCTGCCTACTGTACTCGTACTACAGATCGCCTACCCTAGACCGTTGGCAACGCTGTGCTTCGTATCCCTTTTGGGACTTAAGATGGAAAAAGTGACGACAAAAAATGACGATGACAGCATCGGCCACTATTATGGACGGTCACAAGACCCCCACTCATACTCTAGACCCTCCGCGCATAGCTAGTACGGATAGCTACGAAATTGCGGCAGGATCTTCCAATGGCTTGACTCTTGCTCATACTCTAAGCCCTCCGCGCATAGCTAGTACGGGTAGCTACGCCGCATCATCCTATTTGTAGTATCCGATCACCAAGGCGCCATAGTACCACTGGTTGGTTGGGGGAATGATACTTTTGATGTCCGAACTACAATGCAAGGAGTCGCATGGTACGACACGGGCACAGCATGGTTCGATTTGTACTGCTGCGCGCTCACACTATACGTAGACGGTTGTATTATACCAAACAAGTACTTTGTTTGGTCGATGTCTCTGGTTACATTAGACCAAATTTGTCCTTTGTTTGGTCTATGAATCCGGTTGTATTAGACCGAATTTATCATTTGTTTGGTTGATATCTAGGGGTCCCAAAAGGTCCTGGTGCATATGATGTACCGTACAGAGCAACCAATAAGAAGCAGAAACACTGACCCATTCCAGGTTTCTTATTTGGGGGAGGGTGCATTCTACACTAAATTCACTATAACGGCTCCCGGATTTATTATATTCTTGTAAATATCAGTCCGCTTTTCTTATCACCCTGTTTCTTATTAGCTGTCCTGTACTGTATGATGGCAGATTGTCCGAGGAGGAAGGAGCACTTCCGGAATGTTGGTCATGTGCGTCTAAGGAGGAATTGATGCAGGTGAACCATTAATAGAGCGGGCGTGCGCCTTTTGCTTTAGAACTGTACCCACGTTTTAGGGGACAAACTACTTGGAATTATTGAGGGATGGTTTTTGCGGTGGTCAAAAGGTTAACCGCATAGGCTAACTCTTTTTGCGTGGTCTACTACGCTCGCTGTCTTTGGCCCCGACTTTTTTTGTGAAGTTCGCAACAAGGAAGGGTCTTTCACTTGCCATGAACAGCGTATCTGATGTTCAGCTAACCTCCATTTTTGTGTACATAATATGTGCATAATGTTCAGCTAATCCCTAGTTTTGTGTTGTCTACTATGTTCCTTGCCTTCGGCCCCATTTTGTTTTGCAGTTCGCAACAAGGGTCCTAGATCCGAACGACATCGGGCAGGTGGAGGTGTCGAAGGTGGTTTCGTCCATCGCGTCTAACACTCCCGAGGAGGTTTTCCTTCCTGAGATTGCGTCAAACTGTGTGTTCTCCGTGCATAGCAACGCCAAGTCGGTTCCGGGCAAGACTTAGTATACTTGTATGTAGGACGTCGATAGCACGGTTTCGTTATCCTTCACTCAGAGTATGATGTGTTCTGCGAGCACAACAACTCAAAATCGATACCGGACACAAGACTGTACTGAAGTATATATGCAGGATGTCGATGGCACGCTTTGCGGCGTCGGGGGGCATCCTCTGGGATATCCTCGCAGGTTCATTACTTATATGCGTGGGTAACTACTTCTATGCGTGCCCCATGGTTTTCGTCGACAATTTTTTTTTTTTCAACACGGCGCAGAGCGGTTCTTCGGAAAGCAGCGTGGATGGAGTATTCGGATGTAACTACTGTAAATAGTCTATAAACGTGAATGGAATTAGTCAAGTACAACACTTGATACACGCGCCTTCGCGCGTCTTTATAACAAGCGAACCTTGAAGCATGGCCGCCCAGCCGAACACATGGTGAGCGCAAAGTATGATGCAAGGCTCCAATGCGAATTCATCTTCCAACATGCCAAAGCTGTCTCAGGTCTCTGCCGGGCGGAGATCGGAGTCAACGTAAATTCCTTAACTCCTTTGGGAGTTCAGAGGGAAAAGTCGTTTAAAAGAATTGACGATTACAGCGTCGGCCACATGAAGCAGTCCGGGCTGCTGGGGTAAGAGATGCGTCCGACCTGCAATGCAAGTAGCTGCACCACACGCGCGCGCAGCATGGTGATACTCGTACTGCTCCACGCTCTTCCTAGACGCCTGATTTGACTAATTCGACCGTGCTCGTCTCGTTTTTGATGGGTACAGTATGCATGGGTCCCAAAAGGGTTGATGATCACCCCATCACCACCCAACAACTCACCCTGTTGCATGGAACATTCAAGCAGTACGCGCTCACTTCCCATCCATTTTCCAAAACGTGGCGTTGTGATGTACCTGGTATACCTCGTATGCCCCACAGCGTAACAGGGAATGTATATCCATGTCACCGTGCACGCTCATCATTTTCTACGGTACCGCGTACTTGTGCAGACAAGTCTCCGACGGCGAGACTCTGTCCAAACGTGCTCTATTAATACGTCGAAGTAATACAGTTATATGTCTCTCTCATGAGTGTGTCAAGTGGATGAGCACCTCTGGCTCCGGTGTTAGAGCGATGCTCGGCCCGAGCTGAGTGTTCAGATCCATATATCCATCTACCTAGGAAACCCGAGCATGAACCCAGGACATCCCTTTTTTTTTTTAATCTCACTTTTACTATCTAGCTTCTGGACAAGCCGTGGTCACAGGTGTCGTCCCTTCTCCCCCCCGGTACGTGCGTTCATTTTTATCGCGCAGAGGGTTCAGCATTCCCAACGCTCGTCGATTTAATCCCCTGGCGACCACAGACACCAACACATTATCAACACTTCATACAATATCTGGTACCAGGTACTCGTACCATATACGTACTACTGCTGTACCCTACGTAGGTAATTCATAGGTACCTCTGGGATACGCGATGTATGCAGCAGTACAACAGTCTCCTGGTCGTTCGGTATCCGTGGCCTTGGAACCTCGCCGCTAATCGACTCGATCGAGTGTCGGTGCGAGCTTACCATATCTATCGACAAAAATAACAACTCTTAGGAAACAGTGCGCGGTCTCTATCCCTCCGCCAGTCTATATAGATACCCCTGGGATACCCGATCGCCCGTGGACACGTATGCTATGTGTGTACACAGCGAGGATTCAGAAATTTCCTCGCTTGCATCTCCTCGCGATATCTCTCGTTGACAGAGCGAAAAGCGAGCAATGCTACAGTAAGTTCGCTCGCGGGAGCCCCTCTTGAAGAAAAACGTCGGAAATAAATATCGATTACAGCATCGGTCACACGAAGCAGCTCGGGCTGCCGTGGGGCAGGGGCAGGGGGTGTTTCCGAAACGCAACTTTAGGAGCTATGCAACTCGCGCGCAGCATGCTGATACTCGTACTGGTGCGCGCTCTTTCTAATAGACGGTTGATAAGATCGCGCTTCTCGTGTTTTTGGTCGTTACGACGGCCCCCAAAAGTCTTCACGAACCCCCTGGGGTACGTTTACCTGTTTGTCTATTTTGAAATGAACCAAAACGCCATAAAATAATTTAGAACCCCCAAATTCAGTCGAAAGACGTGCTTGAGGCGTGACACACAGACACCTTCTTTCGGAGGGCTCACACCTGACCCGTCGCACACGCTACGGTACAAACAAGAACCCCCTTTTGGCACGAGTAGGGCGACTTGTCACTGCCCGCTTAAGCATGTCTGGAGCAAACTATGGGGCTGGAAGTGGGATTGGAAGTGGGGTTGCTGCTCCTCCGATTGTCAAACAGAGCCGGAAAAACTTGACTGAGGCGGAACGGAGAGCTGTGATATCCGAGCTCCTCATGGGAAGCGACTCGGGCACTCTAGCCAAGGGCGACCTCACGAGAGTGGCCCAGATGTTCGGCACCAACAGGCACTCCATCGCGAAGCTGTGGAAAGAGTACATCAAGCAGAAGGGAGCGGGTGTGGTTGACCCGGACTTGTCGAGCCGCCGCAAGGGGAATTCGGGTCACAAGGGCATCAACTTGGAGCATTTTCGGGATGCACTTGCAAGGATCCCCGAAAAACAACGCACCTCTCAACGAGCTCTTGCTGAAGCGCTTGGCATGCCGAGGTCGACCTTATCCAACAACCTCAAGAAGCTCGGGTTGCGCTTCCCGGCGAGAGCTGGCAAGCTCTCGAGCGCGCCTGTACCTGCGGTGCCTAAGGCTGCTACGACGGCGGCGTTGTTGCCTCCTGCTCCTCCTTGCCCGAGTACTATTGGTCGTCTGCCCGGCAGCACCGGCAATGTTGGTCGTACCATGCCCAGCAATATCAACATTATACGGCAGGGGGTGTCGTACGTTCAGGGCCCTCAGGGCCAGCTAAGACGGCTGAACCCATGATAAGGGCCATGCTAAAAGGCGAACGTTTGTCCGAGTGGAGATACTTTCCTCTGAGCTGGTCGGACGACAGGTGGGCTGGGTTGGTGTTGGTGGGCTAGGTTGGTGGTGTACGTGCGTACAAGGCGGCACAGCTTAGAAGGCTAGCACTGTGATAAGGGGCATGCTAAGGCGAACGTTTGTCCGAGAGCGATTCTTTCTCTGAGCGGGTTGGAACGACAGGTGGGCTGGGCTGGTGGTAGTGGGCTGGGTTGGTGGTGTACAATGCAGTACTTGGTTCAGGACGGTACGGTGCGTGAGGCATACATATGATACCTCGTTGTCCCCTCGTAGTTGACTTTTGCCTAGAACTGCAACCACTACTTTTTTTAGGGCAAACTACGTATGTACGAGTACTATTAATAGTGCTTGGAATTCGAGTACCAGGTACCTGGTAGGATTTTTTGCATGAGGACGCACGTTGATAGGCTGGGGTTATGGACAGTGCGGTGCGTGAGTGCGTGAGGCATACCACTCTGGACATAAATATAGGGAACGTTGGGGTGTTTATACGAATACCAAACGATCCTTATATTTCCGTTTAGAGTGGTCTGGGCGGAAATATGGGGACCGTTGGGGTGTATATGTGAATGAATACAACACGGTCCTTACATTTCCGTCTAGAATGGTACTGGTACATATCAACCACTCTGGGCGGAAATATAGGGGCCGTTGAGGTTTTATTATGAATGCCAAACGGTCCGTATATTTACGTCTAGAGCTGTACATCTCATCCCTCGTTTTCCATTTTCCCCTCGTTTTCCGTTTTTTTCAACTGCAACCACTACCTGGCGCAAGACACCCCCGGTATACCGTGTTATGGCTAGCGCCCTTTGGTTAGGACGAAGCACGTACGAGTACTTCGGATCCGGGTAGCATTTTTTTGTGCAGGACGTACCGTACAGACTTGGCTGAATGGACGGTGCGGTGCGTAAGGGATACCACGTGATCTGGGCGGAAATATAAGGTCGGTTCGGGTGTTAATATGCATACCAAACGGTCATTACATTTCCGTCCAATGTGATACATATCATACCCTACGTAGTTGGCGTTTTTTTTTACTGCAACCACTACGCGGCGCAAAACACCCCCGGTATACCGTGTTTTAGCTAACGCCCTTTTTTTAGGACAAGGTGTCTGTACGAGTACTTGGAAGTCGTTTTTTTTTTTTTGCGCAGGACGCACCGTACCGTACAGCAGAACTTGGGTCATGGACGATGCGGTGCGAGAGGCGTATGATACCACTCTGGGCAGAAATATAGGGACCCATTGGGTTCTTAATATGAATACGAAACGGTTCTTATATTTATGTTTAGAATGGTCTGGGCGGACATATAGGAACCGTTGGCGTGTTAATATGAATACCAAACGGTCCTTGTATTTCCGTCTAGAGTGGTACCAGGTACAATTTCACCAGGTACACATCATTTTCGGCCTTGTTGGAGTTTTTTCAACTGTAACCACCTCAACACCGTACTTTCTTTTTTAGGACTAACTACCGCACCCTGCACGAATACGAATACGAATACTATTCGTACTCGTTGACTTCGTGTTCGGTTTGTGGGCCAATTATTCATTCGTGGACGGATACCCTCGTCGGAGGCGGAAGCCTGGACCAAGTATTCGTCCGTGGACGAATACTCAAATACTCGTCTGTGCACGAATACCCTCTCAAAATGATGGGGCGAGCACGAGTACTTGGAATTTGAGTAGTTTTTTTTTGCGCAGAACGTACGTACAGCAGTGGTTTGCGTCTGAATCTACTGTACGAGTACCTGGTTAGTATTTGGTACCAGGTACCTGGTACCAGGTACCTGGTACATATGATACATATACATTTAAGGGTATGGATATCGAGGTTTGGTCTTTTTTATATTTTTATCTCTTATATAAACGGGACGAAGTACTATAGTAGTATCATAACTTTTGTTTTCTTACTTCCGTTTGTATGGCCTCGCTGGTGTGCAGTCCTGGGACGTTTCTGGCCCGATTTTCGCCGTGGGTCGGGGGGGGGGGGATGTACTCGTAGGGGGGGGGGAGGGTGGGTTGCACACAACGGGAATCGCGTCCTGACCCGCGCTCGTTTCGGTGAGATCGCTGAAAGCGCTAGGAAGAACGTGACGGAAACTTGCGAGCTACTTGAAAATAGCAAGTAAGGGGTGGCAGCACCCAGCCTTGACCCAGAAGAGCTTTGGTTCGCGTCCTCACTACGGGACAGCGCGTGGCCACCGCGGTTTTTTGGCGGCAGCGTGAAGGGGGGCGGGGCGTACTCATTTGTTGCTTGCCTTAGTCATTTGGCCGTTGACCACGCACCCCTTTCGAGACGGAACACCGTTCTTGCTCCATGTAGAGACACCTCCAACATTACGTGGGTGGCTGGGGGGGTACTAATGG
>JAYJMJ010000686.1:80074-95173 GCA_036873875.1 Laminaria ephemera | reverse complement strand
GAGGCCCCTGACCCTGCCACCCCCCTCCCTCATCTTCCATAAGTAGTTCTTCATAGGATGCAGCTTACCCTTCATGCAACTCGCCGAACACCTCACGGCGCTTCGCGCTTGGTGCAGGCGATGTCTGCCTGGTGGGTCAAAACCCAACATGCTCCGTCCTGGCATTGTAGGGATGCTAGGGTCTACGGCCTTATGACTACGGCTCTGCATGAACCGAGTACACCCCTCCCGCCACCCCTTGACCCCATCCCCCCTCCCCTCTCTTCGTCGGGATAACGCAGCGAGCATAGCGTGGAACCCATTGAACCCCCCGTTCTCAGCAAGAAAGTACCCACATGGTGCCGGAGTCCGCCTGACAAGAGGTTCTTCGTAGGATGCAGCTTACCCTTCATGTGACTCGCCGAACACCGCACGGCGCTTCGCACTTGGTGTGCGCGACGTCTTCCTGGTCGGTGAAAACCCGACGTGCTCCGTCCCGGCAATGTAGGGATTCAATGGTCTATGGTCATTTAACTACGGCATGAAATGGGTACACCCCCCCGTCAAAGTGCCGAAGTCCGCCTCACAAGTGGCTCTTAGTAGGATGCGGCTCACCCTTCATGCGACTCGCCGATCACCTCACGACGCTTCGTGCTTGGTGCACGCGATGTCTCCCTGGTCGTTGATATCCCGACGTGCTCCGTCCCAGCATTGTAGAGATGCGAGGATCTATGGTCATATGACTACGGCTATGCCTGAAATGAGTACACTCCGCCCTCAAGGTGCCGAAGTCCGCCTCACAAGTGGTTCTTAGTAGGATGAAGCTCACTCTTCATGCGACTCGCCGAACACCTCACGGCGTTTCGCAATTGCTCCACGCGATGTCTGCCTGGTCTGTGAAACCCGACGTGCTCCATCGCGGCAATGTTGCGATGCGAGGCTCTATGGTCTATGGTCATATGACTACGGCTATGCATCAAACCAGTAGAACCCCCCCCATGATAGACTTACAAACTACGGCTATGCATGAAATGAGTACACCCCTCCCGCCACCCCCTCTTCTCGTCGGCATCAGTGAGAGCGTTTCGTGTAGAGCCCCTTGACCCCCCCCCCCCCCTCCCCCGTCTCCTCCTCAGGATGAGGTTTTAGAGAAGTCCGTGCAAAGCCCCCTCAACCCCCCCCCTCCGCCTCTCTCCTCCGCGGGATAGGCCGGAGAGTGCAGCGGAGAGCCTCTTGAGCGCCTCCCCCGCCCGCTCATCCTCTCTTCCTGTATACAGTGGGGTACCCGTTTCAAGAGCGTCCACGAGAAGGTTAAATGGACTTTAAGAGCGGTCAAATCGACTTGTCACGCCTAGTGACGCCTACACTACAACCTATAGGATACCCACTCTGAGATAGGAGCGGTACGGACATAAGAGCGATAGCACTTGTTTGTTCCGAGGGGCTCTTAAATCGGGTACCCCACCGTATCTGGCGTCCATGTATTCTGTTTGGGACAGGGCATGGCGAACGCGAAGATGCAGGAGTATGGCGGCGGCGGTGGCAACCCGTGGGGCTTCGCCATCGCTGACACGGTAAGGCGTGAGGCAATCGTCTCGACGGGCGCTACGATAGTGCTAGCACCTCTTGGCAAAAATATGTCTGGCTGACTGGGCTCCTCAACGGAGGAACAACCCAATAGAGTTGGAATATCATTTGTGTTTAACAATACCAGGTGTTGTTTAGTTTGCACCCAGGTCATGGGATTGTTCCTCGGGTTGCACTTTCATTTGTTTTTGAAGTCGGCTTTCGGGTGTGGTGTAGAGCTCCTTTTGGTAAGAATGCTCAAAAACGCTAGGTGCACCCATGCGTCCCTTCAAGTATTGCATGACTTGTTGTGTTGGCAGTACTGATTTCGATCTGGTTGGCACCTGCTTCCTCCACCGGCACCGTTTTGTTAATGTGTTTTCCTACAAAAACAATAAGTATGTTGTGCTATAAGGCATGCTGTTACTGCTTTTTACCCTGGTATGTTCTAATTCTATGATACATTTGTTTATCGTTCCTCTGTTTCATCAGCTGGCGTTTTCTAAGGTGAAGGCTAAACTGGGTCTGGACCAGGCCAGTGGTTGCTTCACCACCGCCGCGCCAATTGCCATCGAGGTGAGTGCATGCTACTGGATACATTATGCTAGCGTGTATAAATACCCATGCCATGTGGTTGACATTGCGACCTTCTCCTCGCGATTACGGATGAATTTAGTTACGTTTCTCGAGCAAGCAACCGCTCCCCGCAGAACGTGCCACATATTATGTGTGTCGTATGACGTCTTTACTGTTTGCTTCTCGGTCCTTCCTGCCTGCAGATTGTCTAAGTGTTAGGGTATTTACCATCCCTGACCATTTACGTCATGGAGGTGTTCGGGCAATCAGAGAGCTCCAGGCTGCAAACGCTCAATCTCCTCATCAATATGGCCGTTATCTTTGTGCTTCTCGAGCAAGCTAAAGCTCCCGGCAAAACGTGCCGTATCCTTGCTAATACAGCTGATGTGTTTGAGTTTTCCAAGCAAGCTAAAGCTCCGGGCAAAATACATCGTTTAGTTATGTCATCTGACCTCTATATGTACCGTGTGCTACCTCCTCACCCCGCCCTTCCCGCTTGGTGATTGGCTACGTAGGTCTTGGAGTGTTTCGCCCTCCTGAAGATTCATCTGTAGTTCGTTTATTGCGCCGATCGATCGACATCCTGGAACAGTCAAATTTGATTAGTGACCCCTCTGTGCAATACAAACCAAGTCATGTGTGCCATATAATATGGGCTCTACTACTGCAATCTCCTTCTTGTCCCGATTCTGTAATCCCACTCACGTATTGCCCATTTATATATAGGTGTTGGAGTATTTCGCCTCCCTGAACATTCACGTGATGGAGATCTTCGGCCAATCGGAGTGCACCGGGCCGCAAACGCTGAACACCAAGGAGGCCTGGAAGATGGGCACATGCGGCCGCCCCATGCTTGTGAGAAGAAACTGCCACGCTTTGTACATACCTGGTACCTGGTATACGATAATAGGGATAGCATGTTTTGGCGAAGTTGTTTCTGGCTTACGGGGCTGCCTACTGAAGAGCTACAAAATAGCGATGGAATCCCATCATTTGTATTTTACAATAGTGATCGACGTTGAAGCTCATGATGCACATTGTCCGGTGGAAAACACAATAAAAGTAATCGTATAGTCTATACTCGTTGTATACCTAAGTAGGCCGTGAGATTGATCATCGGAACGCATTTTCACTTGTTCTCAAAGTCCGTTTTCAGGCGAGGAATGCAGCTTGTCAACTCAAGAGCCTCAGAAAAAAAGTGGTGAACCTCTACCGTAGCATTCGTCTTTAATTTGGTGCACACATTCGACACGAACCGTGATAAGTATCTGTTTCACCCCGAGGTTGGGGGTGATTCTCCAGTACAACGACAGGCCATATGCAGAACCTGTGCCAGATTTTGGTGGGAACGGATGTCGTTTTGCTTCCTGAAACCCTGCACGACCGACCTCGTGACGTACCTGGTATTTCGTTAGTACACCATGTTTATGTTAGCCATCCGAAAATGTGTAGTATGAGTTTCAAGGTCTACGACTCATAAGCTAGTTTTCCCTGTTTATGGCGAGGTTTCCGCTCTTCTGGTGTCCCCGGTGCCGAGGTGTGCTGGAGAACGAAGGCAGAAGCCAAGGGATACATTAAAACAAAACATATGCACGAAATTTATCTCACTTATTCTATGTACCTATATCCGTCGTATCGTCGATCTATCATGATAATGTTTTTTTGCCATCAGGGGACGGAATGTAAGATCTTACCGGACACTGGAGAGCTGTGCTATCGCGGGCGCCACATCTTCATGGGGTGAGTTGGAAAAATCTAGGTTAATATACGCAAACACAGGATTGATATTTCGACATTGTTTTGGAGAAAGATACTTCTGTACTACGACCGTCTTTCATTCCCTTTCTTCTTTCTTCTTCGTGCTGCCCATATAGATCAGCCCTGAAGAGTGCTGTAACGGGCTGTTAGCTACGAGTACATATTTACTACTCCAAAATTATACACAACGGTAGCTTTCAATAGGTCGGCCTTCAAGTGGGTACACCTGAGGAAGGAGAAGGGACTGGGTGAAAAAGTTGGTCTTCGGTGTATTGATTTGTCGTCTTTCGCGTTAGGCACGGTCGAAAAAAGACGCAAGCACTTGTTCTTCATTGAAATGGAGCATGCGCTGCACATTGTCGGGAGGCAAGTGAAATAACAAGAGGTCAGCCAAGACTAGTTGCTAGAGGCTTTTCACCTGTTCGCCGGCAAGGTAATGCGATAAATAAGTATACATTGATCGGCGGCGGATATTTTGTGTTTTATTCTTCAAAACTGAAGCCAATATGTGTACCATCCACATTCCACGCAGTAACGCATAGACTAAGGTTGCTGCACCCGTCGAGGGGACGTGTTAAGCCAACATAGTAGGCTACCACTCTGCATAGAGGTATCTATCTTGAGCAATTTATCCCTGCTGTTGTTGTTGAGCTTCGTACGGATGGACTTGTTACCATCCACATTTCAACTAGTAGCGCATTGATGAGAGAGTGCTGCACCTAGCGAGGGGTCGTGTTCACCCCATGCAATAGGCTACTACTACCATTTCATAGAGGTACCTGTTCTTCAACATACTCTCCCTGTTGATGAGCAGTCCGTGGTTTCCTTCAAACAAGAAAAAGCGTAGAAAAGGACGTTGGGAGGATGCGAACCCCAGGTTGTGTTATTGATAGATGTACATCAGAATAACCATTGAGAAAACAGTCAGCATGATGTACATCTAGCAGGATGGACTCGTTAACATGATCGGCGGCTAATACTGTGACCCTGTATTTTACACGAAGGTTATAGATCATAACTTGGTCTTGCGATCGTTACACAATGATATCTTAAAGGTACCTGCACGAGCCAGAGAAGACGGTTATGACGATTGACGAAGGAAAAACACGATACTATAACATCGAAATTCTATATTTCGATGCAATGAAATATCGATATTCCGTATCGAGACCTTCGATCCGATATTCAACAGTATGGATTACATATTGTGCTTGCGACCGTTACACAATGATGCCTTAGAGGTACCTGCACGAGCCGAAGACGACGGCTATGACGATCGAGGAAGGCAAAACTCGCTCGATGCGATATATCGAAGCTTTCGATCCGACATCCAACATAGGCCATATCATAATCTTACGACTGTTACAAATGTCACCTTAAAGGTACCTGAACGATCCAGAAAAGACGGCAATGACGATCGACAAGGACGGCTGGATGCACAGTGGAGACATTGCCACTTTCGACCAGGACGAAGACCCCAGGGTACCGGCACCCAGGTGCAGATAGAAATGAGGATTCGGTCTGTCGGATGCGTAAAGCGTTTAGTTTGTCGGGATGTGCGGCGGGTTCATGCGCCTCGCGGGCAGCATCACGGGACTCATCTCGATAATAGATCATCTAGATAATCTAGATCATCTATGCCATCTAGATGAGATTTATCGTCTAGACTTGATCGATCATATATCTGCAGTTTATTGCGATCTCGTGCGGGACATGTATTGTACAGAACCAACCCAGGAAGCATGTGCTAGTGGTAGATCGTGCAGATCATACGGCTCCCACCCGGCAACACGATGTACTGTTGATCATGAATGTCATACAGATCACGGGTTTGTCTGCCGTGAATTACTTAAATTGTCAGATGGGCATCTGATCTGCCCGATGCTTGAAACGTTTTGTTTGTCGGAATGTGCGGCCGGTTCATGCGTATCACGGGCCGCATCACTATCACGGGCCGCATCACGATCTGGATTATCTACATCATCTAGACCATCTAGATCATGTAAATCGTATATTTCTAGAGCATATAGATCATCTTAATCGTCTATTTCTAGATCATGTAGACCATCTATAAAATAGAGCATCCAGACTATATATACACGCAATGAAAGGCTGATCTGATTTATCCGATGCGTGAAACGTTTTGTTTATCGGACTGTGCAGCGGGTTCATGCGCATCACAGGCCGCATCAAGGAGCTCATCATCACGGCGGGGGGGGAGAACGTCCCGCCGGTGTTTATCGAGGTGACATACTCTGTAAACACATCGGCCAATCAAAACGATTCGACATTTACCGTTTTTAAATAGTGCACACGTCGACCGATCAGATCGAATCGATGTGTATATACATTATAGTTGGCATCAAAGAGCTCCTCATCATGACGGGGGGGGAGAGCGTCTCGCCGGTGCTGATCGAGGTAAACCCATATCGGTCCATCAGAATGGATCGCATTTGTTACATGGCACCTGGTACCGGCATACGTAATATGATAGCAAGAGCATGAAAACGCCAACAATGCACAATATTGGGCTTTATATGTTGGTATTTTGGCGCGACTTTCGTGGGGGACCCATCGGCGACCCATGGTAGACCGATGGGTGATCCATGGACGAATCCACGGACGACCCACGGGTGACCCACGGGCGACCCAAGAGTGGCCCACCGGTAATGTAAGGGTGGACCACTGCTACGGTAGGGGGGGTACCCCCATTTTTGCTACCGGGGATGGGCCAGCGAGTGACTCTACACTTCGCCCAACACCAGACATACAAATACACTTTTGGCGTAGCGTACCAGCCCTTCCTCCACGGTGGTGCATATAACAGCTGAGTATCCACTCACGAGCACCGAGCCGTTGAAAACGCTGGCCCTAAAAGTGACACCTCAAACATAGCCTTCACCGGTGACCCACGGGTGGCCGGCGGGCGACCCGCGGGTGACCCATGGGCGACCAATGGGCTACTATCATGAAGTCGGGGGTGACCCATGGGCGACCCACAGGCTATTCGTGGGTAGCCCATGGGTGACCTATGGCTGTCCGACAGGCTACCCGGGGGTGACCCATGGGCGACCCATGGCTGTCCCACGGGTGACATACCGGCAACCTACGGATGATCCATGCGTCAGCCATGGGCGGCCCACGGGCCGCTAGTTTGGGCCGCCCATTGGAGACCCATGAGCTACGAAGAAAACCGCGTGGGTGACTCACGGTGTTCCCATGGCCTAGTACCACTAAGTCATGGGCCACCACAGGCGATCCACGGGTGACCCATGGGTGACCCATGGGCTAGTGCCATTAGGCCATGGGCCACCGCGGGCGACCCACGAGTTTCGCGTGGGTGGCCCATGGACAAGTACCACTAAGCAATGGGCTACCATGGGCAATACACGGGTGGGCCATATGTGACCCATGGGTGACCCATGGGTGACCCGTGGTTGACCCTTGGGTCATCCCTGGATGACCCATGGCCGACCTATGGCCGACCCATGGACTATCCGTGGGTGATCCATGGCCATGGGTCGCCCATGACCCGTGCGTCACCCTTGATTGTTCCGTGTGCTCAGATTGTACCCAAGCTATGGGTCATGTCAGTAGCAAGAACAAGAATAGCCCATAGCATCCAAGGCTGACCTTTAGGTGCCGACTGGCGGCTGTGCCAAACCATGCTATTTCCTGTTTCAGAGCGTGCTCAAGATGGAGCTGCCGTGCACCGCAGCCGATGGGCGCGGTGCAGGTCTCCTCATGTATGTCAGGAGGTTCAGAGACGTTTCGTTCACCCCTACCGTAGCATGCATAGACCGACAGGGCAAACCCATATTTTTGCGCGTTTGTCAGAAAGCTTTCAAGGCGGAGCTGCCGTGTATCGCGAACTGCATGGTCGTCGGTGACAAGAGGAAATACCTCACCATCCTCATCGCCCTTAAGAGCGAGGTGAGTGCCGTCTAATCACCATTACCCCTGCCCTACTGCAAGCGTTGTCCTACTCTAATTCCAAGTAGTGTGGCGCCAAAAAAAGTAGATCCAGTTCTAAAGGAGTTAATCTCGACGCAAGTGTCCCTTGCCCAAATAATAGTATTGTTGCAATTTGCTTGCAATTCGGAATCGACGATTAGCGTTTGTTTGCTTGACATCAACCATCGGTTCGCTTCAGATAATCGACCGTGTTTGTGCGTATCCATGCTATTTCTTGGATTTGATGTTTGGGCTGTTATCAATAATCACCGGAGGCTAGAAAAGGTATATCGCCGGCCTTAAGAGCGAGGTAAGTGTCAACAGCCCAGGGGGGTATTGTCGTGTTAATTCGTGAAGTGCAGGCTGCACCAAGAGTGCTTCTGTGCAGCGAAAAGCGGTTTCCCCATCGATTTATTAGCGTAGCGATTGCACAACATCAACCAGGTGCGCATGAGGCTCAGAGTGCATTATCCAATACGCCCCCTTGATGGGATTTTAGTAGGCAGGAGGGACGTAGAACATGTTGGTATTGGCTGCACATCATCTAGATGCGTATGCACGGTACTCACAGTCCACACGAGTCCTTTTGGTGTCCAGTGGTCTTCTTCTTGGAGGGAACGCGTTTATGGGTAATCGATGTTGAAGCTCGTGCTGCACATTGTCGGATGGCAAACACATTAAAAATAATAAATCAGCAGTAGTAGACAATAGACATCTCCGTGGACTGAACTCGAAAAACAAGGGCGGGTGACTGGCCTTAGCCAGCCCCGGATAGCTCAGTGGGTCATCGAAGAGTCATACTACAGTAGTAGGGGGGTACTACTTTTGGGGTCAACAGTTTTTAACTGGCGGGACTCCTCAGTCGATGCTAAGCCGGAATTAGGTACCAAAAGGAGTTAGACTTCGTGCTTAGGTCTCCGTTTTTGGTTTCCCTTGGATCCGAACATTATTTTTGGTGGGTCCTTTGTTGAAGAGCCCCGTCGGTGTGAAAAACAATGGACCCAAAAGTGCAACCCCTGCCTTCACGGCTCGATTGAATTTCGAAGTACTGTGGACGGGAACGGAAATACGAGGGTGGGGGATTAGCCATAGCCAGCCCCGGATAGCTCAGCAGATGTCGAAGAGCCATACCATGGTACGGACGCATGCTACGGTAAAGGTGCACAAATGTTTTTCTGGGGCTCCCCACTTGAGGAGCTCGAATACCTCTCCCAAAAACTGATTTGAGGAAAACTGAAAGTGCTACCCAGAGTACAGCCTCATGGCCTAGTTATACAGCGAAAAATATTGAAAAACAATATTGAAATTCCCGACGATTTTGGGTTAAGGAGCCCCGTCATTCAGAAACAGTACAAACATTAAAGTGCTACCTTTATCGTAGCACGAGTCTACGAGGGGGGCATTTTTCGGCACGACATTTTGTTTTTTTTTTCACTTTTTTACTTTCCAGCTTCTGGACAAGCCGTGGTCACAGGTGTCGTCCCTTCTCCCCCCGGAACGTGCCTTCATTTTTTATCGCGCAGAGGGTTCAGCATTCCCAACGCCCATCGATGTTCATCGAATTTTGCTAACTCACGCTCTCGCGCTTTCCGCAAGTCAATTTTTAGCACAAGAAAACGTCCCTACGAGTACGAGTATGCACTCGGGGAGGCTCGAACCCGCGACATTGACCTTAGTGGTTACGAGGTTAACCCACTAAACCATTGGGGACGCCGACATACCTATCTGACCACGGGTCATCAACTGAGAAACCACCCAGCGTATTTTAGTAAACGATTACAATACGACAGCTGCGAGTTCTGCCGATAAAATGATCGATGTTCAACTTTGGAAGCTGCGAAATACGTCGGCCACACAAGCTCTATACATACTTCGAAGTATATATTTGCAGTGGTTTGTTTCTTGAACACCGTTGAATCCTGCCACAATCGGACAGATCACGATCTAGACCATGTAGATCCTCCACCTGCCGTTATAATGCTGTGCAGGGTCTGTGTAGTACAGATCCAACCTAGAAAAATGTTCTAGCTTATTTTGCAGATATCCGACTGTCACCCGGCGTCGTGATCTATGGGCCACGTAGATCATCTAGACCAGGGATATATCTGCCCTGAAAGACATAGATCATCAAACGGGATCTGATCTGTCCGATGTGTGAACACCTCACGTTTATTCGACCAGAATGATGCGGACGGGTTCCCCAGAGGAACGCTGGTTAAGGACAGCTTAACGGCGTGCGAGAAGATTGGCAGCGACGCCACAACTATCGAGGAGGTCAAGGGAGACCCCAAGGTAAGAGTGCTTGTGAAGATGACCCTATCTGACGCGTGGTAGGATAGATGTACTGTAGCATTTTTTGGCTATTTGTTTTCTGAACGACGAGGCCCCTAACCCCAAAATCGTCGGAACGTCATTCTTGTATTGCAATATTAATTATTGGATTTTATACGTACCTAGGCCATGGGTCTGTTCATCGAGGTGACCTCTAATGGGTTTTATACGTACCTAACCCTAAGTTCCACTCATGTCTTGCTAATTACCCTGGTATTGTTTTGTATACCTAGGCCGTGGGATTGTTCATCGGGTTGCACAATTATTTTTCTCTAAATCAGTTTTTGGGTGGGGTATAGAGCACCTCAAGTGAGGTATAGAGGAGTCTCAGATAAAACATTATATCATTCACCTATACCGTAGCATGTGTGTGATTGTCACGGATAGGCGTCATTTGTACAAGTTTGCCACCATAATAGTGATCTACAAGATGTCATCATGTTGATGTCCTGCGTGCTCCCGGGTTTTGTAAGAACGTCGTATGATCTGGTACGATATGTGCGAGGTGTACACGTCTCCGCGTTATGCTCTGTATAATGTGCACGATCTTTTGTACATAAGTCACAACCCGCTGATCTGTACGATCTCGGTCAGGAGGATCATGATCTGCCCGACGTGGTGAACCCCAAACCTGTGGCGATAGGTGGTAGTATGGTACCTGGTATGCAGGTATATATGTGTGATGTGTATCTTTGTTCTCGCGTCGTTTGTACCTCGTATCCTGCGTGTGGTGTCTGTGGTGTCTACTTGTGGTGTACAGTAGTGGAAGGAGTTCTCGATAATTAGTGTATTCTTCGTATAGTGATAGCATACCTGTGGTATGATACGCATGTATGTGCAATATGTATGCTCGCTGCTCATCCATCATGCTGTTTGCACCTCTCCTCCTGTGGTGTCTGTTGTGTCTGTCTGTGGTGTGCAGTGGAAAGGGTTTATTGACGCGGCGATGAGGGCGTGTAACAGCCGCACCACGTCCAACGCGCAGAGGGTGGCCAAGTGGGCCCTTCTGCCCCAAGATTTCTCGGTCGAGGGTAAGATTCGTCTTCTTTCTGGGAGTGTGTTTCAGCGACTTAACGTTGAAGCCCATGATGAACGAGGTCGGATGGGAAACATAATAACACAAATATTTCGAATCAGATCGACGTTGCGTCGTCAGCTGTGTAGGTGTATGCATTATCTAGAGGCTACAGTCAGTAGTACATGGTACCTACTGTATTCATACCATGGTATAGTAAGAATAACGCGCAGAGGGTGGCCAAGTGAACATTTCTGCAACAAGATTTCTCGGTCCAGAGTAAGATTACTTTGGGAATTGTTTTTGCACTCGTATGAATTGTAGGTTGTGTCTTCACCTGTTTCTCTAGTTGTATTGTAAACACACCTGCAATGCGTATATACGGCGGTGGTGTTGGAGTCATTATATGTGTTTGAGTTGAGTCAGCATCTCTTTTTATAAGGCGAGCGAAAACAAGCTTTCTCCAGGAATTAGCTGTAGGAATGGTGCCGATTTTTCCCAATCAATGTTTTCTTGAAACACGCCGCTCTTGTCGTGACTAATCGATATGCAAACGTCTCCTCACAGGTGGAGAACTGACGGCGACCCTCAAGCTTAAGCGCGCCGAAGTTTCTAAGAAGTACTCGACAATCATCGAGGGGCTATACGCGAGCCAGTAGCTTGTTTTTTTTCCCGTATATCTAGCCAATGGTGGTTCACATTACTCCATCGAGGGGGGTGCAGAAGACCGAGAACTTGCCACCGATTGAACGATGATGGTGACGATAAATGATGGCGATGATGTTGATGATGACGACGATGATGATGATCACGTCAGTTTAGGAGAAACAAGTATTGGCCCCCCTTTGTACCCTCCCCCCCCGCCTCCCCTCTTTCGAGTCTGTATCGCACATGTGTATCAATCGGGGGAGGTGTTGGCGTGTTAGTGTTTGCAGTAAACGTGTTGCCGCGGTTTATTTCTTTCATGGCGAGAGTGTGTAGGAGAAGGGAGGTGGTGGTGGTCCGTTTTGCGTGTAGTGTGGTGATTTGGGGTTGTGTGATGAAGCCATCAAGACTATTGTGCCGGTACCAGCGTGGCCAAGGAAGGCGGAGGGAGAGAGAGAGAGAGAGAGAGAGAGAGAGGGTGGTATTCTTCACAGGCAACAATAGAACAACATATTGATATGAACGGCGGCAGAACATAGGTGCAGGCATGTCACAAAAGATTATCGTGACTCACGCACGTTGCCAACTAAGACGCGAGAAAAAACCTCCAGTGATGAGTTAGTTTGACCTCGGACTGGAGAAACAACATGTATAGCGGTATGTGACGTCCCTGCCCGGCCCGTAAAATCTGCATGGTATATGCAGATTAACCTACTAGCCTACACGACCAGAAGAAAATGCGAACCATGCGAGTATTCCGGCCAGTTAATCGATCGAGTTTAGAAGATGTCAGTACTGTAGTAGTGGTCAACAGTGATTCTCATTCATTCCGCAACAAGCACAGGACCGAGCGGCCTCCTAACGTCCCTGCCGCCGGCACACAAAGGATCAAAGGGGCACTGCCAGCGATTGTTACAGCTGCGAAGTACAACGAATACTAGCTTAGAGAGGCATCACCCTCGTATACACCTGGTGTCAATATCCCGGTTGTATTCGTCCACATGGCGGGTCCTCCTGTCATACATGCTGAAGCTCTGGGGTCACGAAGTGATCGCAGCGTGAAGCTCGTTCGATACCTTCGACTTGTACCCCAGCGTGTGTACAGGATTGCAGCTCTGCCACCAACGCCTACGCCTCCATTGTTGATTGCGCAGTCAGCACCTGCGTCTTGCCCCCGATGTGATTGGGCCCTCCGCCTAAGAAGTCTGAGGTTGACTTGCGGGTGTACACGAAGGCCGTGGGTTGCCAGCAATGGTTCTCCGCCACCGTGTGCGAATTCCAGATGTCTTGCCGCGGGGATTGCCCGCGGTTGTCCTTCCGCTATCATGAGCATGTAAACCTTCTTTAGCTCGCAGCCGGTCTCGGTGTTGGGCTTGATTTCTGCGGGAGAGTGCGTCATGCGCAGCTCACCAGCAGCTGGTGCAACCCAGGTAAAGTACGCCGTGTCAGTCCGTTAACTTCCTTTGATAATGCTAATGCTCCGATTATCCCAGACGATGACGCTCCGTCAGCCACGAGAATCAATACTCTGTCAGCCCCAGGCGATGATACTCCGGCAACCTTTTGCGAGGATACTCCGGGAGCCCCCAGCAAATGGCGCTCTAGTGACCTCATGAGATGCTGATGTTGTGATTCCAGATGATGACAGTTCAGTGATCCCCGGTGATGATGCTGCGTCGATCGCAGGCGATGCTATTCCAGCGACCCCAGGCGAAATTTCTCAAGTGACTCCAAACGTCTGCGCTTTGGTGTTCCCAGGCAATGACGCTCCGGCAACCCCAGGGTTTAGGTCTTCAGCGATCCGCGGCGATGACGCTCCAGCAACCTCATGCAACGATACTCCGGCGGCCCCAGGCGATAGTGCTTCAGCATCCTCACAAAACGCGGGTGATCCTGTGATCCAAGATGGTGATGGTTCAGTGATCTCCGGCGATGATGCTGCGTCGATCCCAGGCGACGATGATCCAGCAACCCCAGGCGAAGATTCTCCGGTGGTCCCAAACTTCTGCGCTTTGGCGATCCCAGGCAATGACGCTCCGGCGACCCCAGGCTTTCGGTTTTTGGTGATCCCTAGCGATGACGTTCCCGTGATCCCAAGCGATGGTACTGTAGTATCGATCCCGGACGCAGGTGTTTCCCTGTCTGCATCAATATCCACTCTGGAAGAAGCAAACCCAAGGGATAGCGTAGGGTTCACCGTCTCCGGGCGTGCGGAACACCAACCGGTACGGCCGCCAACGTCAATCCCGTCAACTTTGGACCTAAACAAGACAACAGCATTGGGGAACGTGGTCTACGGTACGGGCTTTTTGTTGGTTGTCCTCTGGTTCACGACGGAGATGTTCCGCCGGAGATTAGGGAGTTCCATACTTAATGAGGGATTATTGTAGTGGGAATATGAATGTGCTCCTGCGGGAGAATGAGTGGGGGAAACTTGCTATGACCCGTGCCTCACTCTATGGCTCGGCGACTCGATGGTTCGATAATATATACATGTGTGATCATCTGGGAGTCAATCTTGCTCCGTATCCAACACTTTGTAAGACCTGTCAACGCTAAGAGAGGGCTCAACCGACAATTTTTCTCTTTATGGGGGACCCGTACTGCAATCAAGGTACGAAGGTGCCGTGGCCAATAAGCGTTGCGGACAATGAAAGGCGGCTCCTGAAGCAGGTTTCTCCTATATACTGCACGTGGCGCAGACCACCCCCAGTATACCATTTTCTGGCTAATTCCCAAAACCATATCGTGTATCAACGTATTGACACGGTACAAGCGACAAATGGGGAATTGTTTTGCACGTTTTCTAAACATTATTGGATGGAGGCAGCCCTGATCTACGTGATCTGCGAGATCTATATTTTTTCTCGTGGGCGTCTAGATTAATTCTCCGTGAGGTCTGTATGACCTGCATGATCTAGCACATGTTTGTAGTGAGGGAACCATATAATACAATCTACAGTATTAATAGTAGATCTTGCAGTGAGTTATGTATGACCTGCATGATCTAGCATACATGTTTACCCTGTACGGGCTTTTTTTCTTGATGGGGGGCCCGTACTGCAATCAGGGTACGAAGGTGCCGTAGCCAATGAGCGCTGTGAACCATACGATCTAGATCTTGCACACGTCTGCCGTGTGTGATCTACATAGGACGGCTGTTGCATAGACATTGGCCGAGCGGGAAGTGTATGATCATACAAAGCGCTTCGCTCCGCGGGCGGCATCCGCCCGCTACGCTAGCTCAGATAGAGCAAAACGTGAAGCGGACAGAG
>JAYJMJ010000686.1:44780-57462 GCA_036873875.1 Laminaria ephemera | reverse complement strand
GCCCAAGCAGGCTGGCTTAATTACACTTTTTAGCACGACTAGCCCAAGCAGGCTGGCTCTCTAGCGCCAGTAGCTGATAGCAAGCGACGATGCACGATGCACAGCACGACTAGCCCGCAGCAGGCGGGCTTCCAGCATCAGCATCTGAGGTGACGTAGGTCCCTATTTTTTGGCGCGGGGGAAATTAGAAACTCGCATTCTCTCGTAATTATTATTTTTGCCGTCCAGCAATGTAGCGTACATGTCGTTCGATATAAATCGAGTATCCTTCCGTAAAGCAGTGGTATCTCTTATATGACTCACCGCCAACCGTTTCCCACTTTCCCCTTCTTTAGGATTCCCCTCCTTGCCTATTGAGCTAACGGGGTAAAACGTCGACCATTTACCCAGCCCAGAGTAAGCTTTACACACCTCGGATAGATCACGATCTAGATCATAAACAGTGGATCCTGTACCTGCCGTTATGAGATATTGTGCAGGATCTGTACATACAGAGTGCAGATCCAACCTTGGAAACATTTGCTAGATTATATAGATCGTACGGCTCCCACTTGGTAACATGAGCTAGACCCTACAGATCTTCCCTGAAGGATCTAGATCATCAAGTGGGAATCTGCGATCTGTCCGACGTGTGAACCTTTATAACACTTGTTATGGTATCCCCGTCCCCCTATTGCGTGGAGGCATTATTATTGTCTATCCGCCCTCGGGACTTGTTTATCCGCTCTGAGAATAGAAGAGTGGGCAATTTTTTCCCCTTTCTGGTTTAGAACTTCATCCCCGGGCGGAACCAAAAGATATAACGATCTAATACTATTTGTGAGTGATACGAAATAATACAGCAAAAAAAATAATGGAAAGAAGTGGGGAAGGGAAACTGGGAAACAGTAGGCAGAGTCATAGGAGAGATACTACTGCTTGACGGAAGGATATTCGATTTTTTATATATTTATCGGAACGACATCTACGCTAGATTGTCGGAGGATAATAATAACTATTATGAGTGATTTATGCTACATTATACACTCTCCTCCCTGGCGAGTCCTGCTGGCGACCGACGCCAAATGTGAAGGTGTTACGTTCCCTACGACTATTGCCACCATAGGGGAAAACACTTTTTCGCTGAAAAATATGATCTGAATGATGGGGGTCCTTCACCCAAAATCGTCGGAATATCATCTTTGGTTTGCAATATTGTTCGTTGTAAACCTAGGCCAAGGGATTATTCATCGGGTTGCACTTCATTTTTCTCAAAAATCAGGTTTTGAGAGAGGTATAGAGCTCCTCATTTGAGGAGCTTCAGAGATTAATTGGTGCACCTCCACCGTAGCATGAGTCCAATTGAGCTATTTACGGAGGGCCATAGTAATCAGGACCCACGATATACACAAAAACCTATATATTCCACTATTTTTACTAACAAGTTTTGGTCCTGATTACTATGTTCCCCCGTAAATAACACGCTTGCTAAGATAGAGGTAGCACTTTTTGGATTTTTTTGTTTCTGAATGACGGCGCTCCTTAACCCCAAAATCGTCGGGGATGTCGTTCTTTTTTTCTCAAATCTGAATTTTGTTGTGTACCTAAGCCATGGGTTTGTCCATCGGGTTGCACGTTCAGTTTTACTCAAAATCGGTTTTTGGGTGAGGTTCGGAGCTCCTCAAGTGAGGAGCCCGAGAAACAAAATCGTGCACCTCTATCGTAGTAGCATGTGTCCTAACGGAGTAAAATATCGTCTATTACCAAGCCCAGGGTAAAGCCTTATTACACTTTCCCTCCCTCGGAACGGCGGGATCTCTGGCACGGGTCGGTTGACAGATCTCCGTGTACGGTCGGACGTGCCTACCCAACCTCCGTTCCAATTCCTGGGGACTCACAGGGAGACATGTTTTTAGGACGCAAGCGCAAACATTTCTATGAAATAATTGTCCGGATATGACATTCGAACCCTTGCCCTGACAACGACGCCAAATGTGAAAGGAGCTACCTACTGAGCTAACGGGGTAAAATATACGATAAATTATTACTCCAGCTCAGGGTGAGCTTTATA
Source organism: Laminaria ephemera (assembly GCA_036873875.1). Lineage (NCBI taxonomy): Eukaryota > Phaeophyceae > Laminariales > Laminariaceae > Laminaria > Laminaria ephemera. Next base: position 55,412 of record JAYJMJ010000686.1, on the reverse strand, counting down.
ACAATGGGCCGCCGTTTACATTTAGCGTCGCTAGTGAACAAGCACCTGGTTTCCTCGCTTGGGGCGAACACGAGGAGGATAATGTGAAAATAATTACCTATTGAGCTGACGTGATAGAACATCGACCTATTACCCGGACTGGGGTAAGCCTTAGAACATGCCGTAAAGCACTCTCCCCCTCCCTCTTGCGAGTCTTACCGACGACGCCAAATGTAAGCGTGTTGCCAACGAGCTAACGGGGTAAAATATCGGTCTATTACCCAGCCCAGGGTAAAGCCTTAGAATCAGGAGCGAGGATTTCGCAATCCTCTTCTAAAATCGTCGAGAGCACGCGGTTGTGCGAGCAAAAACCTTGCAAATTGTGTTAACAATGGGTCGACGTTTACATTTAGCATCGCCAATGAACAAGCGCCTGGTTTCCTCGCTTGGCGTGAATACGAGGAGGATAATGTCTGTCCAGGGGTGTGCACATGACAGTGATATCATATCTCTTGACATCTTCGTATAATAAGAGTCACACCTGAGCTCCTATTATGGTGATGATCGGGATGGACAAATCAGCCTTTTCCGCGGTGTTGACAACGGGCAAAGGAAGCGATGCCGCAACGCCTGAAGTAGAGCTCTCGAGCGCATACTCGACAAAGCTTGAGTAGTGCTTCACCAAACCTTCTTCCTGCTCACGACGGCGCCAAGATAAGAAGGATTTTTGTAACGAAGGGAAACGTATTAGACAACGCGTTGTATTGGTTGTTTAGAGCAGTTAGAGCGGTCGCTGCTGGGTCTGTTGGCGAAGATGTATCATTCCATAACGTATGCTTCGAAGGTGGAAAATAGCCAATGTCTTGAATTAATTGAAGTTACACGGCAGCAGTTAAACACGAGGACACCAGCCTGAAAAATACTCTCCCCGGGTCTTGCATTATAGCTCTCCAGCGGGTACTCGGCAAAAGCTCGAGTAGTACTTTATGGTATGGTATTGCGCTGGAAGCCTGGTAAAGGCTTAAGATCCAAGATATAGACTAAACCATAAACTCGTTTGGGCTGGTCGGTGCTACTTGCCGGGTCACTTGCGCGGTGGCTAATAATTATGTTTTATGTACGTTTCAAGGTTTTCCCCCTTTTTAACTTGCGACACTCAGGGATTTCAAGCCAACCACATCCCGAAGGGGAACCTTGTAGGATTTATGGATATGGGATAATAGGGTTTAATATGCCGTGGAAGGCACGTGTGTATAGGAAAAAGGGGATGATGCATTGATTAGACGAATTCGCAAGGGCACTTCGCTCAGTTCACAGCGAGCGGGATACCTGGAATAAAATTACAAAAAGCTTCTCAAAGGGTACACAAGTGGGTGATACCTTGAGACCTGCTTAGTAGAGACCTGCAAGGAGATACCTGTATAGTAATACCAGGGTTACCTTAAAATACGGCGTCGTCGGCAATCGGGTGCTCGTACCGTTGATGCCGCTGGAGCCCCCTATGGGGTAGCGGGCGCTCGTACCACTGTGGCAGACGGAGATGTCCACTGCAGGGGGGGTGCCCTCCGCTTCTCTACATGCCGAGTTTAGGCCACTCGCGCGCGTAGCTCAGTAGGGTGTTTGCGATTTCCAAACTCTGTCGGGTTGGAAAAAACGTAAAAATAGTATTGAAACCGACGAATTTCATAGCCCAAGGCCAACCAACCCATGAAAAAATTAGATGACGTGGAAATTAAAAAAATCGTAGAAAAAAAAAACTAACCTAACTTTTCGCTGGTTTTTAGTGGGTTGGGGTGGCCTTGGACTGTGATTTCGACGGTTTCAATACTATTACTATATGTTTCCTACCCAGCTCCTACCCAACAAAAGTTGGTACATCGCAAACACGTTAGTATCCCACTAAAACAACGGACTTACAAACGTATTTTGTTGGCGCGGCGAACCAATAGTTCCATGGCAGCGGTGCTTATGGCGAAACTGAAAAGCACATAATATACGTCGTAGGTAACGACCCACGCGAGTGAAAAAAACGGCCCTAACAGTTACCCCCCTACCGTATCATGTCTCGAATTACGCAGCATTTGTGCATGGAAGCGTGGAGTGCATGGCGGCCGAGCCCCGCACACTATTTTCCGCGGGCAGGGAGGGCGTCGGAGGTTGTAGCTGCGGCAACCACACGCCCACAACGCCTGAAGAAGATGCCGCTGCTGTCGGTCCGCCTCGCGATGGGGATCAGGCAGGGTCATCTACTTACTTCAAACAGGAGCTCACCGCCGTCGTGCACGCCCGTCGCGACTCTCTTCGGCACGCTCATGCCTCAACCTTCACGCGTGTGCCGTGGCCGACCCCCGACGGAGTGCGCCGCCAACCTGAGCCCAGGAGGGGCTCACAACAGCACCTCGTGGCGGCGGTGGCGGCGGTGGGCGAGACCGCCGTGGAGGCGGCGAGGACCGGGACCGCCGCGGTGGCGGTGCCGACGTAATTGCCATAGCCGAAAGAAACAACGGTTTCCGACTTCGATTCGGAGACAGACTCCGAGTTCATGGGCAACTACCGTAACAGGCGGCTCTGGACGCAGTCATTGGGGAGGCGGCTCGGGCCATAGCAGCGGCGGTGGTGGCGGCAACGGACACGGCGCACAGGCCCGACGCACCGCGGTAAAGGAGGGGGCGATGGCCGCTCCTCTTCAGGAGGCAACTCGGGCCGCCAGCACGCTGGGGAACGTCCCGCCCCGAGCGACAACAGCTCCAGCTCCGACGTACCCTCCGACTCCTTGGAGAGGGAGGACTCTGGTGCGCCTTCCTCGCACGTCCGGGTGCTTCCTTCCGAAAGGCAAATACCGTAGTTGGTCGACGTAGTCTCATCTACGGAAAGGCTAGAAAAAATACCAATTGCCGACGGCCGCGCACAGCCGTTGTCACCGCGCACAGCCGTTGTCTCCCGCTCTCGCCTGCGCTCGCCAGGCCACTGCAGATGCGGCAGCAAACCTCACAACAAGCCGACCATGTAATCACCGTGCAGCGCGCCTATGCCAATATGGATTCCCGCAAGGTCGAGCGCATCGTGACTTTGCCCGCCACGAACACCAACCAGACCATCGCTGTCCAACAGCTTATCCGCTCCGCCAAGCAAACCCAGACAGACAATTTGATGATTTGCGACCCACGTTGCAAAGCCTGCCTGAAAACCTTGGTTTGAGTTGCCGGTTGGGAACACCCTCTTCGCAAAGCTTTCATGCATGCTATCGTCACCGACAAGCCGTCCGCCCCCGGTATCACCATCGCCATTCATGACATTTTTGCTCACGTCTCACGCGCTCTGGACAGGGGCGATTCAGGGCGGGCGGATTTCGAGCTACTTCTCCAATTGCTGAGCCGGCAGTTCGACCACGGCGACGGGGCGGCTGCTCTTAGTGATTTGCCGACTTTTGGTGTCCCCAACGGCACGCCTTATTTGGCTTACTATCGTGCTTTCCGGATGGTGGTTTCGGGGGTGACAGGCAGCGAACGCGCGTTGGCGACGGGGGTGGGGCTGGTACTAGAGATAGTTCGTCTGGGTGTAAACGAGCAGTACCCTCAGCTCATGGCTATTGTGTACCCCGGAGAGCTGAAAACGTCTCCGCTTTCCTTTGGGTCGATCGATGCCATGTGGATGGCTTTTGGGCGCCCTATCTAACAACAAGACACCTGCCATTAATGGCGAAAATCAGTATCTCGCTGCCGGACTGATCCAACACTCGACTTCGCCGTACTCGAGCCCTTTGGTGGCCGTTCTGAAACAGTCTGGCGGTGTTCGGATCACTGTTAACTACAAGAAGATCAACATCAGCAGCCTCAACCATCTTCCCATCCCGCGCGTGGATCAGGTCCTGGACTATTTGGGCGAAGGGCGCGTTTTCTCTCTCCTCGACCTCGTGTCGTCGTTCCACCGGATCACCGCGCACAAGGACACGGTTCCCTTCACGGTGGTTTGCACCTCAACGGGCCTTTATGAGTGACTGGTCACGCCCCAAAGCAGCAGTGCAACGCCTGGTTGATTTGTCAAGGTCATTGACGAGGTTACCAAGGGTTTGGAACAGGTAGCGACGTACCTCGACGACGTGATCGTGTTCGACTTGGACCCGTCGGCCCACGTCAAGACCGCCCGTGCTCTCTTCGAGCGACGGCGCAAACACAATTTCAAGCTCTCTCCCTCGAAGGCCCGGCTCGGCGCAACGGACGCCGATTTCCTGGGTCGCTCTATCTCGCCCGCGGACGTGCGCCCGAACGCAGAGAACGTGTCGGCCTTGACTCTCATGTCCATGCCCCGCGATCTGAAACAGCTTCGCTCTCTCCTCGGCGGCCTGTCGTACTACCGAAAGTTCCTGCGAGATATATCCAAATGGATTCCGCCAATCACCGCCCTCCTCAAGAAGGGTGTCAAATTATTGTTCACGCCGGCCATGGAGGCCATCGTACCCCCGTAGACGATGAGGCCATATACCTCGTAAGGGCCTGCGGTCTGCGCACCCCCTCCTCGCCGGTCCCCGGCATTGGCTTGGGCGGGCTGGTACCCCGGCCCGATAGCGGCGTTTGGGTTGATCCCCCTTTACCCCCACCGATTTTCGCGATTTTCGCGCACACGGGTCACATATATATGAGGGTTGACGACCTTTCTGCTCTGTTGATTGTGCTTTAATGCGTGGTACGGATATGGCAATGTTGACGGTAATAGGGGGTTCCAATGGTAGTTTGGGATTATTGTAGTGGGAAATACACGGCGGAACATCCCCGAGTTGGCGGAATTATCTTCTGTCCCTTTTGCCGCATCCTCTTTTCACGAGGCACTCTACGCTGTGCTCGGGAGATACTTACTAATATATATGTATACGTTTTATCTATCCATCCCCCTGGACCTCCACCAACGCAGCTTCAGTCCGAGCAGCAGGTAAACCTATTGAGACACCTTGACCATCAGGAAACACGATATATCGCCTAGTACGTTGGGCCTGATTGGAGCTTAGGCGCTATTCGAGAGGACACTCCCAGAGAGGGAAGAGAGCTGATGATACCCATCTGAACTATGCCGGATAGTCAGGACGGCGAGGTTGGAGCACCGGTTGGAGCATCGGCAGCTGGCTACGAGTCTGCAGCTGTGCTTCGTGAGCAGCTGGTGGATATGGCAGAGAGGGCTAAGTGGTCCTACCGGGCGAAGTTGGTGGAGCTACGATTACTGACCGCAAGGTGCAGTAAACTCAAAGATGCCATTCAGCTTGGCCGATACCATGAAGTAGCGATGAATTCGAGGGGATTGCCAAATCGAAAATCGACTCGAGCACACCCGATCCGCCATTCTAAAGTAGTCACATATTCTACACGATCTGCGAGGATTCTTACCACAGGAGGAGATGCCGAGGGAACCGCAGCCTGTTGCCGAGATGCAAGAGGAGCGTGCGAGCGTGGCGAGACCTGAGCCTGAGCTGATAGCCCCACTTGGTACTGAGGCGGAGAGCACTGCAACGCAGCAGCAGCAGCGGAAGCAGCAGCCTCAGCAGATGGCAGAAAAGGACGACGTATTTTTGCCTGATGATAGGATACTGGAAGGAAAAAGGCTGGGTGGCGAGATCTAGTATGGTGGTTGTGGCTGAAGGGAGGAGAGAGGTGGAGAGAGAAAATTCGAACAGGCGGAGACTGGCAAGGGCGGGGCGCAGCAGGCGCAGGAGCTATTGCCACTGCCACTGCCGGCGCAACAGCAGCAGCAGCTGCTGACCACGGTGGCACCTCCTGCTTGGCCCCCTCCTCTAGCTGAATTTGAGAACGATCAATGCGAGAGCGGGAGGGAGTGTTGGGATGACAAGCGATTTCTTGGGGGTTTGGTTGGAAAGCTGAACTACGAGTCGTATTCATCGTGCTGCGTGGGAGCGAGTGATGGTCAGGCCAACGACGTGTGGGAAAGAGCTTGCATCGGCACGAGCTGGGGGGCTTCAAAGGAGAGCGCTGGCCGGCGCTGGCATCTCCGTGGGGAAGGTTTCCCTGATTTGGGGCCGGATTGATCCAGGTGTTGTGGTGTCTCTGTCTGCTGTGTGAGCTTGGGGTGTGTGGATTTTGTTTTTTCGGTTTCTCGCTTGGCATCGTTCATACTGTATCTGGTATGATTTTTTGTTTTTGCTCTCATGTATACCTGGTTGATAGATAGTACAACAAGTATATCGTAGGGAGCCTGTGACTGCTGTTTGTCTCCTTGCTATCAATAGAGACAAGTAATAGTTGAAATGACCCCTTCGCCCCTAGGGGGCATACAGCGTATGGTATAAAAACATGTCAGGTTGCACCCGCAGCCAGAGCTGGTTTGTGATTGTTTTCGTCGATGATATTTATTTGCTTGTTTTTACGTTGCACTCGAGTAGACTGAAACAATACGATCATAAAATGCTGGGTAGGGTATACGAAGGTTAGCCTACACTGCTTAGGCAGCGCTGATGATGATGCCGTATATTGCAGCTGGTACAAAATCGTTGGCGTGCAGCAACTAGCCAAGTGCTCCACTAGATTGCATGCATACACATCTGATGATTGTTCAACTAGCACTGACGACTCTCAATTTTTTGCGTACGAAAAACAGTAGTTTTGGTCTTTTGGTTCATTTTCAATCAACCATTTTACCCACGATCGAAAAATTTCAGCAAGCTTTTGTATCTGAGAATTTTCTACGCGTTTGATATGATACCACAATCTGTTTTTACAGATTATAGGTAGATGAATGAGACTATAAACTTTAGAGCATGGTCGTACGAAGCAGTTGATTGACGGTCTTTTGTCCCATACAGTACTGTGTACTTCCGGGATACCTGCATCGGGGACCCCACTATAGTGAGGTCATTGTTACCTGGAAAGAGTTTGGTTTGGACAAGAAACTGCTGGTGAAACACAGTATTACTCACGTATTGCATGGTCTGGTGGTGGATATGTGTATGTGTATTCTTCACATTAAACTGATCTTTACACCCTTAAAAAACTTTTTTATGGGAATGTCGGTATGATGTTATGGTGACAGCTACAGTATGCTCTATTGCGCTGTGAGTAGTTAACTCCACCATGCATGTGATGGTGACAGCTGTGCTTTGCACAGCAAAAGTGCTAAATGCTGTATAACGACATAGGATAGTGACCCCCTCCACTAATACCCCCCCCCCCCCATTAATAGCGGTTGTTATACGTTGTTAATGCGTACACAGTCCATTGATCACGGGAGGAGGCTGGATATTCTTGTAGTCCAGAGGTGCTCAACCTTTTCTGTGCGTAGTATACGAGCACTTGAGTAAGGTTGGATATTCTTGTAGTCCAGAGGTGCTCAGCGTTTTGTGTACGTATTACACGAGTAATGTTGAGTACAGACGAAATGATTAATACCCCTGAGTGTGTTATGTGAGTTATCCAGACACCGTATTGTATATACGTGAAATCAAGTTGCCAAACTGTTCAGAGGATCGTTACTTCTTTATGACGGTATCTTATCAAGTAGCAGCATGGATTAAAACTCCTGAAGCACTACGGTACCAGGTGTCGCTCTTCCGGGAAAGAATATGAGGAATAACTTAGTCCTCGACTTCACAACTACGTGACGTGTAGCAAGGGGTTTGCGCTCTGATTAATTGGTACTCTGAAACAATAACAGGGTTTGGATTTGTGTCATCCCGACGTCAAACATGCGCCTAGTCAACTCTAGCATATGATAGCCTCATGGAGAAGTTTTTCGGTGAGTAGGGGGAGTAGAGGTATATGAAAGATGTTTTTGAGGTGAGTAGGAGTAAGTAGGTATCATGAATGATGAATCCTGCGGAACCCTTGGCAGTCTTGTGTCGACCATCGAACTTTGCGAGCTGAGGTGGTACACTGGTAGACATTGTTTTAGGAATATGTATGCTGGTACGTTGGCGGGAGAATTTTCATCTTGTTTTTGGTGCACATCTCCGCTGACGACGGTGAGGGATTCCAACATGGTGAGGAAGTTATGAGTATATCTGCGAGGATATCGACGCGCGATTTCACAAATGTGGTTTACGAACTGCTCTACTTCTTTTTCCGCTGAGGGCGGCGTGAATTTCCACAATGTGGCCCATGAAATGTTACTTTCTCCGTAGAGAACGATAGGAAATCCCCACGACCAGGTCTGTAGGTCACCAATACTTGTTCATCCTGTCTGTATGACTATTAATACCCGAAGGAGAGATCCCAGGAGATGATCAGTGAAAACAAGACCAGGTCTGCAGGTTAATGGGGGGTTTGGAGTAACAGTAAAAGCAGCGCATGTTTATGTTCTAAACGAAGAGTCTTGTAAATCCAACGCGTTTTGAGAGCCTGGTATAGACAAGACCAGATCGGGACTGGTTGGACAGAAATCATGCATTTGATGGAAAATTGGGGAGGCAGATTGGGCTTTTGAAAATGAGATGTTCCTGTACATTTCATTGTCTAGTCAAACGCTATATATCTTGGATTTGAGCATTTGAAATTTGCGATGGGTTTGGGGTTTGTACCCCGCCAGGAGGCAGTTGCCTGATTCTTTAGTGATTTTTGGGACTACCGTGCTAGTACACTCGTTTCAAACCTATCTCACCAGTTGATGCCCGTTTGATGACTGAGGTTGAACTCCTTTAGTTACGGCAACTGAGTGCTGATTACTGGTTTGATGTTGGAGCTTTCGAATTTTGGATTTCGGATTTTGGATTTTGGACTTTGAATTATGAATCTTAGATTTCGGAGATTGATTGTTGATGATGTCCCTGGATTGTGATTCTTGGTTTTTGGAGTGACTTTCAGGGACTGTGGTACTACAATCTTTCTTCCTGTCACAACAGTGCAGGGAGGATATTGATTGACTCTATTTTTCATTGACTCATTCTACCTTGAGGAAATGAAAATATGGTGTCATGCCGTACCAATTACAATGCAGGGAGGCTGTTGATTGTGCTTTCATGCATGGTACGGATATGGCCATGGCTGACGGTAATAGGGAGTTCCAATGGTAGTTTGGGATTGTTGTAGTGGGAAATACACGGCGGAACATCCCCGAGTTGGCGGAATTATCGTTTGTCTATTTTGCTGTTTCCTCTTTTCACCAGGCACTCTACCCTGTGCCCGGGAGTCAGTAATAATATGTATATACGTTTTATTTATTCATCCCCCGGGACCTCCACCAACCCAGCTTCAGTTCAAGCAGCAGGTGAACCTATTGATACTCCTTGACCATCAGGAAACAGAAAGGTTATCCACAATCATCCTCGTTGAGACTGTGAAAGGGCATGATCAATTACGGACCGGACAATTTCTTCCCACACCAACCTCGGCAATCGGCCTTGATCAACGATTCAAAGGATAACCTCCAATCATCAAACACGAATTCCTCGTCCGCAAATACTGTAGTGTTTTTGTGGAAGATTTTTCACGGCTGGCATCTGTGACAGGAGGAGTGCGTACAGCGTGTCCGCGCGCACACCCGTCATATATGTTCATGCGTGTGACACTTGATTACACACCCCACCACTACAACTGGAGCCACCTCTAGACCCATGTACGGCACATGCAGTAAATCAAATAGCGAAAAATCGGCTCATGTCGTACCTATAATTCGTAGCGACGAATATTAATACAAAATGCACATCGGATCCAAACGTATTGGGTAGCTCTTCAGCCAAGGAGCTCCTCCACTGAGAAACGTATGAGCTCAAACGTGCAACCCTTACCGTAGTGCGACTCGTATTCGTAACGTACGCTCATAATTTCGCAGATTTCGCCTTGAAGGAGAGGTATTGTCTGGCAATCTGCTGAGCAAGCCGGGGTCAACGGTGCATACCCCGCGCCCCGCCCGGCTGACAACACCGCGAGTGCGGGCCAAGGAAGACCCCTCCGACCCCGTGGATTATCGATTGGATATCAGAGATTCGCACGAAGTCAACAGGAAGCGGGGTGTGTTCGTTTGGTGTGAACAGCAAACGACGGTTTAATGTTGTAGAGGGGTTAGCATAAACCTCAGAGGCGTTCATATGCAACCTGATTTAACGATTTGGGAGGAGAGTCACTCTTCGTGCTGCTCTACGAGCTCTTGCTCTGTGCTCCCTCTCTCTAGCTCTGCGCTCTAATACAAGGAATCTAAAGAATCTCATCCGACCGCGGGGCGGTCAGGCCATCCGGCCTTAGAGCGTTCGAACACACTAGTGGTTCAATAGGTCTGGTGCGAGGAAGCAGGATAACCGATGCTGGTTCGGTTCCCGGGAGCCCAACCCTGAGATTGTTGAGTTGAGACGTGAAGTTCAGCAGATGATCGGAGCTAGCTAAGAATCTGTGATTGATACGATGAGGGGCATGATGGTCGAGTTCAAGAGCGACATCGACCGAACAGAGTCCAGTGGGACCGAGGGCGGCTCTGCTGTGTTGGAACCTGGCGGTGCTTTGGTCGGCACTACTGGGCGGGGGGGGCAGAGGGCTCCACCCACTACTGCTGCTGTGCAAGCCAACTCTACTGCGGGAGAGCCCGTACTTGAAACAGCAGCAGCAAGAGATACGATGTTCCGTGACGGTGAATTGCGAAATATCCGAGAGACGGGACGCGGAAGAACTGTTGTTCCTGTCGAGGTTGGTCCGGTGAGAGACCAGCCAGACCAACTCGGGAGAGCTG
>JAYJMJ010000686.1:0-18887 GCA_036873875.1 Laminaria ephemera | reverse complement strand
CCGCTGCCAACGGGCTGGGTGCCACTAGGTAAGAAGCCGGCCGAATGACCGTGTTGATAAATGTAAGCAAAGATGAGCCAAGCGAGAGTGGGACCATGCCCCTACTGTAGATGTCGACCTACGTGCAGCATTGAAGGTGCATAGCCCACTTGCCACCACCTTCGCCGCCACTAACCTGGCAGCTGGTCGACCAGAAGCTAACACGAAACTATAGCGGCGGGCGAAGCCGCGGGGAAACGTAATTTGGCGTAGCTCGAGCGGGATGGTGCGATTGCTACCGCTGTCGAGCTGCGGGCAGCTCCACAGCACCACCAACCGCACTATCCCGCTCGCGCTATACCGAACGGTGCCCCCCCCGCGACCTCGCCCGTCACCGAAGTAGCATGGGAAGCCTCTTGCCGAGCCGCTGCCAACTCATTGGCGGCCGGCGGTGGTGGCCTCAGTGGTCTGCTTTGGCTGCACGTAGCTCGGCTACCAGAGTAGAGGCACTATCCCGCTCTCGCTTCCCTCATCTCCGCCCACCTTCACCGATAGAGTGACTCGGCCGGACTCTGGCCGAGCGACAGCCAGGTCGTTAACACCGGTGGTTGTAGAGGTGCTCCTCTACCTCAGTTCTTCCCGCAGCTCGACAGCAGCAGCTGCGGCTTGATCTCGATCCCTGATCGCGGTATCCCGCTCTTGTGGACGACATCGTAAGACGCATGCTACTAATAGTACGGTAGGGGTGCACCTGATATTTCTGACGCTCTTTCTGTGCAATACCATCGCCATGCAATCCACCGTTGCCGCCTACGCCATCACCGAGTTGGAAATGGCTCGCCGAGGGGGCTACAAACGCTATCGGTGCAGCAACCGTCGGTTGCTGCACCGGTAGTGTTTGTGACCTCTTAGCGAGTCATTTCCAGCTAGGCGGCAGTGTCGGCGGCAACGGTGGATTGCATGGCGATGGTTGCGAGTAAATCCACAATCATGTCGGAGGCTTCGTTGCACTCCCGTTGCCTCGCTTTCATGGGCGGCCGATACACGCCGCGGTTGCTGGACCGGTAGCGTTCTTGGCCTCTTGGCGAGCCATTTCCAGCTCGGCGGCAGTGTCGGCGGCAACGGTGGATTAGATAGCAACGGTTTCGCACAGATCCACGATAATGTCTCAGGCTTCGCTGCACCCTCATTTCCTCGGCAGCATCGGTGGCAACCGCAGATTGGCTAGCGATGGTTTGGCACAGATCCATCATGATGTCGGAGGCTTCGTTGCACTCCCGTTGCCTCGCTTCGTTCTCCTCATGGGCGGTCGAGACATGTTTGTGAGCCTCCGCGGCTGCAATGTTCGCCGCTGAGGTGGTTGCGGCAAGCTGCTTGGTTGAGCTCGCCTGCAGACGCATGCTATGGAAGGGGTAGCACTAAACATTTCTTAGGCTCCCCACTTTAGGAGCTCTGTACCTCACCCAAAACCGACCTTGAGAAAAAGCGTATGCATATCCCGATGAAGATTCCCATGGCCTAGGTATAGTTCGTAAAACGAATACTATCGCAAAGCACAAATGGCATTCCAACGATACGAAGTATTGGCATTCCAACGATACGAAGTATTGAATAGTCCTTTAGTTGAGGAGCTCCGTCAGACATAAACAGTTTGCCCCAAACGTGCTGCCGCCATCGTAGCATGCGTCTAAGAGCGGGACAGCGCGCGCACCACTGCACGGGAACTCATGAAGCAGCTTGCCGCCACCACTTCAGCGGCCGCCATCGAAATTGCGAAGACTTACCTACATGTATCGGCCGGCCGTCAGAAGCAGGAAGCGAAGCAATACGACTGCATCGAAGCCCCCACATGAGTGTGGATCTGCTCGCATCCATCACCATGCAACCGCCGTTGCCGACGACACTACTGCCGAGGTGGAGCTGACTCGACAGGAGGCCTACAACGCCACCAGTGCAGCACCCGTGACATGTTCAGAGCATGACGCGAAAGACTGCAGCATTGCAGCTAGTACAGTGGAAAACCTACGCGCGAAACTTGCGAACCAGGCTAGTGTTGCCTCTGTCGTTGTCACTGCCGCTGCTGCTGCTGCTGCCGCGTCGCTTCGTCCGCGAGCAGCCTCATCATTGGCAAGCACGAACCCGGACGAATCGTTGACGGCAGCAACGGGGGTAGTGGCAGAGGCAAGACTAGCCAGACCGGCAAGCGCCGCGTGCAGTTGTGCCACCTTGCTCACTGCGATACTGCAATCTCGCACGGCGGTGTCACATTCCGTACATGCCGCAATTGCTGAACCGGTAGAGTTGGCGACCTCTTAGCGAGCCATTTCCAGCTCGGCAGCAGTGTCGGCGGCAACGGCGGATTGCATGGCGATAGTTTCACACATACCCACGACCACGCTGGAGGTTTTGTTGCACTCCCGCTGCTTCGCTTTCATGGGCGGTCGGCACATGTTGGTGAGCCTCCGCGATTGCAATGTTGGCCCCTGCAGTGGTTGCAACAAGCTGCCTGGTCGAGCTCCCTTGCAGTTGTGCGAGCGCTGTCTCCTATCTCGGGGTGCCTGCCATTTTTGCTAAGACCAATCCCTTCACTGTTGCCTCGCTAGTACTGTACGCTCTTCTAGGGGGCTCGCTGCGTTGTTGTCTCTGTCCTGTATCCTCTGCAAAAGTATTATCTTTAGAAACGCTATTTGCTTCCGAGTTGTATCACGTTACGCGCTGCCCGCTCTCTTCTTGTCGCTACAATGTTGTTAGCTCCACGTGCAACACAACAAACGACTATTTCATCCATCTCGTTCTTATGCTCGGTTAGCCCTTTTACTACTAGAAAAAACTACCCACACTAACCCCAAGTAATTTGTCCCCCAAAACGTGGTTGCATTACTAAAAGGGTTATTGGAGCCACCTTCGCTATCGCCATACCTATTACTTAGACCTTCAGCATCAACTTTGGTTGGGGACCTTTTCCCGTCTCCACATCTCCGACTGAAGCCAGAAACGTGACTTTCGTGCATTGGTTTTTACCGGCTACGCCCTAACACCAGGTTGTCGCACAATTCTACACATACATCCGGTACGAAGATGAAATCCTAGGACAGCAACACATAGAAGGAACCGACCGGCGATGTCGATATGGCCTCCAGGTTAATTATGATAGTATTATATTAATGTTTTGGTACATCATAGTTGAAAAACAAATCTTAGCCTCTTTAGCATTTAAATTAAAATGCCACCTAGGTAATTAAGCATTTAAAGGTAAGGGTTGATTCAACATGGCCAAATACCAGATACAAGGTATAAATTGATAATTTTTGTATGACGAAATATACGCACGGGAAGCGACCGGCCATGTCGATATCGCCTCTTCCAGCAGCGCCGAGCCCCGATCGGTGGGGGTTGTAGCACCCATCAGCTAGGAGCGTACATTTCGAGTCTGGCACGTTAGGCTCCTGTATATAAAGAACCCATGCCAAACTCGAAAGGTACGCCCCTAGCTGACAGGAAACACTGTCCGCACGGATGGGCACTCGGTGCCCCCAGAGGAGGCGATATCGACATAGCCGGTCGGTTGCTTCTGTGCGTGTTTTGGCCTACAAAATGAACACATACCTGGTTAAATTTATTGTCTCGAATCAACCGTTACCTTTAATTGCTTATCAATCCTACATGAAAAACTAATCACTAAAAAGGGTAACATAAAAAACGTACAACTACACCAAAATACAAAAGAGAAATTGTCAAGAGCTCCTCGTGTAACACAGCAGCTGGCCATTCGATCGATCTGCTGATTATCCTCGGTTCATAGAGACATCTCCACTATCGCTGTACCCGCTGCTTGGACCCGCATGCGGCATTCTTAGTTGGGTATGTCTTGCTCGCATCTACATATATCACTGCAGCCATAATTTTTTCTCTGGTGCCTTTTTTTTCCCGCTATGCTCAAATACCAGGTGCACATGCATGAGCCATGCTAAGATGGAGGTTGCAGTTTCGATGTCGTTTCTTACAGACGGGACTTCTCAACTGAGGAGCTACACCCAACGTCTTTGGATCCGATGTGCAGTTTACAATACTATCCGTTAGATACCTAGCCCATGGGATTGGGTATCGAACTTAGCTTGTTTTTTTTCTTATAGACGGTTGTTAGATGAGGTTGTAAGAGCTCGTGAAGTGAGGGGACTCAAAAAAAAGATAGTATAGCTGTCGCTAGGCACTCGCGCGGCAGGATATTTGTAGCTATCGTTCACTTGTGTGCATTGGTTGCGAATTTGGACATTCGTATAGATGAATCTCGGTCGGCGGCGCATGTAAAACTCACCGGTACACAAAACCAGGCTTCAGCCATCTTGAAAGGGGTTCCTAGTTTTGGTGCGGTGCAAATTAGAAACTCGCTGTCGCTCGCAATGAAGGCGCCACCCCTGCCGTACGACGCATCACATCGGGGACAAAGGAAAGAGTTTCCAGGACGGCAACACATAGAAGGAATCGACCGGCAATATCGACCTAGCCTCCTGGTTAATTCTGACGGTTTTTCTGTTGTATTTTGGTGAAGTTGTACGTTTTTTATATTACCCTTTTTAGTGTTTAGTTTTTAATGTAGGATTGATAAGCAATTAAAGATAACGGTGGATTCGAGATAATAAATTATATACTTCGAAGTATGTGTTCTTTTTGTAAGCCAAAACACACGCACAGAAACAACCGACCGACCATGTCGATATCGCCGCCTACGGGGTCACCGAGTGCCCATCCGTGTGGACAGTGTTTCCTATCAGCTAGGGGCTTACCTTTCGAGGCTGGCATGGGTTCTTTACATAAAGAAGCCTACCATGCCAGACTCGAAAGGTACGCCCCCAGCTGATGGGGACTACTATCCCCACCGATGGGCGCTTGGACTCTCCCAGGGAAGGCGATATCGAAATGCCCGGTCGTTTCCTTCTGTGCGTATATTCCGTCATACAAAAAATATCAATTTATACCTTGTATCTGGTATTTAGCCATCTTGAATCAACCCTTACCTTTAAATGCTTTATTACATAGCTGGCATTTTAAAGTAAATGGGAGAGAGGCTAAGATATTTTTTTGAACTATGATGTACCTGGTACCAAAACATAAATATAAAACTATCATAATTAACCTCTAGGCCATAGAAGGAACCGAGCGGCCATATTGACTTAGCCTCCTGTTTTTTTTTGTTTGTTTTTTTGAGCTCACATTACCATATATAGCATCCCCCCTGGCGTTGGAGAGAAACCCAGAGCAACACCGAATAAGGAGGCCAACGTTCTCTGACTCGGGAAAGGTTTGTTCTGGGTGTGGCTAAAGAAGAAGGGGGATGGTGAATGTTTTGCAAGTGGTACGATAAGACATACCAATTCCTACAGGTACTTCCAAAAGAAAACGACAATCCCATTGTAGATCTATACAGACTACCTGGTATATCAATACCAGGTATGTAAGAGAAATAAAGTCAGAGGCGGATGGGCCAAGGTTCTACGAGCAATACGGCAAATATCGTATGCCACGGTACATCGAAATGGCTAGTTAGAATTACCGTACAGAGCTACTGCACAATAACAAGCAGAGACAGAAAACATGCGAGCGCGTCATGGGTGAGCGGGCATGGGGTGGTACAGCCATGGGCATCAGCAGGACAGAAAGAGGGAAGCTATGAGGGGCTTGAGCCCTTAGAGCATCCCCCATGGAGAAGTCAGACGAACCAAAAAACTAGATATTGTTGACTCTTTGGTGTAGACTGCACGTTCAATACAGCAAGCAGTAGTACGCATTGATTGGATGAGGTCGAGGGGCAGAGTTTCTTAATTGAGCGATGCCAATAGCGAACAGCGGCCACGAAAAAACGGCAAAAACTAAAGGGGCCGACGAGCCATGCAACGGCAGGGGTTGACATTTAGAGCCTAAACATTTCTCACGGACCGGCTTCCTTAACTGAGGAGCTTCCCTAAACGTTTGGATTCAATGTGCTTTTTACAATTTTATTTGTTAAGATACCTGGACCATGAGCCTCCGTATCGGGCTTAGCATACGTTTTTTCTCAAAGTAGGTTATTGCGTGAGGTATAGAGCTCCACATACCCCACCCAATAAAAGTGAGGAGATGAAGAAACATCAGGTACTACCACTACCGTGGTATATACGCGTCCAACCGCAATACTAATGCTGCGATAGAGGTAGCACTTTTCGGCAGAAACGTTTTCTGAATGACGGAGCTCCTTAACCCAAAATCGTCGGAATTCCGTTCTTTTTTTTTGCAATAATTTTCGTTGAATACCTAGGCCATGGGATTGTTCATCGGGTAGCACTTTTATTTTTCCACAAAATCAGTTTTTTGGAGAGGCATAAAGCTCCACAAGTGAGGAGATGAAGAAAAATCAGTTACTATCACTACCGTGGTACGAGTATATACGCGTCCAACCGCAATACTAACGGCGAGGGAAAGGGCGACGACTGCAACACAGTATATGCACGGTACAGTAGTGGTCCCTCTATATTGCCGGTCGAGTGGGGCCGGTTGCCCGCTACAGCGTCTGTAAAATCGCTTGGCACAGATGGGAATAACCAGTAGTGGCAATATGCGGAGGAGTGCCGGTTGCCGCTTCGTATAGTGCCGGTATTTCCGGTTGGTACATACCGGCGCTATAGTCGGACCACTACTGTATGGGCGAAGCTAGCCATCACTCAATGAACTGGATTTCGCACGGAAAAATAATGGTATAGTTATCGCTAGGAACTCGGGCAGCAAGATATTAAAAACTGTCGTCAACTTATGTGCGCTAGTGGTCGGCGGACGCTGCAGGCAGCTCGAAAGGATCCCTATCTTTTGGCGCTGTAAAAAAATAGAAACTCGCATAAATATCGTGCATTTCTCTTACAAAATGGGCTGAAGACCATGCAAGAGCCAAGCCGATCGCACCTTGCAGCCACCTTGCAGCCATCTTGCAGCCGTTTTGAAGCCCCTTGCAGCCACTTTGAAGCAACCTTGCAGCCACGTTGCAGCCACCTTTTCAGCCGTCTTGCAACCACGTTGCAGCCACGTTGGAGTCGTAGTGCACCCATCTTGGATTCATCGCGAGCAAGGAGACTGCCTCGCCGTTGCTATATCCCGCCTGTTCCTGGTGAGAGTGCAAGCGAGCAAGCAAGGCAGAGCAACAAAGATTAGCACGACCGAACAACGTGGGATTATCAAATCAGTGAGTGGGCTGTGGCTCTGGCCTCGCGGTGTTGGTTTGGTTGGTACTAAGCGTAAAAACACCCGTCATCGAGCTTGAAGAACTGCAAAAGTAACCCCACACTAATCCCAAGTAGTTTGTCCCCCAAAGCGCGGGTGCAGTTGTCAAGGGGTTAGAGCTGCCTAAAGAGGCCCAGTAGTGGTACAGATCTACAACAAAAGTAGTATGGTGATATGATATCCTAGTAGTGGGGTTGTGTCGTGGTTTCGAGTGACAAACGCGACCAGCCAATCGTGGCAGTATGCAGGGAAACAAACCCGTTATCGAGCTTAGAGACAGCCACCTACGGCAGGCCAGCAGGGGTACAGCTCTACAACAGAAGCAGCATGGTGATACAATATCCTTGTACCGGGGTGGTGTCGTGGATTCGACTGTTAAACTCGACCGGAAAATCGTGGCAGAGTCAAGAGCGACGAAAACAGCAACCACTTAAAGCACACAACCAGGACGCAACAGGGAAATGCCCTGAGGGCACGCGCGAACGACGGGCTGCGATAGTAGTAATCCCACTCGCCACGGAAAGTTGCACAGTATTGATAAGTCGATTCATACTTGGTGTCATGCCTGGTATTAACATCGATAAAGTCGGATTCGGTATGCCGAAGTTGCACTGATCCTCTGGTTGGGGTGGTTGGGGTGGTGGTGGGAGGGGTGATGGTGGTAGTGGTGGTAGTGGTGGTGGTGGTAGCAGGAGGGCTTTCTCAGTAGAACCTACAGCTTACGTATCACATAGCTCGTACCTGCGAAGTAAACTCCACAGGTACGAACTGTATTATACGTCAGCTATACGTTCAACCAAGAGAGGCCTGTCGGGACTCAGCTTTTTGGAGATCTGCTCTACTGCTATTAATATTGCACACAACACAGAAGAGGCAGCTGTATCGCTGCCCTTATAAAGTAGAATATTGACAGGCCTCTTTCAGTTGAACCTACAGTAGAGCTGCCGTACGAAGCATCATAGAACTCGTATCTGCGGAGTACACTTCACGAGCACGAAACATGTGATATACATACCTGGTACGTCATCTGTGGGTTCAACCGAGACAGGCCTGTCGGCACTCAGCTTTCTGGGCATCTGCATACAGTACACCTGGTATCATTTTCTGTTACATCGTGCCAGCAAAATACAGCACTTAGTAGGGTGTTTGCGGGATACCAAGATTGGTTGGGTAGGAGTTGTCGAACGCCATGACCCAAGGCCACTCCAACCCACGAAAAAATCGGTTAGAAATATGTTTTCCTCGTACCATATTTATAATTTTTAACCAAATTGTTCGTGGGTTGGTTGGCCTTGGGTTATGAGGTTCGTCGGTTTCAATACTATTATTATATGATTTCTAAACCAACATGAACTAGAAATCGCAAATTCCCTGGTATTAAACAACGGGAGGTGGGTAGTCTAACCAGTAGACTGTCACCCCTGCTGGCCTAACCCGTTTAAGACTGCAACAAAACTCCCACACTAATTCCAAGTAGTTTGGCTCTAAAAACGTGGGTACAGTTATGAAGGGGATATGTTCGGTGTCTCGGACGTCCTAACCCCGATGAAGCCAGCCATCTTCTTCGGTCGCTCAAAGCAAAACACCTTGAGTCGGGAAAAGTCGATAAAAATCAATAAAAAACGAAAAAACAAACCGATAGAAAATTGATAAAAAGTGACAGCGATCGAAATTGACAAAGCAAATCCACGTAAAACCATCGATCGAAAGTCGATAAAAATCAATAGAGAATCGATCAAAATCGATAAACGTAGATGAAAATCGACGAGCAATGGGAACGCTGAACCCTCTGCGCGATAGGAACAAAGGCATGCCTGTACCGGGGGACAGAACGGTAGACACTCGTGACCACGGCTTGTCTGGAAAGTCGTCGACCGTAAAAACCCATGCGAGATGACCTGGGGGGTTCACGTGACAATCAAAAACAAGCAAAAAGTACCCCACATCACACATGAAACACAGCAAGACGCAAAAAACACAACACACGACAAAAATCTGGACTTCGTACCCGTAGAGCCGGCCGCTCTGGTGATTTTGATGTATTCGCAGGGGGGTTACATTTCTTGCCGCGAAACCTCAACGGTTGGCGTTACTCAAAATGGGAACTTAGAGGTGGTATGCGAGTAGTCTACAGCTACTGCTGCTACTGCGAAGAAAACAGAAGAGGCCGTAGTATCGAACCCCCTTGGAAAGTAGAATATTGACAGGCTTATCTCGGTTGAACCTACAGCTGACGCATGATATCACATAGCTCGTACCTGCGGAGCACACTTCACACGCACGAAACATATGATATTCACACGTCATCTGTGGGTTCAACCAAGACAGGCCTGTCGGTACAGCAGTACTCAACTTTCTGAAGACGTGAAATACATACCAGGTACGTATAATATTAATACTTCAAGTTCTATTACAGAACAGCAATATAACATACAAGTACCAGGTGCCAAACACAAAACGACACACAAAAACACGCAACACACAAAACCAATCAGCGCTTCGTAGAGCACGTCGCTTCGGTGATCCATCGGTTGATGTGCTTGTAGGGACGCCACAGGTTTTAAGTTTTGTTGGGTTCGATTTTCGCTATAGCAGGGCCATTTTTTCGAGGACACGGTGCGGATCTATCGATTGAGTGAGACAGCCGGCAAAGTCCGTAAGACACCGGGCGGAGAACAAA
Source organism: Laminaria ephemera (assembly GCA_036873875.1). NCBI lineage: Eukaryota > Phaeophyceae > Laminariales > Laminariaceae > Laminaria > Laminaria ephemera. The sequence goes on along the minus strand of JAYJMJ010000686.1, from coordinate 8,983 downwards.
ACACGCCCAGCGCCAGCATACAGGCACAACGCGGCGCAAGCCGACGAGCGCTGGGAGGGTTGGAAGGGCTATTGACTCTTGGCATACTTTGTTGAAAATATGGTTTGACAGATACGTGAATGCCAAGTATTGAATATTGCCATTTTTGTCGGTCGACTCGACCCGACCCAACCCAAACCCCGCCCCCAGCCCCGACCGCGATCCTCGTTATTACGCAGTACTGGCACCAGGTATATAGTAGTGTGCGGTTGAGAGTATGGGCAAGGTCGGCATCTTTAGTGTGGAGATCGTACAAAACGTGTTTGTTTCTGGTTCGCCCTTCGCTGTGGGGAGGTGGGACAAGGCTGAACTACTGCGAGCTTGGAACTTCCCTGGATACGACGAGCACGCATAGTGAACAGCTTGTGCATGAATAATGCCGTTCGACGAAGAGGTGAACGACTGGACTGTTCGTTTTCGGGGAGTTTATGATACATTTGGGATATATATATTGTAGAGTGAATGAATCATGTTTTTCGACGGAGAGGTGCACAACTATATTAGGTAGACTACCAGCAAAATAGAAAGACTGCTGGGCCCAAGAAACGCACGACAAGAGCATGTACCGTGGCAGGAAGGGAGGGGGGGGGGGCTGCCTAGCGCTTAGAGATCCGGGATCTAAACTACTACGCATGTACCTGGCAAAAAAGAAGGGCAATAATCAGAGACGACGGCTACCGGAACAAGCACGAAAATGAATCACAATCGTGCCGTTCGACAAAAAGGTGAAGGACTAGACTATGCGTACATGCGTAGTATTGGGCCCAACCATGCGCGATAAGAGAACCGTAGCGGGAGGGGGGGGGGAAACCCTGCCTAATGAAGCTAGTAACGACTCCCGCCAAAGGAGACAGACGTTCTACGGCAGCCATCAAGCGAGCATACATTCCGTCACTGTAGATACATTCACATCCAATCAAGACGCAATGTATACGACTCACGCGTAACGCAAGATAACACACACCCTCGGACGAATTTCAAAGCTTATTTTCTCGTCAAGAAGCGCGCAAAATCGCCGAGCGACGAGTCTATTGGAATTATCTCGACGAGATCTCTTCCCAAAGCCGCCATTTTCGTTGTGTGTGTTTGATACCCCCTGGTTTTGGAGAAACCCCGTTCTGGAATTCGTTGCAGCCATCTTAAGCTAGTTATCTTGCGTATTATTCGGTAACAACGTACGTGGACGACGACACTCTGTCTGCTAGACAAAGTGGCCGCAGCCGCCCAAAAACGTCACGCTCGGAATGGCAAACAAAAACCCTCCGCCGGCGCGCACGTCACGCAGCTCGTGCAAACGAGATCGATAAGCGGTGTCGTGACGCGCGCCACGGTAGGGAAATAGTCTAAAAGCACTACCAGGTGTTTGGCAGAAATATTTCTGACGGGCGGGGCTCCTCAACCTTTGAACCACTCAATGCCGTTGGAATGCCATTTGCGTTTTACGACACTGCTCGCTTTAAACCTGCTGTAGGGCAGGATTGTTCATCGGGTTGCACATACTTTTCTCAAACGTAAGTGTTTAGGTGAGGTCAAGGGGCTCCTCCTGTGAGGAGCCTCAGAAGCATGCGGTTCGTGCTCTCGCCGCGCAACGGCGACAGGAGCACAATGCTTTCGCCGACAATGAACTGCAAAGTTCTCTGGAATCTGAGCCGACATGATGCGGGCATTGTCCAAAAAGTTGGTGCTCCATGCGAGCGAGGATGCACGAAAAAAGTAAGTTGACACACCGCACAATTTGTTGTTCGTAGACAAGGTGGGCGTGTACTCATTTCATGCATGACCACAGACCCTCGCGTCCCGGCACTACTCTAAAACCAACCGAAAAAAAAAAAAATCAAACATGTAATTTCCTTCATTCGTCCAGTGATCACAGCAGCCGTGCTCCGATTGTTTTCCATTTCTGACCTCTGGGGGCGTAGTGTACCGTTTTATCTTTTTTTGGTTTTCACCTGCTTCATCCATTTTCATTGTCATGCCAAGATCTTTTGCGAAGGAATCCAAGGGCATCTGCTGGAGAATGCACTTCGGGTACGTAGCGTTACAGCAGTGCAGCACACCAAACAAGAAACCGGGTAATATGAAAGCCGGGCTGAGATGTACAGGGAAAAAAAAAAACTCAGGTGCCGTTACACTGAAGTTAGTGTAGACTGCACCTTTTCTCAAGTTAAAACATTCCGCCTGAGCATGCACTCCTGTTTCTTAGTAGGTGCCCCGTACTGGACTGCAGTTGATTCTGTCCATGGTATCAGACAGCACGACAGCACTCCATACTCTTATACATACGTATCAACGAATCAACCCGAAAGCAGGACGTATTTTACAACATTAACCCCTGTGGGACCCAACTATAGCAGCCAAACTACGTCAGGTACGGTGTCGTCAACCGTCTATATAGTGGGAGCGCGCAGCAGCGCGACTAGTATCATGCTGTGCGCATGATAAGTTGGAGACTCCCTTGCATTGTAGCTCAGGTACACCCTCTGCATACCTCGGCAGCCCTGGCTGCTACGATATCGTATCGTATGATATCATACGTGTCACTGATGCTGCAATCGTCACTTTTTTTCGGCGCTTTATCTTCTTCAAGTTTAATTTTCCTTTTACTTACCGGGTATGATACAGACGGTGGTATGTAAAAATACGCACTGTCTGTGTTCCGCGCGCGTGATGGCATACTATCCATGCTTGAGCTGGCTGTGCCAACATTGAATCGCTGCTACCATACGATACACTCACACACTCACCAAGCTAACATACCACGGCCGTGCACACCCAACGCTAACGCCCATCTCGCCAGTAGGTCTTACAATCTGGTCGCGCGGGTTTTTAGCGAAGGTTTCACACGTCGGACAGATCAGATCCCAATTCATTATCTGTGTCTCTCACGGCAGACATATCCCTGGTCTGTATAATCTGCATGGCCTAAAGATCATGTTACCTAGTGGGAGCCGTATGATCTGAGATGTTTCCTGGGTTGGATCTGATCTGTTCTACACAGATTCTGCACAACATACCATAACGACAGATAAAGGGTCTCGAGTCTAGATGATCTAGATCGTGATCTGTCCGACGTGTGGAAGGTTTTGTCTTGAGAATTGGGTAGACGTGGTCCGCATTTCGGATCGTGATCCGCACTTCAGAATTTTCTTTAAGTTTTTATCGCTCGATGCCAAGGCGGCCCGGCCCAGCCGCGTTTCCGGCCAGTGTAGGCCCGCTTTGGCTGCGGGTTGGGGTCAGGGTTAGGGTTGGGGTTAGGGGTTGGGTTGGGTGTTCGGCCGTGCCTTGATCCCACCAGGAAGTGCTTCCTAGCCCATGAACGTGAACAGCCTACCCCCCTAAATATTTGCGCGACCAGATTGTAACGATACCTCATCCCAGGTGTGTGTGTGCGGTGTGTGGGTTTAAAAAAAAAAAAAAAAACACCACAGCTGTGAGATCGAGGATTTCGTCGAAACTCATCTTTGCAAGCTGGGTGTGATACTCCGATGGGTTTTACCTTGCGTGCTATTATTAATAGGTACTATCTTTGCTGTGTGCTGCTGCCGTAGTGCCTGCTGTAGTGCGGAACTGCTGTAGCAGGCAGGCAGCGTAGTTCCGGGCCATCTGCCTTTTTTTCCGGGCCATCTGCCTTACAGCAGTACAACACCAGCTGCTGCTGCTGTAGTCTACGAAGCCAGTGGAAGCGTGGAACAAAGGTTGTATTGACGTTCTAAATTCGTCTGTAAAATAGTACGGGTAGTAAAAACCCCGCTCGCCATGTTCTGTGTTGCACTCACATGCTCAGCTTTCCCCCTCGTGTGTGTAGCACCCATGGGCCATGACGGGATGGCCTATTCCATCCCGTCATGGCCCATAGTAGTATAGCACCTCGCCGTACTGCCGCCTCGCCTTGAAGTGCTACCACGAATGTCGAAACGGGACGGCATCCACTTGCACTTGTCTGCATTCCCTCGCCTCCCTCCAGCAGTAGCTTATCGCACGGCTCATGTAGATGATAGCTTCAACTGGCCGCTCTTTCGGTGAAGATCTCCGAGAGGTCCCATGTGGATGTTCTGCGGCATCATGAGCTCGTAATAATGAGTGAGCTTGAGCAAGAACAATGTGCCAAATTTCAAAAATGCCCCCCAACACCCAATATCCAACACTGCTGCTGTCGTGCTAACCGAAACGCTTGCCCACCACAACCACCAAGGCACAATGCCGCACTGCCATCGAAGGTAGACGTTACGGTGCACGTCCAAAGCATGCCTCTAGTTCTCTCCCAGCAGACGCGATACGCATAATGTACTCACACCCATCCACTCCTCTCGTGTTCAAACATTGTTCGTAAGTCCTGGCAGGCGGTTTTGTTTTGGGACCTAGGGAGTGCAAAAACGTTATCCAAAAAAAAAATAGAGGAGCCCAAAAATAGAAGAGCCCACATCCGACCCCAAATACACATCGCCGGCGCTCACCCCAGGGGGATCCTCTAGCTGCTAGACCGCTGCAGGCTGGAGTCTACCAGCAACCAGCAGCACGTCCGCCGTGCGTTGGTCCAGCACCTCGCTGTGCGCTTGTCCAACACCTAGCTCTTTCTTTTTTCGAAACGACACCGGTGGAAAAAATCCATACGGAGGGGAAACCACCGCGCAGAGCCGATCCTGCATCCTACCCGCTGCAAGCCTGAATGAGCCATGGTGAGAACGGTGAACGACGGGGATCAGCTATCGGCTGAGTGCGGTTGTTTCCTATGCTCGCACAGGTTGGACGTCTATTCGATGTACGCGAGTGTCCATCTCATATGGGCGCCAGCTTTCATCAGGACCTGGAGTGGCTGTTCGGTTTGTCATCACCTGGTTATACCCGTCGAAATGAGCACATGCAAACATGATCCAGCTCTAATTTCAAGTAATTTATCCCCCAAAACGTAAGTAATAAGTGCAGTTCTAAAAGGGGTAGCCTTTTTGCGAGTGCTACAACAACTGTCACTAGTTGTGGAGGGCCCGGGGGCATAAAACTGCAAGCTAGCACAGTATTCTCGACGCATTGCCGACGAGTTGTCGGCGCGTCGTTGTTGTAGCACTATCGTCACGAACGGCAATAAAAGCGTTGGTATAGGTTTTGATCTTTTACTCCCCCTCCCCTTGCATTGCGTACCCAACGTTGTCTGTATCATGGCATAATGACATGTTTTACGATACTGTGCCCCAAGATAACGAGGAAAGTTCGCCGGTGCGACGTCGTTGTAGAAATATCGTCACCATCGGCAACAACGTTGCAGGTGTTCATATTTGGCTCCGCCCCCCCTCCTCGTATCTCGGACCCACCGCTTTCTGTACCATGGCATCGTCATGACATGCTTTACGCTGCGTACCCCCAAGTGGCGGGGAATGTTGGCCGTCGCGACGTGGTTGTAGCCATATCGTCGCGAATGGCAACCGCGTTCAAAATGTGTAGCGTTGGCTCCACCCCCGCCCCCCTCGCAGATCTGACCCGCCGCTCTCCGTATCATGGTATCATGGCATGCTTTACTCTACCCCAAGATGGCGAGGGACGTTCGCCGTTGTTGTAGCACTGCTGTTACGAATGGCAACAACGACGTTCCAGGTTTTAATGTTTTTCTCCACCCCCCCCTTCCCCCCTCTCTCGTATCCCTGACCGACCGATCTCTGTATCATGGACTCATGGCGTGTTTACCCTACGTACTCTAAGATGGCGAGGAACGTTATTGTTGTAGCACTATCGTTACGAACGGCGACTGAGTTCCAGGTGTTAATCTTCGCCCTCCCCCCCCCCCCTCCTCGTATCTTTGACCCGCCGCTCTCTGTACCATGATATCATGTGATATCATGGCATGCTTTACGCTACGCTACCCCCCAAGATGGCCGGGAACGTTCGCTGGTGGTGCTTCTTGCTCTTCCTTCTGCTCGCGGGGGCTGGCTTGTTTGGTGCTGATGATCCAGGCGAGGAACTGGTCAGAAACGAGGTGACAAAAACTCCCGCCCCGTCGTATATTCGAGCACCATGACGATCTTCGGGGCTTTAGCGAGGAAAAGTGTGGAACATTTGTTAACTTGTCGATTGACCAAGGGGGGCTACGGCACCCCCATTTTCACTTCTTAATAGTGTAGACCACTCGCGCGAGTGGCTCTGTATCTCTCTCGAAAACGGACTCACATGCATTCTGTTAGCGCAGTGAAATGAACAATGACGCGTGCTTACGATAGAGGTATTAATAGCACTTTTTGACAAAAGTATTTTCTGAATGACGGGGCTTAGCACTAGGCCGCTAGAGGGCCCATGAAATCGGCCCAAATTGATGTGGTATTGCTTGGTTTTAGAGGTGTGCTCTTTGAGTGGACTTTGAATGCCCGGTTTACCACGCCAAAGCTTTGAAAATGAAGATGTACTGCCTGCTGTGGTGGGCCCAAAGAGTCCGGGCTCTTTTGACATGGTCGTAGTTGATTGTTGTTTTGCGGTTTCCGAGTGGGTGCTAAGAGGGTTAGCCCACTGTCCTCGGAACAATGCCGTTCTTGTTTTGCAGTATTGTTTGTGTTATACCTATATACCTGGTAGGTCATGTTTTCTCAACTTTTGTGCTTGGGTGAGGCCGAGAGCTCCTTAAGTGAGGAGATGAAGAAGAATTTGATGCACCCTCAATATACCGTAGCGTGCGTCCACTTCGATGGCGGCGGTGCATACGGCGAAACCGAAAAACACAAAAAGTTTTTACGATTGCAAAGAAATCGGAGAGCCACTCGCGCTGGCTAGCCCCAGAAAGCGACCCCCTTACCATCGCCTTGCTTGATTACAGCACAATAAGCCACTCGGTGTAGCCCGGCCTGCTGGGGTAGACTAGGAGGTGCATCCGAAGCGTAACATCAGGTGCACGAAACGCACACATCATGCTGGTACTCGTACTGCTGCTGCACGCTCTTCCTAGCGGATAATAGCAATTGTGTTGGCAAAAATAGGTTTTTAATACCAAGAAATTAACATAGTTGGGATTTTTTGTCGAGTTTAACGAACACGGTCGGGCGAAAACGTGGTGGCCTATTTTTTAAATGCGCTTCATGTTGAGCAAAACAAAAAACAAAAAAACTTAACCTGATGAACGCGTTTGACGAGCACAATCGTAGGCTTACTATGCCAGGCATCCACAATTATGGTATTTAGTAACCATCATTTTGGCATAATTGGGCGTTTTTAAGAGCACACAAAATAAAAGGGGGCCAGAGGTAGACAAATATCCACCACCCTATTAATAGCATTTTATATTTGCATAGTTGGGCTAGGCTTATATCCAGTATACCTGGTATTAACAATTATTTTGTCATGATTGGGCTAGGATTATGTTGGCATAATCGGGCTAGGCTTATATCAGTTGTGTTGGATTGTTTTTTTGGCATCATTGGGCGTTTTTAAGAAGATTAACTGTAGCGTACTTGTTTTTTTTTTCGTATCGAACATAATTGGGGAAAACTTGCCATAGTAGTAATATGATACTTCGAAGTATTATTTTATGGTCCTTACGTCACCATATTCCAGCCTAGAAACGAAAACGAGGGACCAGAGGTGGGCTTATCCGTTATGCTACTAATAGCAATTCTTTTGGCATAATTGGACGTTTTTGAGAGCATAAAAGTGTGGAAGATTGAACGCAGGAAATCTGGGGTTTGTGGAGCAGTATTGAATATTAATGTATGGGAGATGTGTTTGGTTCGGGGACATCCACGTATCTGATAGAGCAAGTGCGTGTTAGGTTTACTTTGCACTCAGGAGAGCAACGAGGACGCGACGGGTTCTAGATATGCAAAGCATACGGCAGATTACAGAAAGCTGGTTGGTAACCGACTCGCAGAAACAACTTGTGCCGCTGTGAGGATTAAGGCTGAAGGGGTTGGCAGAAAGTTTTTCTTGTTTTCGCAACGAGCATAATTGGGGGGAAACTTTTATGCTATTTATGTCACTACCTTCTTGCAACACACAAAAACGAGGAGCCAAAGGTAGGCTTATAGTCTACGCTGGTATTCACTACCATGGTATGCTATTAATTGCAATAATTTTGGCATAATTGGACGTTTTAAGGCCATAAGCATAGCACAATTAGGCCTTTTGTCGAGCATAACGAGCATTATTGGGTGAAAGTATGGTAGCATGTTTTGTTTCCACTTCTTATTGAGCAAAAAACATAAAAAAAATAACCCGAATCAGAATAATGCGTTCGACGAGCATAATGATAGGTTAATACTAGGTATCCATCATGCCACACTGTGATACTATTTACGGCAATTCGCGTGGCTTATTCGGGCGTTTTTAAGACCACAATAAAAGCACCGTAATTGTCTTTTGTCCGTAACGACCATAAGTGGGGGGAAAGTTCGTACTTCGAAGTATGCTATTAATAGGATATTTTTTTGTGCTCCTTACATCACCACCTTCCAGCGACACATTAAAACGAGTGGCCCGAGGTAGGTTTACACCCAGGTATTCATTACGCTATGTAATGGCAATTATTTTGGCATAATTTGGTGTTTTTAAGGCCATAAGAAATAGCACACTTAGGCTTGTTGTCGAGCATAACAAGCAAATTTTGGGGAAAATGTGGTAGCATTTTTTTTCATGGTCCTTTTTCAGCAAAAAGAGCAGACTGGATATAAGCCTACACACAATCCCTGCCTCTAACTAAAACCACCGCATCGCTCGCCACAAGCTTGATCGCCGCCCCTGTCTTCCCGCAATTTAAGCCAACTCCTCTGGAACCGGCCGCGCTCTTCCGTTCCCCATCCTCCCCCGCTTTACGCCCCTCCGACTACCCAGGGCTTGGGCATCTTGCCCCCCCCCCCGGCATTGTAGGGATGCGAGGGTCCATGGTCCTACAGAAACGGCCGTGCATTAAAATAACCCCAGTGACCCGGTCAGAAAAACAGTCACCAAATAAAACCATTAGTCAGGAATTAACACC
>JAYJMJ010000685.1:24259-34355 GCA_036873875.1 Laminaria ephemera | reverse complement strand
TGGTGTGTGGAAAACAGAGACAAAAACTCTCGATCGTCTCCCAACGGGCAAAAAATAAAATTTTGAGCGTATTTGACGGAAAACCACAGGACAACGCGGGCAACCTCTCGCGCCCTAGAGCATGCATCAACATGAACTCTACGGCGCTGTCACCTAGACTCATGTGACCTTGTCCGGAACGAAGAGGGCTGGTCGCGGGTTGTCTCTATCTCGAGATCGATGGTCAATCGTGGCTGTTGGACAACGCTGACCGAGGCTTGATGAAAATTGACGAATTGGGCCGCTTGACAAAACAACCAGAAAAACTATTTTTTGTCATTTTTTCCCCATAGCGACCGTACGAGCAATCTTTCAGCAAGCAATTCTAAAAAAAAATTGGAAACTTTTTGCTGTGGATCGGCTTGCCATAAGCACCGGTCTTACAGGTTGAAAAAAACAGAATGCGAGCAGAAAATGGATCGTAAAAAATATATAAGCACAACAAGCACAACCATAGGTCGAAACAACCAGATTACGAGCAGAAAATGTTGTCAACAAAAACAGATTTACTGGCGAGTACAAGAATACATCGAAGGGACGGAGACAGCTCCTTTAGGTTATAAGGACTGCCATGTCTCATCAGTGGCACGCTTGGGACGCCAGTGTCTCCTGTATAACCGCATACCCAAAGGTTCGAGGCTCAAACTACCTGGAATTAGTGTGGGATACGTTTTTGTAGGAGTAAAAAGTTAGCAAGAAGCGCATTCTTATCGACCTTCTATTAACCCCTTTGAGACTTCAGACGGAGAAATGGACCAACAAAAATGACGATTACAGCATCGGCCACACGAACAGCACACGAACAGCACACGAACAGCGAACAGCCCGGGCTGTTCGCTAAGGGGGTGGTTACTTTACGTTCCGAACTTTATTATAATACAATCCAAGGACTTGTACGACACGAAGGCAGCATGTCATCACCCATCCTGCTGCGCGGTCACACTAGACGGACGATTGCACCACACATCTCGATTGTTTGTGTCGCGTTTTGTGGGCCCTAAAAGGGTTATCAGGAAAGAGCGTGCAGCAGTGCAGGTATCAGCATGCTGCGCGCGCGTCGGACATATCCCTACGCTGCACTTCGGACGCACGTCCTTCCCCAGCAGCACGGGCTGTTCGCTGTTCTTGTGGTCGATGCTGTGATCGTCAAAACGGCTCCACCAATTTTCCCTTCCAACTCCCACAGGGGTTTAACTATATACTTTAGAACTGCGCACCCAAGTTTCAAGGGACAAAAAAACTTGGAATATGTGCGGCATGGCTTCTTGAGCACTATTAAGGGGGACCAAAGTAAACAGAACCCACGATGGACACCAAAATCGTTTTTAACCTTTTATTGTTAAAAACCGTACCTGCTATTTGGTTCTCATTACTATTTCTCCTGTAACAGTAGAACGTCAAAGATACACCCTGCAACAGTAGAACGTGACAGGTACAAGAGCTAAGAGACGGCGTGCCGCATCGGTATGGCCTATTAAAAATGTACCTTACCTTGACTTCGTGGTCCCCCACGTTGTCGAGGGAATGACGCATCGACTTTGCAGACTTGCCAAGCTCCTTAGGAGACTTCTTCCTGTCCCTACCACCGAAGGACATCCGCTGCCGTACGGGCTTGGGGCGAGGGGGAATCTTGTCCTTTCCCGCGTCAAGCTTTTCTTGCATTTGTCTCTGTTTCCCCATGGCACACAGTTCCTGCTCGGCAAGGGCCACTTCGTGCCAAGAGAGCAAACAAAAGGACAACAAACGACAGGCCCGGTTAGAATGTGCACAGCCGGCCAAACATATGACAACAAACAAACGACAGGCTCTAGAAAAATATGTGAAAAGCCACCCAAATATCGAATAAAATATTATTCCACTACAGTAACCTCCACTACAGTAACCTAACTATCGTAGTATCCTTTGAGAACGTCCCCCGGGGCGCATAAACATTTTTGGTGGAAAAGAACACCCCGGGGCGTTCTCAGAGGTAGGGGGGTGATATTTCCACTAAGAAAATAAACCACCCCGAGGCGAAAGGTTCCCGGGGTGTTGGTCTCTTTTCTTCTGTTCGGGGCATCCACCAGACACACACACAAAAACATACTTTGCCTCGGACCTCTCGCGCTGGAACCTACGATGTCGGACCTAAACAACATCTACGAGAAAGCTGTTTGTCGGCAGGAGCGCCGATGTGGTGCTCGATTTTAAGTTGATGGAAAGGTTTTTAGTGGGAAAAAAATGATAAACAACAACGGCAGCAACAACGACAACAACAGCAACAACAATGTAGCCGGAAAGAACGCCTTGGATTTTTTTGTGAACGCCCCGTGGGGCGGCAAAAACAATAGGCGAAAAAAGAACAACCCGGGGCGAACTCAAAGGTAGGGGGGTGAACAAAAACTATACCTGGTATTAATAAAAATGATTACCCCGGGGCGTTGTCAACGTTTTTGGCCTTCACCTGCGGTGTTTTGGGGGGGGGGGGGGCGTTGTCATGGAAGGGGGCGTTCTCAAAGGATATTACAGTATACTGTACTACATAGGTATCCGATATATACATTAAAAGCAGCTGCCCGCCAGCGCACTGTTTGTTCCCACGTGTGATAGGATTTGAAAGGAACTCATGCCTTCAGCGTTTCAGACTTGCCTGATCAGGGTGGCTCCGAGTGAGCGGATCATAATGGGGAAACCGGGTCCTATACCCCCTGCGCTACATAGGCCAAAATGTACTGCATGTACTAACACTACATCGGGAGAAACTTCCAAAACGATGAGTGCGACAACCAACTAACAGAACTAACAGAAAGTGGAATCACATCGAACGTCGCGACAACAGAAAGTAGAATCACAGCGAACGCCACGACTTGCGACAAACGCGTTAAATTACGCTTGACGCACGCCCAGTAAGATTTCACTACGAGTGGACGTCAGGAAAAGCGAATTGGGTGTGGATAAGCAAGGCTTGGTAATGCCAACAGCGTAGAGATAAAGAAGGGCAAGTGGTAACTAGGGCAAAGGGAAACAAGGCGAAAGGGTAACGTGGCTAAACGGTAACGAGGCTAAAGGGTAAGACTGAGCTGAGCGGTACACCCACGACGCGTCGCACGGTTCAACCCAAAGGAGTCATGTACAGCACTTTGACTCCCATGGGAAGTCCCATAGATGTCCCCCGGGAGCATCATATCCCATGGGATATCCCATGGGATATATTCCATGGAACCAATGTGTTCCATGGGACATCCCACAGGATATCCATGGGATGCCCTATAGGATATCCTATAGGAAAACCTAGAAATGTACATAATACACGCAGAGGGGGGAGCAGATTGTTGTCTTACCGTTCAATACGTCCCATGAATCATCTCATATTATCCCCTGCGATATCCTATACGAAAACCTACCAACGTAAATAATGCATCCACAAGCGGGAGGGGGAGCAGAACGTTTTCTTACCGTCCTCGCCAGGCGGTACGAAGATGGTCTCGAGGGTGAGCTCGTACGGGCGCCGACCTGAAGCTGCCGGTGAAAACAGGGCACACCTGTGCTCTAGAACCTAGGGAAACCACAACGAAACATTCCAAGGATGGGATCAGCAGTGGGGTAAGCATTTGCTGTTCAAGCAAAATGGAAAAATTTACCCATCCCCCGGAGGATTAACTAAAACAAGTCAACTAAAAGCTCTCCGCATGCCTAGACTAGGCATTGACAACGCACAGGCATGTGCGTTGGGAAAAAAAAAACAACAGAGCATAGTTTCGTGGGTGGTTCTTGATTGGGAGATTGAGAGCAAAGCGAAGACTCGGTATCGTATGCACTGCACCGCTGCATGCTAGGCAGCGTTGGCTGCTTCCCAGCTAAGTACAGCCTGCTTGAGGGGCCGTGAATCGTGACTCGCCACGCAACGCCGGCCCATCCCGCCCACTTTGCCGTTTTGCAGATATCATAGATATCATACTATTTATGAACGCGAGCGTAATTGCATATCGTGTGTTTTACATTTTTCGCCCTTCGTATCCCCCAAGACAGTGGCAATCATCGAAATTGAGGCCTGTCTTGTGACCACAGACTAGATTATGCTATTTTACAACTATTGGAGCGTCTTTTGTGATCACAGACTAGACCATGGCGATGAGTTAATTTGAGAACACAACAACCAACACCAACACCAACACCAAGAACACCAACCCCAACTCCGACATCAACAACATCAACATCATCAACAACGTCCACAACAACGTCACAACAACAACAATAACAACGTCTACAACACAACAACAACGTCCACAACAACAACAACAACAACAACAACAACAACAACAACAACACCAACACCAACACCAACACCAACGTCCACAACGTCCACAACGTCCACAACAGCAACAGCAACAACAACAGCAACAACAACAACAACAATAACAACAACAACAACAACAACAACACCACAACCACCAACAACTACAGTGCAGCCATGTCCACACCTTGAGTGGGACGGCGGTGAGAGATTTTCCAGCAAGCGTCGTATTCCCCAGCAAATTCTTCCCGAAGACGCTTTTGTCTGTGCACGACACTGCCAGCAGGAAGCTATTGGTCGGTGCAGCTTCTGTTGCCTAAAAAAGTAAATAGCGGGCAGACAGCAATCCGAAACGTTGGGAGAGGGATGCTAGGGTTGTATCCATCATGCTACTATAATAACAGTAAATATTTTGGCAAAATAGGGCATTTTTAAGCGCAAAGTAGCATAATTGGGTTTTTCTCAAGCATAACGAGCACAATTGGACAACATGGTAGCATAATCGGGCTGTTTTTCAAGCGGAACGAGCACAATTGTAGAACGTGGTATTAATAGCATGGTAGCATAAATGCGCCTTATCCAGAAAAAAACACAAAAATTAGCTGGACATACCAGGTATGATACCAGGTAGTAGAATGGGCATGAGCCTACAAGGTGCACCGGGACATTCGAGGAAAATAACGCAAGCGCACAAGAGTTACCACAACCACGGAACTAACAGTGGCGGCCAACACCATATTTCGACATTTCGGGTCGCTATCCAACCTGAAAAGCATTGCCTGCTGCTGTAAACTATACTCGCTTACAATACATATGTCTGCTGCAAACTGGCAACGTTGAGCATGACAAGACATATACTGAGTCTGCTGCAAACTTTTAACGTTGAGCATGACAGACCGTCCAGCCAAAACTTTACCCGGGACCATGCGCTGTCCAAGCTGGCATTGTAGGATCTCCCTGGTGGGCTGTAGCCCAAGCAGCCCAACAGGTCTTAATGAGTCCTTCTAGCGGACAGGAGCATGACAGATCGTCTAGCCTAAAGCACACCATGGACACAAAATTAGCATGACGGATCATCTATCCTAAAGCACACCAGCGACCGAAAATGAGCATGACAGATCGCCCAGCATAAAGAACACCAAGGACTGAAAATAAGCATGACAGATCATCTAGCCTACTGCACACCAGGGACCGAAAATTAGCATGACAGATCATGTAGCCTAAAGTACACCAAGGACCCAAAATGAGCATGGCAGATCATTTATAGCCTAAAAGACACCAGCGACCGAAAATGAGCGTGACACACGTCTAGCGTAAAGCACACCAGGGACCGAAAATGAGCATGACAGATCTTCTAGCCATGACAGATCGTCTAGCCTGCAGCTCACCTGGGACCATGTGCTGTCCAGGCTGTCGGTGCGGCGGTGGCTCTTGGGGGGGGTATTGGTAGCAGCGCCCTTGGCCTCGTAGGAGGCGCTCTTGGCCAAACGGAGCTGTTTGCGCATCTTCTCATTGCGGAGGTCCTGCACGTACCGCTCGTCCAGCTCCACCTATCACATAACATGCCATGATCATGCAGAATAGTTCAATGGGTGTATTTCAGGCTCAAGAATATTGGCGAAACTAAGTGTATTCCAGGCGCAAGTACATCGGCGTAGGCATAGGGGTATGATACATGCACAGCAGAAACAGGCGCAAGCCTTTCGGGACTTGGTTGTGGTGTGTACAAAGTAACACGCGTAACCCTTCTGAGACTTGAGTTTGGTATAGAGAGGAAACGAGACGACGAGACGAACACATGCACGATTACAGCATCCGCCACACCAAGAAGACCGGGCCGCCGGTATGGCGAACGGTAACATTAGCTCCCGAACTACAATGCAATCAGGTATGCGACACGAACCCTGCATGATGCTATGCGTGCTGCTGCGCGAGAACATCAGACGGTCGACAACACCGCAATAATATTGGAGGTCACTTGTTTGGTCGATATGGTGTAGACCATATCAGACGGTCGATACTACCGCACTATTAATGGTATTATTTTGCAACATGGTATACTACAATGCAATCAGGTATGCGACACGAACCCTGCATGATGCTATGCGTGCTGCTGCGCGATAACACCAGACGGTCGACAATACCGAAATAATATTGGAGGTCACTTGTTTGGTCGATATGGTGTACATCATATCAGACGGTCGATACTACCGCACTATTAATGGTATTTTTTTTCAACATGGTATCACTATAGTATAGGTCCCCGAAAGGAGTGTTAACTGTTAACGTACAACAACACACGCATCCCTTGCACACCTGTTTACCATGGTATACAGCAACAAAAATGATCCAAATATAATCCAAGTAGTGTGGCGCCATCACGTGGCGGGGGGTTGTAACTGTAAGCGAGCAAAATTCAGCAATGCACCGTACAGGTCGGCAGACTGCTGTTCTCCCGTGAAAAAATGTGCTATCGTTCTGTACCGCCCACCCTACCCAACTTCATCCCACCCAGCTACAACACCGTGGGTGCGCGGCTGTATGGTAGGAGTACACTCCCGTGACCGGCGTTGATCACCCACCTGCAGTCTGAACGTCTCATCCCAGCAGCAGCGGTCATTCCTGTAGTCGTACGTTGCCACCTGTACAAGACACGCCAGTACACCATCACAGCCAGGACAGTAAATTACCCGAATATGCCACGCGACGTGACTCGTCATGTAACGCGGGCGACGCATATATCATAGACCACGCATGCTACGTGCCTGGTACATATTATACATACCAGGTTCTACAGCGCGTCGCGGGAGTAAGGCGCGGATAAGCCACGCGACGAGTAGTCGGTTTCTGTCAATACCAGGTACCGCGATAGGGTAGTGAGCAAATTGGACAGAAACCAACATGCGTCACTGTTGTGCATCACATTGTGTAAAAGTGCGAATCTGAGCGTATACGTCACGTCACGCCAAGACTGAGTGTGTGAGTCTTTGAGGCGATCTGAAACATGCGATTTTTGAGGCTAGGAAATATGAAAATTGGCCCGGAGCTCTTTTGCTGCATACGTACACGAAGTATACGTGATATCCGCTGTTTTAGACCCGAATAATGACCGCACGGGGTCCTCTCTTCTCATAAAATATCCGACCTTTTGGAGGGAGGTAACATCAACATATTATCTGGACCCGTTTATATATTCTTGAGGAGAGTAGTTCGAAGTTTTCACGGTGTTGTGATTCACGGATAACACTCCAGCAAAAATTGAGCTCCAGAGAGCTAGGTATTGCCT
Source organism: Laminaria ephemera (assembly GCA_036873875.1). Classification (NCBI taxonomy): domain Eukaryota; class Phaeophyceae; order Laminariales; family Laminariaceae; genus Laminaria; species Laminaria ephemera. The sequence continues at coordinate 26,757 of JAYJMJ010000685.1, read as the reverse complement.
TGAGCCCCCAAAAAGTGCCTTGGGATTACAGAAACGAAAACCGAACACCTTTAAAACATTAGCGGTTGACTCTTGGCGGATTGGTCATGAAACTGGAAAGGTTGACACTTGAAGACACTAAAAACAATACCCCCTTCTCTCACCGCTATTTTTTGGGAGAAGAATAAACGGTGTGTGATTAATGGAACATACTCTTTGGCAGGACCGAATGGGCAAGCTAAACGTCCCGCGATTGGTGACTCAAGTGTCATTTACAAGTATCACACGCAGCTTGCAAATATCAGTTTCCCCGAAATCCTCGATCTTACAGCTGGGGTTCTAACTCAAATAAATATAAAAACTGTGAATAGAAACTTACTATTTTGGAGGAAAGAACGAGCACAAGCACACATACTCTTTTGGAGGAACGAACGACCACACTGAACGTGCCGTGATTGTTGATGGGAGTGTCACCATACCTGAATCTATACCCGTCCCTCTCGGAAGCGGAAAAGGCTTACCTTGGTAGCGTTGGTCTCCATGTTCATCTCCTCGATCGAAGCACTGCTCTCCTCCAGCATCAACGTCGCAACCGCCTTCGGTGTCAAAGACAACACCCCCACCACACCCACCCCATGCAACTGCCCCAACCGGACCAACAGCGTCCCCACTCGGTCCGCACCATCCCCATCCCCATCCCCACCCTCCCCTGATTCAGCCTCCACATCGCCAACAACTCCCGTAGACAGAGAGTCCCCCGCTTCGGCGGTCGAGCCGGGGATGAAGTTGCTCCGGGCGGTGCGGGCAGACGGTGTAGAAGGCGTGTCTCCGACTCCGAAGCCTAGTCGGCGCTGCTTTTCGGCTCTTGCGTGCCAAAGCCTGTCGATAGTGTTGCGCCGCGCGATTTTGAGCGCCGCCATTTGGCGAGCGATGGCGCAGATCCGGTGGGGGAGCTCGGCTTCCATTTGGAGTTGGATGGACCACAGAGCCTGAAGATCAAGCACGTAGATTGGTCAACGACGAAGTGCTGATAAAACATGACAGTATATCATATATTGGAAATGCTCCTTATCCAATAAAAAGCAAAACAACCAAGAAAAACGTGCAGAACGGATGCAATCCCGCGGAGGGGCGGCCACACGGGGTAACGGGAAGATGGAAAACGGACGGCCTCCTCAATACTAAAGTTGGCGATAAGGCGTCGTTAACCCCCTTTGTACTGCGCTGTACGGAACCATATATCCAACTCTAATTATAAGTAACTTGTGGGTGAAATGGGAGTTCAGCCCTACCCCTGTTTTTTTTTTTTTTAATCTCACTTTTACTTTCCAGCGTCTGGACAAGCAGCGGTCACAGGTGTCGTCCCTTCTCCCCCTCGGTACGTGCCTTCCCTTTTATCGCGCAGAGGGTTCAGCATTCCCAACGCTCGTCGATTTTCATCGAAGTGTGCTAACTCACGCTCTCGCGCTTTCCGCAAGTCAATTTTTTGGCACAATAAAAGTACCTACGAGTACGAGTATGCACTTGGGGGGGCTCGAACCTGCGAAATCGACCTTAGTGGTTACGAGGCTAAGTCACACTAGACCATCGGGGACGCCGACTACAACCCTAACCCGGCCATTGCCGTAAAAGGTTGCCCAGATGCTCCCAGCCGGTATACTTCAAACTACCGACCATACTGGGAGTATTGAGAGTACACAGTACTGCGAGTAGTCGCAGTGTGAAAGAATTACCGGCCAAAATACTGCCCGTACATGCTGGCATTTGTGGAAATACATAATCCCACAGTACTGCCAGTCTGGTAGTATCTGCATTACATAACCCCAAAATACTGCCAGTACTGGCTGCTTTTCGTCCATCACAAAACCCAAAAATACTGCCAGTACTGGCAGCACCTCCAGCGTTTCCCCCCGGAATCTAATCCTTTACTTTTCTGTCCACTACTGGGACCATCTACCGTGGAAAGTTGCCCTTTCGTTTTCACATTCTCTCACCTGCAGTAGCTTCGGGTTGAGCTGCTTAGCGTCCGAATCAGCCTGCACACAAACAATGCAAACAAGCAATGCACACAAGCAAAAACAATTTACAAATTCGCAGCACCATGGGGCGGGGGCAAGACATGTTCAATCTTCAGCAGACAAGTCCATGGACAGGAAGGGTTCCTTTTAGTGATAATCCTCCGGCGGGTGGATGCAAAGGAAGCTCACCAAACTCGCACGTGTAAGTATGCCATGGGTCAATTTACCTCCGTCGAAGAAACAGCGGTGCCCGTTCCAAGCAGTCGAACACCGTATACTATAATCAAGATAGCACACGCCCTCGCATGAAAATCCAAGCTGATTTTGTCGACAACGGGGACGGGGCTAACGTCGAGCGATGGGTCTACGGCAATACGTATATATAATTATGTGTCTCATAGAAGTCAGATTTTGTCCCCCTCTTAAGCTTATAGTTTCCGTGCACAGTTTGTACTGTTGACCCTGGTGCTAACTAGTACTAAGGGGAGTCGCCGACCTATA
>JAYJMJ010000684.1:39005-61128 GCA_036873875.1 Laminaria ephemera | reverse complement strand
GTGCGGTGCGGTGCGGTGCGGTGCGGTGCGGTGCGGTGCGGTGCGGTGCGGTGCGGTGCGGTGCGGTGCGGTGCAGTACGGTGCGGTGCGGTGCGGAGTGGCGCGGCGCGATGCGATGCGGTGCGGTGCGGAGCGGCGCGGTGTGGTGCGATGCGGTGCGGTGCGGTGCGGTGCGGTGTGGTGCGGTGCGGTGCGATGCGGTGCGGTGCGGTGCGGTGCAGTGCGGTTTCGACCAGCTTAAACCGAATCGCACCGCACCGTACGATTTCAAACCGCACCGAACCGCACCGAACGATTGTTGAAAAACCAACGCCGCACCGAACCGAACCGCACCGTGTGATTTCGAAATTAGAGAACCGAACCGCGTTTGGGTTCCCCACCGTGAAAAGTCTTGTCTTCTGGGAATATTCTCCATAAGAAAACGCGGGGAAAGAAAACAGGCCCTTCTTGGCACACTGCTCCCGGATCTGATCCCACTCGGACCTAATCCTACTTAATGATGCAGAAATATAATCAGCCCTCTGCACGAGCCGCCGGAGGCCAAGAGCGCGAAGCGCGAACCGTCATCCCACATCTCGGTCGCGACCTCAGCCGGCCAAAAAAAACGTCGTCGAATGAAAAAAAAGTCACGCGGCCGGGCGCCATAAATTAGACTCCGCCACCACCCCCGACCTCCACCCTCGTGTTTTTGGCTTTGTAAGGTAGTAATAAATAGTACGTGTATGCAGAAGCATATTCAGAAGAAAGCAATATTCCAGGAAAAATATTGTATCTACCAAGTGTAGTACTGTACTGCTGTACTGCCCTCCAAATTGGTTCTTATGTGAGGCGAGGCAGGGTGTATCCTACACTGATTTCAGTATTAAAAAAGTGTTTTTTTTCTTACGTTTCGTGAAACTCCCATCCGCGTACTGCTGTTGTCGACGTGTGAAGTTGGGACGATATCGCGGGGACTCTTTCAAAACTATTCTGCAAACTTTGGCGAAGGCCACTTTTCTTCGTGTTTGGTTGATCGAAAGAAGAAAACAGATCGGAACATTTTTTTTGTTTTTTTTTCGACTCCTATCCCATACGTAAATATTTTATTTTTTTTACAAAAATATTTTTTGGGGCTGCCTTGCGACCACAGAGTATTCGTATATATTTTGGCGCAACAACATCATACCCTCCATCGTTATCAAGTTGCTTTGCCACAACGTGCAGCGCGTGAAACATGAACATTGGAGAGGTTGCATTTCCCAACTCCTGTGTAACTTGTCGTACCGCCATTTGTCGTACCGCCCCCACCGCTTGCATACGCAGCACGAGAATGCTGGGCGATATAATAGTAACCGGTCTACAGCAGTATACGATGTCGTTGTCGTGTGGCTCCACACTCGTCGCAGCCTTGTAATTTCACGAAGAATAAGTAATGCATTCGCAGCTCAAGCTCTACACTTCCAGAAAATGCAAGTATCCTCTCAGTTATCTGCAGCTACTCGGTCAATCTCATGACCATCTCCCGTCAAGCGCGACCCATGTCCAGCGGCGAGCGGGTAGTCTTTGTCAGGAAATGCGATATGATATGATGATATGTCGAGCTACAAACGCGCCAGTCAGATGCAAAGACGCAGGACTTCACGAATTACCGCACGCAACTAACTGTACTATCTAGCCAACTGAGTAAGTAGTTGGCGACTTGTAGTCAGTCAACTCACATGTCTAGAAACCACACTCCCCCTCTCAACGCGAATCGTTCGCTGCACAAACGTGCATACACACACCCGCACTTACACCCCCCCCCCCGCAATTGCTTTCCAATCGATCGCAGGTGCCGAACTCGGCGACGACACGGTGCCAAGCCCGCACCACGACATATTCGTCCTGACGCGACCCACCGCTTGCGCGCAAGCAAGGGTAACCTTCCGGGAGCCAGGAAAGCCGAACTTCGAGCTCGAGCTACCTCTCAATTCCCCTCTCGCGTTCGTGAAGGCGGCCTTGGTCTCCGCCTCGACGTCGAAACAAACCAAACCAAGCGATCAGTGTTCTCCAACGCCAGCAACGACGCTAACAGCTACGCCAGCACCTACGCCAGCAGCGGAGGACGTGCGCGACCTTGACTGCACGCTCATTGTCCGCGGAAAGACAATGTCGAATGCGTGCTTCCTGGGCGACTACTTATCGCCGGCGGCGGTGTTACCCGGAAGTCAGCGGTGTCGGCGACCCGCATCCATCCTCGTCTTGTGGCGCCGACGGCAAGAACCCTCGGAGGCGGCAAACCAACATCCTCGGCAGCGCAACACTGCATCCCCCACGGCGCGAATCGCGGCGGCTTGCGCTTTTGTCCGGGCCGGGTGCTACCTGGGGGGGTCGGAGGAGAGCGGTAGGTGGAAGCCGAGGCGCTCTGTCCAACGCCGATCAAAGTGCGTGATTGCGTTTTCGGGGTTGAAGAGGGGGGTTCGGTGTGGCCTCGGGGTACGGCCTCTGTCTGAAGCCTCAACAGAGCGTAGGGTGGGGGAGGACGGAAGACGGCGAGGAGGGAGAGGGGGACTGAGAAGCGTGGTGGTATGAGGTAGCCTCCGAACATGTGGTACCCATGGGCGTGATAGGCTGGTTTGCGTGGGTAGGGGGATGCCGGAGCAGCCGAGCGACTTGCGGCCACTGTTGGTAGGACAACGCGAGGTCGCGTTTGATATTTGGTGTCCCTGCGGTACAAATGTTCTCCTTTTCTTCATGTGATGCACATTTGTGAACCCTCAAGGGAAGCATGCGCCGTGTGACATCACCCCACACGCGCCGCGGTCCTGTATGTACCATTCAACAGCCGTATATAAGGGTTGGTAGACGTAGCAGCAGAGATTCTGACTCTGCGGCATTTTCAAAGGCTACGGCGTTGTGCTGAGGAGGCTGGAACGATATGTAGCGCTAGCTAGCTCCATGCGATGCCAGGTCCAGAAAAGTCAATAGTGTTTGCTCGTAGCTCCACGCGATGTCAGGTCCAGAAAAGCGAACAGTTTTTAGCTTCATGCGAGGTCAGGCAAGTCCAGAAAAGTCAATAGTTTTAAGGAAAGCGTTGTGCCGCGCCCGAAGTACCAGTAACTTCAGTAGTACATCCGCACGGCACACAGTGCAAGAGTGACGGCGCTACTGGTCGTACTCAAGCAATAGAGGAGGTGCGACGAACCCACTGGTGGTAGCGAATATTTCCGTTTCTGCAGTAGGGCTCCACAGCGCTCAGCGTTCCACCCAAGAACGTTGTCGGGGAAAGCACGCAATGTACTCCACATAATGTGTTCAAAGTGTGTCTGCACCCGGCATTGAATATAGGAAATAGCCAAAAATAGGTACACCGACGGATTTTTGGTCACTTGTAGGTACATTGAATATTGCACGCGGAAAAGGCTAGTTGGAGGAGGGGAATGGAGTATTGCGGGGATGCTTGGCGGGAATCGTGATCGATCCTGAAGCGAACCCGTAGTTTTTAGTGCTTTGTACGATGTTCGCTCTACAAAGCGTTAAAGGCACCGTTTTTTACTGAGTTTGCATTTTCCACGTACAGGCAGTTGTTCGTAGTAGACCCATTTAAAACTTGGAGAGATGTGTTATCAGTAGGTGCTTACTTTTGGAAAGTCCAGGCTGTACGATATTTAGAAGTATTATTGCGCGCCTTGCTATTTCGGTTAGGGGTAACTTTGTTGTTTTCTATGAATGAGTGTGTTCCTTTTTTTTTGTAGTGTTTGATGTTTTCCTTCCGGGACGTTGAGCCTGTCTTGTGACCACGGGCTAGATTAGAGCAATCTTCAATAAACTAGTGTGATCACCACCATCATCATCATCGAAGGCTGCGAGAAGAGCTGCAACTCTGGTACTGGCGCATACGATAGCTCAAAGCGTGTCAGATTACCGATTTCTACCATCTGGGCGTCGCCCGAACCCTCCCGACCAATGCAGCGTGTTTGTTCTGTCGGATTGGGATGGACACCTCCACCCGTCGGTCGGTTGCTTCGCCGCTCCCTCAAGCACCAAGGGCGTGACGGCTTTGGTCAACTATTTCGCTGGTTTACCAAATCCCCATGGTACCAGTTCTCATCGGCTTTTGGTACCGCTGTCGATATCGATTTTGCTTTTGGACACCTTCCGAATTTACCGCGCGGCAAGGTTTACGTGCTCCGTCCTCTTCGCCGACCGTTTCAGTCGAAGTGCCGACATGTATGATGTACCCGACCCTAAAAATACCACCGCCGGCGCACCCGACAAAACAAAGGGAGTCGCCGACCTACAATCCTTCATGAGCAGATACACATCCCGTAACACGCGCGATCGGAGTATCACACACAGCTTGCAAAGGTGAGTTTCGACGAAATCCTCGATCTCACAGCTGTAGCGTATTTTTCATTTTTTATAAAAACAATAGACTAGAGTGCCGCATTTTTCTATGCCGGAGGCTGTCCCAGCATGCTACTTTCCGGGAGCAGACTACTGCCGTCCAGAAGTTCTTGAAAAAATTGTTACGCCATCCACTGGCAATTTGGCATTTAGGACCAACGAACGCAAAAAACTCACGATTCTAGACAAAAAAATAACGATTCCTCACATTTTGAAATTCTGAAATGTCACGTTTTAAAAAAAACAAAATCACGTTTTTTTTGTCAGGCATCCTGACGTCAATTTGTATGGAAATTTTCAAAACTATTCAAAATCAGGATTCCTGACAAATGTCATGATTCGTGACAATGTCATGTTTTTTTGTCACGATTCTACGTAGACATTTTTTGTGTTCGTTAGGAATGACCCTTTCTACTTGGCTACTTGGAAATCACCCCACCCAACAATAACGGCGGCGTAGTGATCTCAATAAAGCCGCTCTTCTTCTGTCTATAAGCAACGAACACGCGTGAGTAACCTCAAGTACCCACGGCACAGGCTGACTGACCTGCATGGAAGTAGTCTGTCCTCTTTACCTGAAACCGTTGTAAGTGGCGTCTCGGGTTCGGATTTATAAGCTATTCTGTGGACTTCACTCAAAGTGTACTTTTTCTTGCCGTATGCCTTCGAGTACGTAGACCTTGCTTTCCCTTTGAAGAGTTGAACCTGCTAGCAGCTAGCCTACCGAGCTACTCACCACAAACCGATGGAGACTCAGGAAGAGGGACCAGCCTCCTGCGACGTCGGTCACCTTGAAAGTGCGGCCCACGGCCTCGCTGATGGCACCTACGGGTTCTGAATCAACGAAGCTCCACGGGGCGCGAACAACCTGGAATTTTGGCTACTTGAGACTGCGCCGGTTCAGCCGTGCTGCGAAAGATCTCCGCGCCTCAGGCTTCAGCCAGAGAGCAGCCTGCCTACGCGCCTCTAGCTTCGACCAGAGAGCTGCCTGCCTTCGCGCCTCTAGGCTTGCCTAGAGAGCAGCCAGGCTCTGCGCCTCGGGATTTGCCCCGAGAGCTGCGAGCCAGGTCACTAGATGCTGAGCATAGCTCTCGCACGGTGGCTCATCGTTCTTCGGAGGGGAGGATGCCTGCCAAAGGCTTTTCTGACAAATGCTTTTCGCCGTTGGCTTCAGGACACCGTACCTCTGCCAACGAAATCACAGCAGCATTGACGCCTCGCTCACCCCGAGGTAGCCCTGATCAGACTCGACCAGCCTCGCTCTCCCGCCTCGGCATGGAGTGCACATCGCCCGACGAACGCGGCGCGACCGATGACTTTTTTGGGGGGAATGAGATTTTCCCTCCACCACGCAAGGAAGACGGACCTGCGAACTTTAGCCTAGGGGGTGCTTTTTATGCTACTTTCAATGAGGAAAATGCCGTTGACGCCTATGCTTTTCGTGCTGCTTTTAATGAAGAAACAGACTTTGGTGCAATGTCACTTGCTGTTAGTAAGAGACCACTTTTCCCGCCATCTGTGCGTGGGCTACGCCTTCTGGCTCGACAGACTAAGCTCATTGCTGTACACACCAACGAACTCCAGCTACAGCTCTCACTGCTGCGCACACCCCTGCTATAGCTTCTATTGCTACACAGGCCCCTGTCGATGGTCATGCTTTTCCTTCTGCTTTTAATGAGCACACCCCTGCTATAGCTTCTACACAGGCCCCTGTTGATGGTCATGCTTTTCCTTCTGCTTTTAATGAGAAAACAACCGTGGGTACAGCATCACTTGCTGTTAGTAGGAGACCATCTTGCCCGCCATCTGCACGAGGGGCGCGCCTTTAGCTCACTGCTGTACACACCAACGTCCCTGTTATAGCTCCTGATGCTACACAGGCTTCTGCAATTGCGTTCACGCCTCCCCAAACTACTGCTCCAGCCCCAGCTGCCTATCCTTCTTCTAGTGACGCGGCCAAAACAAGTCCCCTCTCGCCTAGTAGTGCTGGAGGTGCGCATAATGAATAATGGCCTCGTTCCGCCCCTTCCCCTTCGTTGTTCGCAACCCACACATTTATGGAAGACGCCGGCCACCTGTCTCCCACCAAAGTGACGCGCTATTACGGTGGTACGTCGGCTCGTACCCGACGCTCGAGTCCGACCTCGAACAACTGCTCCCCTTCGGGAAAGCTGGCCTTTCCGCCGGAAACTCCCCTTCCCCTCCAAGACGAGCTCGGCTTTGAGCCTCTAACCTCAGAGGATGCTCGGCTGGAGAAGGAGGAGCTGGAGAAGCAGGAGAACGAGGAGCTAGAGAAGGAGGCCCAACAACAACCCTCATCAGATTTAGAGGCCCTGCAGCGGGCTCGCGAAAGGGAAGACTACTCGCTTGTGCGGCAAAGGGAGGCCCTGCAGCTCCAAAAAGAGCGGGTGACGCAGATACACAAGCAGCGACCGTCCTTACAGCTACAACAGCAGCAAGTGACCTCACAGCAGCAGCAACAGCAGGCCAAGCAGTTACAACGGCAACAGGAGGCCGCGCAGCAGGAAGCCCAGCTACATCAGCAGCAGGAGGCTCAGCTGCTGCCTGGACCCAAAGGCTCCCCTTTGACTCCGCCATTCACAGCGGACCTGATCAAGCACTGGTCCTACGTCATCTCCAACGCTGGGACCTTCCAGGCTCAAGCAGCAGCCAATGACGCCTCTATCATGGAAGCCCAGCAAGCAGTGTCCAGACTGGAGTCTCTTGAAAGGGCCAAGGAGGAGGCGATCTCCATCAGAGGGCTCAGCTTCAAGCTATGGCCCGCTCCGTTAAGGAGGCGGAGCTAGCCGTCGAAAAAGCCGCCGCGGCAACTGCTGAGACCCGCCAAACCCTGTGCACCGCAAAACGCGCTTAGGGGGTCTCCAGGTCGATGCCGGCGTTGACTACAGCGGGCCCCCGCGGGGGCTCCAACGCCGCCACGGTCGCGGCCCCTCGCCCCTCCTCGACGGCCTCCCGCCTGGACCCGCGACCAACCGGGCCGGAGTTGGACCCCGCCGCTCCAGCCCCGCCTCATCCTGTTCCTACCATGACTGCACGCATGGGCCTGCCACCCGCCGGACAAGTTCCGGACGCCTCCGAGCCGGTCACGTCCACGTTGCTGAGGAAGGATGATGTCACTTTTTTCCATGGCAGCATTCGCTGCATAGCTGCCAACCCACGAATTTCGTTTCCAGAGGACATGAGGGCGGAGATCTTGGAGAAAGTCCAGGCTGTCCTGCAGTCTATCCCGGACAACGACCTCCTCTCTGTCATGGGGGCGTGGGTGGCAATGGACTTCGGTTCGTACGCGACTCAGAGGCGAAGCGAGAAGGTCCTTGGCCTAGTCGTTGCCCTGCGGACTGCCCACGACGCCGTGAGTGGAGTCAAATTGCCAACCCCAGAGGAGGAGAACGAGGAGCAGCGCCCCCTTCGCCGTCCGAAGCACTTGGACAACAGAGACAGCGGGGAAAGGGCTCCCACCGCGACAATTGGGGAAGCGGTCCAGGAGGCAGCAGCAGTGGTAGTGGTAGCGGCTCCCACCGCCGCCATGGAGGCAGAGGAGGCAACGGGGGCGCGTGTGGATCGCGTGGTGGTGACGGTAGAGGAAGCGGTGGTAGCGCAAGAGGAGGAGGTGGACACAGCCGCAGTGGGCTCTCGGAAAGGGGAGTCCGCGGCAACGGTGGGCTAGGCTCGGGAGGACACCATGACCGCGCGCATGAATAGGCCCACGGAGCTGGTGGCTCCAGCTCTTCGGAAGAACACCGCACGGAGGGCGACCACTCCAACGTCGCGATTGTGAAGGGCAAGAGGCAAGTGACTCCTTCTTTGGTCGATGTAGCCTCATCCACCGAGCTTTTCGACAAACTGGTCATATCTGACGACCGGGACAAGCCTGTATCGTCCAACGTAGCCCACGCTCGAATTTCTGCTCTAGACGCCACCGCTAAAGCCGCCAAAGAAAAGCACGAGAGAACGGTGCGGCGAGCGTATACCACGATTAGTCTCAAAAACGTGCCTCGCATCTCCGTTCTCCCTATCCCTGCCTCACTGAACAAGACAGACGGCGCGCAACAACTCACTCGCCCGGTTAAGGCATCCCTTTCCGATATTCTCATACGTTGCGACGAGCGAAACGAGGGCCTCCGAACCCCTACTTGGGTTCCCGGCTGGGAGTACCCTCTCAAGAAATCGTTCACGCGTGCAATCACACCTGACAAGCTTTCGACCGCCAAAACCACGACCTTGATCGACGATTTTTTCGCACAGGTCACGCGAGCCCTAAAGGGTGGAGCCACGGGGCCTGCGGCCTTTACGATTCTGCTACGCCTGCTGAACAGCCACTACGACAGCGCGGACACGGGGGAAGGCTACACCAAGTTGTCTTCTTTTGGAGTGCCCACTGGCACACCTTTCTGCGATTTCAGTAGAGAGTTCCGCGCGGTAGTGTCGGCAGCGACGGGGACTGAGCGTGTTTTGGCACCGGGGATGGAGGTGGTTTTGGAAGTGGTTAGGATGGCGGTTAACGAGCAGTACCCCACCATGATGCCTGTATTGTACCCGGGCGCTAGGGCCACGGACCCGACGCCGTTTGTTTCTTTGGACGCCATGTGGCTGGCCTTCCAGTCCTTTGCCAATAATAAGACACCTGCTATCAACGGCGACAATTTTTTTCACTGCCTGTTTCTTCGACGGATGGGCGGTCATCCGCCCCGTGGGGGCCCCGGCCGACCGGTAATGGGCGCGGCCAGGGTCGAGTGCCGTCCCAGTCGGCTGAAGAGCAGACGGGATCGAGCCATAATCCAATTATCATGTCTATCGCTGACCCAACCGACCCATGGCTTGACACAGACTCCAAATGCTGGCCCCTAGATGAACACCACTATGCTGACGTTTTCTCTGTCTGCGCATCCTTGATCACAGGCGACCCTCCTCTATGGAGTGGGATTCTTTCGCCGACTGCCCGTGCTACTGCGCTCTGCGAAAACCGGGGACACTGCCTGAACTGCCACGAAGACTCACACTCCTTCAAATAGTGTAGACACCCTTTCATTACCGCTAGTGGTTGCTTAAACCCTGAACTCGGATAACTCGGCGACAACGACGACGCGTACAGGCGTTGGCAAGCACGCATGGTGCGATTCTGCCGCGAAGACAACAACCAACGCTCAAACCATCAGAACAACCCAAAGAAATATCGCTGCTCTCGTTCGGGTCACTCGCGTGGGAACCACCACGGCCACGGCCAAAATAACAGACATAAGGACGGGTACAGCACGCAAACGGATAACGGTAACAACCGTTCGGCGGCCAGACACCAGGGTGGCGTACAACCCTCATCATCCTCTTCTGCTGCCGCTCCTGCCTCTGGCATCCGCTACGGCGCCACCCACAACTCCGGTGGTAACCCGAACTCGTGACAGCAAGGCACCTTCCGCACAGGAAATTGACAGGACGACGGCGGAACGGCTCCTACGGCCCATCCGCCGCCAGCACTGCCGGGAGAAACACCGTTTGTTTCAGAAAATGTCCGTGTTCCAGGCTCGTCCAGCGATCCGTCGTGCCGTCGACGCCATTTGTTAAGGTATTAGTGGGGTATTAGTCCGTTTGACCACTGGTAAAAGGTTGTCCAATTACATACCCAAACTAAGCCTTATAACAGTATCATATCATGCCAGCGTTTACGTTACGTACCGTCGAAAGGGGAAACCAGTCGTTATTGTATTGGAATCAGGGTTGTGAACCGACCAACCGAAAAACCGAATGTTGGTCGGTTTTTCCTCGGTTTTCGCCTATCGAAACCGAGCTTTTTGGGTCGGTTTTTCGGTCTCATATATGGTATACTAAAGTCAGTGTGCAATACTTAAACCCATTCAATTTTATGATACGGCCGTTTGTATGGCATACTAAAACCCATACACGTCTACATGTACAGCCGTTAGAGTCATATACTGTGTATCCCATACACATTAAGTTTGTGTGGCTATTAGTGTGGCATACTAAAACCTTGCAGCACAGATTTTCTCGGGTTTTGTTTACCTTTTTTGTGTGATCCTCCAACAGACTGCTGTATTGGCTGCCCCTCATCTCGCTTGCTGCTGTAGGATCATGCGCGTTCGTATACTGAGCTGAGGGGCTGTGTTGTCTTATGCGGTCTGCCGCTAGTGTACTCGGCCTCGGGGCTGTCCTGTGCTTGGTGAGTGTGTGTGTTTTCGTCATCATGTTCGCAAAAGCATGGAGATTATGATCAACACTGCGTTCCCCGACAGAAAATAATGCATCATCTTCGTGATCACCTGCACGATCCAATATCCTTATTCGCAACGACATTACTTTAGGCGGAATTCAAAGTGAGTAGGCCGCTACCCGTGGACAACCCGACTCTCGACACGCATCATTATCTCATCTATAACTCAGTCGATCACTACCTCAACCTCATGTCCAACGCGTATCCCTACACCACACATACATCTGGAAATTTCCGCCACGACCCATCTCTTCAACATCAACACCCACTTAATCTACTTTCCACATCCTATCCAAGCACACACCCCGAATCAAACTCATGCAACGTCCTGTACGACCCCGTGGCCGCAGCACTACGGCACACTCCAGTAACTAACTACCACGGTTAACTGCAAAAACTCTATTTATTAAAAGCACGTTTTGATAAAAAAAAAACTACGAAAGACGTCAGGGTTAGTGTTGGACGCTTTTTTTTCGTTTCGTTCTTGCGACACTCCCCTAGGCACCTCCAAGAGGGGAACCTTGTAGGCTACATGACTAGTCCAAAAATAACGCATTAGCCCCCTTCACGATAAACTCAGATATGTAAGGTAGTGCACAGTATATCTTTCGTAAAACCAGAGTACTTCGAACTCGCAGCCGGCTATAATGTCGATATGCTCACCTTACAATCAGGTTTGGCCACCAGAGAGTAGCTACTCTGACTGTGCTTCTCTCGTGGATGTTTAGAAAGGGGGTGTCACGTAAATCAAGTGGATGCGACCCCGAGCGATGTAAACGCCTTTCATAGCGATCCAGACGGTGATGGTGAGCGATCCCAGAAGCGAAGATGCCCGTCCAATCCAAACAATGGTTATGCCCAGCGACCCGATAACCGTGGTTCAGACAGTCCTAACGGTGCTGATGACGATGATGTTCGGCGACCTCAGCATCCCTAGGTTATGATGATGCTATTCAGCGACTCCAAAAGCGTTGTTCCAGCAGCCCAAAGCGACAGATGATGTGGCAATACCAGCAGACGTTTTCTGCCGGCAACTCCAACATATAGATTATGTGCTGTGGCTCGATCCCGAGAGACACCTCTCCGGCGATCCCACTTTGCTGCTGTGGCGACTCGGTCGCTCCGACAGTCCCGGCGAACAGTGCCGTAACGATTCCGGAAGGTAATATTTCCGGCAACCTCAATCGCTTTTTTACAGCAATCCCATGAACCTTTGCTCCGGCGACCCCGCGTTTTAAAAAAACACACGTGTATTTAAAGTGTTTCGAATTCCTGCGAGGGTGGCGCAAGGGAGGGGGGAGGAAGAAGCACACACGATCAATCATGTACAGGCATAGGCTAAAGGAGAACGGGGGTGATCGCTATGTAGAGTAAACGTGTACCAGTAATAGCGAAGGGCTAGGGGATAGAAACGTAGTCGCAGCTCGGTTGTGCACGATTCACGGCCGGCAATGCATTAATTTGGTATGAGTTCACGTGAATGACAAGTGGATAAGGGAAAAGAAGGTATTGGGTAGGCGTGGCAACGGCAGCGGTTGGGGGAAAACAATAACATATTTGAACCAGTGATGGTCAGATGAGAACATTAACAGAAAATGCAACGATTATGTACATGATACGTGCCCATGTTAGGCACGGGAGAGCTGGAGGTGTGCGAGCAGTAGAGTTGGGCCACACGTAGATGTGGATGGGCGGTGGCAGGTAGAAGAACAACAAATGAGCTCTGCGGATGGCGGGAATGGGGACGGGACGGGGTACAGTATTTGACTCCGCAACCACTGGTGTACAAGCCATCACAGTACCAGTATTGAGTATTGACCAGGACGGAGCGAGGGGAATATCGCATACGAATCGTTCCCTACGGAATAGCGCGGGGGTTGATAATTGCGTATTGATAACTCTCATGGGGAGAAGGGGGGTCGTAAGCGATGTTGTACAAATAGTGTATGCGTGGTGGCGAAGGGTTAGAGCATGGTCAAGAGAGGTGTAGACACTTTTATGTGCGAGTATTGGTAGCCGTGGGTGGGCTGAGAGGTATGTATTACCTTACCTGGTAGTGTGAATGGATGTCTTGCTTGTGGGGGGGGCGTCTAGCACATCTACGAAGTATACATGTGAATCGCCAGTGAGAGGCTGATCGGGGGAGGGGGGAATACTACGGATATGGAAGGAATGGCAGGGAGATAGGGAGGGGATAGACTGAAATTGCTCGTGCTCCAGTGATGGGCAAATGGAATGGGTAGATAATGTGCATATTTGTGAACACATTATGGCTCTGGGGGAAAGGGGAGAGTGAGGTTAGTTTGTTTCGTCTGAGCAATGGCAAGGGGGGCGGGGCGAAAGAAGCGATAATGTCGTGCAAACGTCAGGGGGGCGGGGAGGGGACGTCGGAATAGGGATATTATTGTGTACAATATAAGGGAGGACGACGGGGGGCAGGTATCGGTAAAGTGTGTGTGTTTGCATACTACTCTAGATGTAGCGCTGTTCTGTTTGTAATAAGGGCATCGGGGGGTACTGATTGTGTAGGAGTTATGGGGGCACTAATGGTGTAGCGTCCAAATACACACGTCGTGCAGAAAATTGCCAGACGATAGAGAGGGGTGATAAAATCCAAGTGCGAGCAAAACATTCCGTAAGAGAATGGAGGGTGGGACCGTAAATACGTACTTCGGTATATGTCGTGGCCATTTCTGACGGGAAGATGGGGGCGGAATAAGAGGGAAAAGTGACATGTAAACGACCTAGGGCTACCGGTAGGGTTAGAATAGGAGGGGGTGTCCCAACTCTCCGGCAGAATCAGAGCGACGCCACCAAGAAGTCTGAATATTTGGCTGACAGCGCTAATGACGAGGCTCCTGCAGGAAGGCGAAGCCTCGGCTGGCGACCGTCGCGAGAAGAGTGGGTTTCGGAGACATGCCAAATATTCTCCATTGAGCACGACGATGAAGCCAACAGGTCAAGTGGGAGCGCACAAGGACAGAGGGCGGCAACAGGAGGATCTGGAGTGGCGTGTTGACGAGTACTCGGCACATGCTACAGTAAGGATGCACCGAATATCTTCTGAGGCTCCTCACTTGAGGACCTCTGTACCTCCCCCAAAAAAGCGACTTTAAGAAGCATTGTAAGCGTAACCGGGATTAACCGTCCCATGGCCTAGGTTTAAAACGAGTGATCTTGTAATACACAATGATACTGGGTAGCCCTTAGTAACGGAGTCCCTTCAGTTAGAAATATTTAGGCCAAAACATGCTACCCATGTCCTACCCTATCGTAGCACAAGTCGGGGATGGAGGAAACCGACCACGCAGCGTACAACACTGACAGTAACGTTTGCAACTATAACGATGCCATCGGGTTTTAGGTTGGCGGCAAAGAAGCCCTCACCGTGAATGGGGGAAATGTTAGTGATGCCCGAGGAGAGAGAGAGGCGGCAACAGAACTCACAACGTTGGTGGCGCAGCAGCCAGAACTCCTTTGTGAACGAAGTGCCTTGGAAGGATCGAATGGGAAGCCTCTTCTGGTGGAGGGAGGTTTTGCGGCAATGATCCCCTTTCTCATCCACCCGACCTGTCTCCCACAAAGGACACTGGTATTGTTTACGTTCGCGACTATGTCGTACTGTGGACAGCCACGAACCGTGCAGGCCCCCTCGTTCCTCCTGTCTTCGGCCGTAGCATTGTGCCTCGTGACCTAGTTTGAAGGGGCCGTACAGTGGTTTAGGCGATAAAGTCGGCGGTGGTTTTGACGGAAATTAAGCTTGACGGGGAGGCAAGTGCCGGTAGCTCCGGCCCAGCGCCGTTTGAAGCGAGAGGATGAATATTCCTAGCACCACCCTCTGACACGGAATACGCGAGAGAGGGTATTCCCAACGTTCTAGAGCGGCCTGTTCACGATGTTCTTCGACCTAGCCAAAGTATAGGTGGTCTACCGCGTTGGGGTGACCAAAGGTCTGAAAACGATTTTAGGCATTTGATATCTGGCTGTTCCGGAGACAATGTAGTCGAGAGGAAACCCACTACCCTGGAGGAGGTTTGAGAGTTGAGGATCAGCGTGATAGACGGATGGGGCGGTAACACCGAACGACGTGAGATAGCTCCTGTGGGCGTCAGCACAGACTGTAGCGCCGGTGAATTTGTGGCCGGCGGGGTGATAGGCGGCAGTATCAGTATATATACACGGGTAGAGGTGCAAGGGGGTGCAGTCGTAGTGCACTGCACTGATGATGCGGAAGCGATTATGGAGGCGAACCCCAACCCGGTAGTCATGCGTGGCGGTGATGTGTCGTAAGATAGCATCTGTGGGTGACAGTACCGGCGGCGGTAGCGGTCATGGTGATGGTGGTGGTGGTGCTGTGGGTGGAGGTGCAGTGAGTGGGTTGCCAACCCCCAAAAAGATAATCTCCGCGCGCGTAGAAGTGGCGGAGGATGATGTCGAGACTCGGTCCCAAGATGAAATTACGGCAATAAATGTCAATGCCATAGACAGTCGCGTAAACCGTGCAGCGCGGCCTAACTGGTCGTGCGGGCGATAGGGAGCGTGATAGCGAAACCGAATGTTTTTGTGACAGATTGACGCTGTTCACTGACAATTAAGCCATGACAGAGACTCACTCTGACGTAGTAAGCTAGCATGGTAGCAGTGCGTGACGGTCCTACAACACCAATAGCAGTGCAACCGGACGGGGTCGTGGCAGAGTGCTTAGACTGGTCAGGAGGCGCATAATATCTTGTAGTTCGGGCGACGGTGGTGTCCTTAACCTGCCATCAAGTCAGTCCGCCGAACGACGAAAACCCGAGAGCACGAGTAACTTAGTGTCGGCTGGTGATTTGGCCGGCAACACCTGCGGAGCTACTGCTTCTTGCAGCAGACAGAGTACTGAAGGCCGACCAGGTAGAGGGCCTGATGTTGGGCGCAGCGGCGACCTGTGCCCGAAAACCCAAAAGATGTAACGGTAGAAATGAAACGAAACATTAATGTTCGCTGTGGTGACAATGGGCATGGCGGCCTGACCCGGTCAACTATCGGGACACGCATTGCACAAGACGGAAGGCACAGATCGAGCCCGATACGCGAGGATGCCACCAACTTGTACGTCGAGGCGCTAGGTTATAGTATCTACAATAGAAGGACGATGGTGTGTTTATATGAGGAGGGGGAAATGCCACCACACCTCCAAACAGGGGGCGTATAGTATCGGGCGTGGCAGTGTAGAAGCAGACTGGGTGTCAGGGAGTGGGACTGTGTATGTAAGAGAACGTAGCAGGAGTCGTCCTAATGGTCGTGCAGGGCAGGGGGGTGGGGGGGATTCGTCTCGGAATGAATTCGAGGACTAGAAGGTGGCCCGGGACGTACGCGTGGACTAGCAGGGGGGCAACATGGCTGGGTCGCAAGGCCAGTCTAAGAACATCCGGCATGGGAGGTCTGTACCCTAGCACCGACGGGCTGTAATGAACACCGCCTCGTGGTTGTTGGTCCCTCTCCTGTTGGAAGCACTTCGTTTAGACCCCCTCTCCAAGTACCTGAAGCCACGGCCTGAGGTTGGCAGGAGGCAGTGGAACTGTACCGGGATAATTTCCGGATCCTTTGGAGTAACGATTATGTAATCCTGGGGGGGGGCTACACCCAACAAGCTGTTCAGGGTAGACTCCTGGAAATACGTCGAGCAGGCTCGTATGTGAGAAAGTGACTTGAATATCTAATTTCAACACGTGGCGCAAACGAACCGCTGCCACTACCGCCCCACTCGGGTTGGTTGGGCGTCGTAGGTGGTGTAGCTTGAGACGGCGATTTTTATTGGGCAAGGTCGGGGCTACGGTACTACGCCTTTTCTGGAAAATACCTCTGATTCTTCCGTGATTTGCTACGCGAAAGACTGTAGCTAAAATATGGCATGAACAGCTACTGTAGGGGGTTATGACAAACAGCTTGATTTCGTGTGGAGGTTGGTTAAGTGTGAAGGGCAAACATATTTCCTCGAGTGCTTTGAATTAGAAGGTGCGTAATCTCGCGCTGGGACAGTTTGTAGCCATGACAAACGAATCTGGACTGCTTCAGGCACGGTAAACACTTATTGTAACAGGTGGGTGTAGTCTTTCACCGTAATTCTCCTACACTGCTTCAAGTGACGTCCCCTCCCTCTCCCATTATTTACGCTGCCCGGCCAGGAACAGAGACAACGATCGATCGATCCCGGTGGAACTTCCGGTTGTAACTTAGAGCGACATTAAAAGCCCCTTGGTATCGCAGTCCTGCTTCGCAAAGGAACATCATATCGCCTTGAGTTTTCCGAAAACCGCCGGAGAAGCAATAGGTTCCGGGCGAGAGACTTCATGTACTACACCGGCAACGGAAACGGCATGATTTGGTTCCATCTCACCTCGCTCCTGGGCGCGTTTGCCTAGCGCTTATGTTCCGCGAAGTTGTCCCTACTATTATTTTCCGGCCTAGAGTTTCTCCGCGCACTTTCCGCACTTGGAACAAAACTGTCATTTCTACACCGCAAATAATAAGGTTTTGTTTCGTTCGATTGAACTTGGGTTTACTTGAAGGTGCCCATTCTCCATATATATACGTCACCTTGCTGGTGCAGCGCAGTTGCAAACCGACTTAAAAGTACCCGCATAACATTGTGCTACAGCTGTCTCATGCTTGTTATCAAAAACGACACTGTGGGTAGCTCGAAAACTACTATTAACAGTTGTGGCAAACTGTACGCACAAGACCGTTCCAGCTTGCATTCTCGATGGGAGGTCCACCTCTTTCCCTAACGTACACTAACGTGACGACACCCTTTCCGGAGCACAGGGGTGTAGCGGGAACCAAGGCCTAGCCTAGTGGGGGGCCAGGTGAATGTCTAAACCAAGCGCGGAATGCTCATCGCGTTGGACCCTAGACTTTTTTCCATTGGGCGATTTCTCCGCCGTTGTGGGTGACGAGTCCCTGGCCTTCTGTATCGTAGGCCCTTCTCGCGCCGTTTCATCTGTCCCGATGCTCTCTCTTCAAGATGGCGGGAAGAACTGGCCAATCTGAGGAAAAATTCGCTCGGAAAAACAATCGCGTAATGTCGCTGCTGCAATCAATATCAATTCTTCAACCACAGAATCTGAACTCAAACGCCTACGTACGTGATTATTTCTCACAACAAACAACATAGTACTCTTGGTTCGGTTTCCGAACTCCATTAACCTTCTCATTTAACAGCTTGTTCAAATTCTTGACCGTATCACAGTACGCTTGCACTTGCGTGAGTGAGTCACTACTGAGATGTTTCACCTCACCCGATGAAGAGGTTGATGCAAAGGGTGTGGCTGGGTTATTGTACTGTGTACCAGAGAGGCAAGTGCCTGAACCGCGGTTAGGCTGATTCTGTGATACGATGATGTGAGATCCGGCTCTGAAGAAGACTTTTACTGGTGACCCAGAGACGCCCGGGCATGCGCGGAGCCGCAGGCAGGTGTCAGCCCGCCGCGGCGAAGCCCCTGACACCATAGTTTTGAGCGCTGAGGGGTGACAATCGGTAGTCGGTATTGCTGTGTTTTTAAAAGACACAAATAGCTATATATGCTCTGTATAGTACCGGTATCATACTGCTGTACCTACAAACAAATCACACCTCGGACAGATCACATCCCTATTTCGGGATACAGCTCTTTTTGGGTGGGATCTGTACGATCTAGCTCTTGTACACACGTTTGTCTGGGTGGGACCTGTATGATCTAGCTCTGGCACACATCATGGCCCTAATAGGATATGTATGACCTTGCTCTTTCAACATGTTTTCCTGTTTGGTATCTGCGGGATCTGTGTGATCTGCATGATCTGCACATGTCTGCCGAGTGGGATCTGCATGATCTTCGAGATCTAGATCATACTTTCCTGATGGGATATGTATGATCTAGATCTTACACTTATGTTTCGCCAGGCGGGATCTATACGAACTGGAAATTACATACCTGGTACATGTTTCGCCAGGTGGGATCTATATGATCTGCATGATCTGCACATGTTTCGTCAGGTGGGATCTGTATGATCTAGATATTACATGCACGTTTCGTCAGGTGGGATCAGTATGATCTAGATCTTACAGACATGTTTTGCCAGGTGGGTTCTGTATGATCTGCATGATCTCTACATAATATCTGCTGAGTGGGATCTGCATGATCTGCATGATTTAGCACATGTACTTGCGCATGAATATGTTTGCCTGCGGGTGATTATCATATTATTCCGTTGATTCATGCATGTGTCGGAACTGTTTTTTACGAGATCGGAGCTACGTTGACGACATGACAGCCTACGGTGGTCGAAGCTCACCACATCAAGCACACAGCTACTACAGCTTCACAAACACGCGATCGCCTACCGCCCACGTACAGCAGGGCAAATGTCGGGGGCGGCAGCTCTTCTTCTAGTGGCACGGCGGCTGCAGATGATCCCGGCAGCGGGCAGCAAGTGGTTCCTCAGCGGATCCCGGAGGCGCAACGATCGAGTTGCTAGAGGATGATGTGGACGGGGGTGACTGCAGTCTATCTGTCTAGACCATCAGTTGGAATACGCAGCCCCCAACCCGAATAATACACTTCAGTATGCTAGTAACCCCTTTTGGTAGAGCCAGGAGTCAGTAGGATTTCACGTGTAATAACTACCAGGTAATCGGTAGGTGCCGTTAGCCAACTAAGGGACTTTAGCCAGCAAGTCGTCTGGCACAGCTGATGGCCAGCCGACTTGCCGGCTTACGTCAGGCGAGCGAAGCGAGCCAAACCAGCCCGCCCCCCGGCCGAGAGGGCCCCGCCCACATATGAAAAAACGCATCCCGCCGCAATAAACAATCCTTCCTGCAAGTATAGAAACCCAATAAGAGGGACAGTTGGCACCTCCGGGATCTGTATGATACAGATCTTACACACACACATTTGTCCGAGTGGGATCTGTATGATCTACCAGTATATATTACATACCAGTAGTACATGTTTCGCCAGAAGAGTTCTGTGTGATCTGCGTGATTTGCAGTTCACCAGGTGGGATCTGTATGATTTGCATGATCTACTCATGTTTCACCAGATAGGATATGTATGGTACAAACCTTTCACACATTTTTTCCTGGGTGGGATCTGTTTGATCTGCGTGATTTGCACATGTTTTCCTGTTGGGATCTGTCCGATCTGCGAGATCTAGATTCCTATGTGCCTGACGGAATTGGTATATGTAGATCTTACATGTTTCACCGGACGGATGGGATCTGTATGGTCTGCATGATCCGCGCATGTTTCGCCAAGTGGGGTATGTATGATCTGCATGATGATCTGCACGCGGGTTTGCCAGGTGGGATCTGTATGATCCAGATATTACGCACGGCCAGGTATACAATATCTGCCAAAACGGATCTAGATGGTCTAGAGCCTAGATCATGATCTGTCCGGGGTGTGAAAAAAAACAAACAGTACGAGTATTCGTACTCAGCTTTGAAAGCTGCCGTACATATCGCCCTTTCTCCACAGGGACTTTGGACAGCAGTGACAGCAGTGTTTGCGGCAAGAGTCAGTACAATAGTACTCGTACTGCTGCGCTGCTGCACTGCTGACTATTATACCAGTATTGAACTTCTACCCTTCCTTCACAACGAGGACAGCACTTCGGAGTAACGACAATATCAAAGAGGTTTACGTATAGTTTTCCGTTCACAGCTTGATTCAAGACCGACGTCTTCGTATCACCCTGTTGACCCTGGTGCGAACTAGTACTAAGGGGAGTCGCCGACCTATAATCCTTCATGAGGACATACACATCCCGTAACACGCGCGATCGGGGTATCACACCCAGCTTGCAGAGATGAGTTTCGACGAAATCCTCGATCTCACAGCTCAGCTGTAGAGTAATAGCGTAACAAAAACATTATACTTGTACGTACATCAGCAGCAGTATGAAAACTGCACTGAGCTGAACTCGTACGAGCAGAAGCAGCAGCAGCACTCCGAAGCTCACATGTTATTTCTCCCCGTTTTTCGCGTTAGCTACGTGTGCTGCCCTCGTGCTCTGTTACTCTCCTGCTGTGCTGCTCTCCTGCACTGCCAGCCCGGGCTCAATCCACACAGCGCAATGAGCACGAAAATCATAATATAACCTATCCCCAACCCCCTTATCTTTAGAACGCTGTTCAAGATTAGTGGAAACCCCTGGGTAGCATCATGACATCACATGACATCCAGCAACCGAGAGCCTTCCATCGACTCAAGAAGCACCCGGTGTCCGTGCTTGAGGTATGACTGAGCAGTATTTCAAATGCATTGGGGCCAGCCATTCCCTTGTAGTGCGTCCGGCGTACTGGGTTTCCGCCGTAGCACGCAGTAGTCAGCTGTATCAGAAATCGGTCGTACAGCATATTGTTAGATTCTTACTTGCTTTGCAGCATTTGTGTCAGTGTACGCCTGTCGGTTGCGCCGTCCTGAGACATTCTGGTCCCGGATTTGGCCGTGGGTCGGGGGGGTGGGGTGCATGCAAGGGGAAAAGCACTGGGGCACGGAAAGAGCGAGGCAGAACGCGGCGGAACCTCGTTTACTCGAAACTCGTATCCCTTCTGGGACCCATATAAAGCGACCAAAAACGACGAGTGCGACCTCATGACCTTATCAAGCGACGAAACGCGTGCAGCAGGCAGTACAGGTAACAAGTATCATGTCTCATATCCCCAAGCTGCGCTCGCGTGGTGCTGTTGTACAGCCCCTTACGGTACGTTGCAGTTCGGACGCCCCACTTTCCCCGGTAGTATGCGCTGTTTCATACGAAGTACCAGTACAAGTATGGCCGATGCTGCCATCGTCAATTAATTTCGACATGTGTTCACTCTACAGCCCCAAATACCAAATACGGTAGCCAAATAGCCTTTTGGGACCCAAAACAACGACGAGTGCGGTCTTGCCAGGCGTCTAGTAAGCGTGCAGCAGTAAGATTATCACCATGCTGCGCGCGTGTCGTACAGCTTCTTGCATTACAGTCCGAACACCCCCCCTTGCCCAAGCGGCCCCGGCTGCTTCGTGCGGCCGACGTATTTTGACGGGACGGGAGCGACGGTAGCGGCGTGACGGGACGGGACTGGACGTTATAACCGTCGTCAAAATAGTCCCGTTGTCCCGTCCTGTGGACAAATTCTCTGACCGTCGTCACTTAGCGTCTCGTCCCGCTGTCAAACCCTGCCCCGTTGCACTTTACCGTTCTGTCCCATCGAGAAAATATCCACTGTTCAAAAATACCGTCCCATCCCGTCAACGAATCCCGCCCCGTCCCGTCCAATGTACAACCTCGGACCATCGTTTCTCCCAGTCCATTCCCGCCCAGAAATGACGAAATGACGCAATTACGATCTTCAAATACGAAAATTGAGCCAATTACTTACCAGGTACCTGGTACCACTTTTTCCGGAAATGTAAGCACCGTTTGCATATTTTTATAAAAAATTAAAAATGCACAACAGCTGTGAGATCTAGGATTTCGTCGAAACTCATCTTTGCAAGCTGT
>JAYJMJ010000684.1:13671-29675 GCA_036873875.1 Laminaria ephemera | reverse complement strand
AACAGCAACAACAGCAGCAGCAGTAAGTAGCAGCTGCCGCAGCCAAATCAGCAGAGAAAGTTGCATGTCGCACGACGAATGAATGCCGTTCTCCTATTAATTGCTCGCGCATGAAAGTTCCACATACATATGTCCGGAAACACAAGGACCGTTTCATGTTGATATTAATATCAAAACGGTATTATATCTCGTCTTTATTTAGAACCACCAGGTATAAAATGTACCTGGTAACCCATCTTTTTTAATGAATCTTCGACGGCACTTCCAGCAAACAACCGACAAGCAAGAGCCCGCCCCTCTCACTCGTCAGCAAGCAAATAGCCGACAAGAGAGAGCATTCACCTGGTCAACAACCAAACACCGCATACATGCATGGTTGACACAAGCCACAAGCCACAATAATTGTCCGCGGCCATCGGTGTGCGTGCACTCAGGGTACAAGCAGGGGCTAGCACTTCGCTCACAAGGTACCACACCAGGGTACCATGTACCATATTTCGAAGTATGCCATGTGCCAGGTACCAGGTATATACAAAGCAAGCAGCAACAGCACAGTAGCAGTAAGTAGCAGTAGCCTCAGCCACAGCAACAGAGAGAGTAGCATGTCACACGACGCATCCATGTCATTCTCCTAGCTCGCGCACGGAACTTCCACGTACATATGTCCGCAACTATAAGGACCATTTTATATTGATACTCATACCAAATCGGTACTATTAATATTTACGAGTTGTCTACCAGCCACCACGTACTGACGAAAACAGCGACACGGACGAAAATCTCCTGCGCCGATGTTAATAAATCGCCGTACCCTCTACTGCTGCCGTGGTAACCCTTATTCCTTGCGTCACCCTCACTATGACAACTCCGAAGGAAAGCCTTGTATTACATACCTGGTAGAAACTTTTTACTTCTTTTATTCCCAACCTGTTTCGCCGTCTGTGGCCACCATCTATCGCCTAGGATAGCTATAGTTTTCTCTCTACTGTCTAGTGTACCAAACTTCTCCATGTCACAATCGTCTATTGTCCTCATCTCCTCCTCTAATACATCCCGTTCCTCCTTGTACATTTCACATTCTCCCACTATGTGAGTTCTACTCTCTTTTGCTCTACCACAAGGGCACATTTGTGCACCTTCTTCCTCCTCCTCCTCCCGGCTACTGGTATACCTCTTCCTTCTTGCTGGTAGGTCCAGGTCCCCTACGCGAAAGGGGGGGGCAGGAACACTGCAAAGGTATGTTTACTATGGTCCTTATTCTGGATACACCCGGGTATCTTCCCGGATCTCAACCGAACCAGGTTTGGTAACCGGGTACCTGAGAGTATACACCTTACTAAACACACCCTGACAAACGTTAAAAACGCACCCACAAAAGCAGCGACAAGAGGTCCACGGGGGGTAAAACCACTGCGCTTACCTTGATAGTGCGGGCCTCGCATTCCTGCCCCCCCCTCGCGCCCGCCCTAGCCTGCAACCTTGACCCCGGTGGAGCTTTCGAACTCGTCGCCGGATGTCTAGCCCCTGTGATGTGCTGGTGTTCTTTACCGTTGCTGTCTGTACCGCGGGGAGCGACCGAGGTAGAAGGAGGTCGCAACGGCGATCGCACAGCCGAGCTCCCACCCTGAAGAAGAGAACCGAGCCCAGCAAACAAGAGTGTGGGGGGCGGGGCGGAGGGAGGGTCGGAAAATTGAAACGCTCGCGAGTTATACGTACTGGAAGTTTCACAACCACGATAATAGCCACAATCACAACCAAAACCACAACCACTACAGTACCCACACATGACCGTTCTACCGGTTCAACATGCCTATCCTCGGACAAGGTCGCGCCGCGCACCTTGCCAGCCCATCTAGCCGGCCTGTCCGTGAGGGAGGGGCGTTTCAGCTCTCCGCTATTCCCACCGACTTGGCGAGAAGCGACGGCTTCCTCGCGTCGAGAAGAAGCGTACGATGAATGCTTGGCACCCCCACCGGCTGGACGAGCTGAAGACGAGAACGAAGACCCTAAGCTTAGCGTTGGCTCCCCTCTTTTCTGCTGCTGCTGCTGCTGCCGCCGCGGCTGATGATGTTGTTGTTGTTGCTGATATTGTTGACGCTGTTGTTGCCGCTGCGGTTGTTGCTGCCGCTGCTGCGGTTGTTGTAGCCGCTTCTGCGGCTGCCGTTGCGGTTGTTGCTGCGGTTGCCGCTGCTCCTGCTGCAGCTGCTGCTACTCGCATAATAGCGGCATACAAAAAAGGCGGGTGAACAAGGGCGGACGGGTCAATTTTCGCTACCAGCATCCGTCTGTGGACATGTGCACTCTGTACGTGCAACCGAGGGAGCATTAATAGATTGGATGTGGCGGTAGAAAATTGTAGGGTCGATTAAGGCGACCAACACAAGGCCAATCAAGCAAATAAGGCCAATCAAGCGCCTACACACCGGCACAGCACCATCAATTTGTACAAAATGAAGACACCCGTTGGTAACTCTTTTGAGGCCCAAGTATACAGCGACCAAAACAACGAACAGTGCGGCGGTAACATCCGTCAAGTGTGGGCGCGCGCGTCGAAGAAATGTATCGTGCTGGGCGCGTGTCACGCAACTTCTTGCACAATTACTTTGTATAGAGGGCAGAAGCACGCTCGCTGCTAAACACCCTCCGCCCAGCCCCTGAACTTCACCCATGATACCATGACAAAGACGCTGGTTCGAAGTTGATGCGCTAGGCGTGGCATAACGTTTCCCGTCAAGCTTTTGAAGGCGTCAAAGTTTCACAGGGCAGGGGTTAGGATTCGGGTGCACGCTAACGAGCGGTGTTTGGTGATCTCAAACTTTTCGCGATTGACACAAGACTCTGCTAACAACGGAGCCGGTTACCCTATAGACCTGGATCCAACCGAAGAACCACAGGCGCGCACGCCAGACGCGTTCCCAGATAACGAAGCTACTATTGACGGCTTCTGCAAATTTCAGCTCGTCAAGGACGCATCTAAAGAAGGTTTTGGAGCAGTACCAGAGCAGGCGTGGCGTGAAGCAGCTGAAAATCCGCGCAGCTATTTATACCGAAAGCCTCCGGCGCTAGTCACCTCAGAAGCGCTTACCACATACCAGGTAGCAGGTAGTCGACAAAACACGTTCATTGGTCAACTACAGATGGTTCGGTTTGGTTAATTGGTCGACGCAGGAAGCAAAAAAATTAGTCGAATAAGCGGTATTACCCTCGCGAATCACCTAATGCAGTCGTGATTCCGCGTTAGTGCGGTACTTTTTAGTGTGGGACCCCAGGTTAGTGCGGTCATCACCTGCCCTGTGTGGCGTGGTCGGCGGTTGTTGGCTGCGCCACCATGCCTCGAAACCGAACCCGTGCCCGCAGCTACAGCTACAGCCGCAGCTGTAGCCGCTCCGTGCTCTCGCCGTTCCTTGGCCGATACAGCAGGCGCGCCTTGCTCTGAGCCTTTCCGGTAGGCTTTCGGTGGCGAGGGTTCCACGCCACGGAGTGCGGGCCAGGCCACGGCTCCAAACCTGCCGGAGAAAAGGAGCGCCAAAGTGAGAGCCGTCGCAAGGTTTCCACTGCAGCCGACACACGTCACCCGCTATTATTTTTGTGACCATCACGTTTACTTTCCAGCTCAACTCGTAGGAAATTTTACCCTCAGCGACCTTCTGGACAAGCCGTGGCCACAGGTGTCTTCCCTTCTCCCCCCCGGTACATACATGCCTTCATTTCTATCGCGCACACGGTTCAGCATTCCCA
This sequence comes from Laminaria ephemera, assembly GCA_036873875.1. Taxonomy (NCBI): domain Eukaryota; class Phaeophyceae; order Laminariales; family Laminariaceae; genus Laminaria; species Laminaria ephemera. The sequence goes on along the minus strand of JAYJMJ010000684.1, from coordinate 25,937 downwards.
CTGCTCGTCGATTTCCATCTAATTATTTGACACGTCGGACAGATCACCGATCCCCACTTGATGATTTAGATGTTTCATGGAAGATCTGTATGGTCTAGCTCATGTTGTCGGGTGGGAGCCGTACGATCTGCATGATCTAACACGTGTTTCCAGGGTTGGATCCATCCTCTACAAACACAGATTCTGAATAACATCTCATAACGGCAGAGATAGGACCTACTGTAGATGATCTAGATCGTCATCTGTCCGATGTGTGAATTATTTACCTCTGGCTCGGTCCCGCTCCTGCTGCCGCTCTCTTCCTCTTGTTGCTAGCGACGCCACCATCGCCCCCCGCCACCGCTGCCGCCGCCGCTGCAGCCACAGGAGACGACTGCGTCGTCATAGCCCCTCGTCCTCCAACGGCAGAAAAACCAACTGTTCGATCCGGGCCAGGGGAGGCGCCAAGAGGGGAGGCGCCGAGAAGAGAGCGAGAGCGCGCCTGCTTCTGTTCGACAAAAAATGAGAAAAAAAAGGATGGCCACCGGTGGGGTAACGGAACGAGGCGAACGAGGCACTCGCCGTTAGAAGGCCGCTACGGTGCTTGTCTAGTATCGTCTAGTATCGTCTAGTATCGTCTAGTCTAGATGGCCGCTGCGGTGCTAACGGTGCTAGTCCAGTATCCTCTGGTAGTCTAGATGGCCGCTGCGGTACTAGTCTAGTATCGTTTCGTCTAGATGGCCAGCGTGGTCCAGTATCGTCTAGTCTAAATGGCCGCTGCGGTGTAGTGCTTGAAGTCTGAATTGAGCTAGATGCCGGTGTTTGGAGCCTAGTTTCGTCTAGATGGTGTGTGCGTGCAATCAAGTCCAGTCTAGATGTCGTGTGCTCGCAGTCTAGTCTAGTCCAGACGGCCGCCGTTTCCCCCCTACCCCAAATCTTGTATAACAAGGCCAAAAGGAGGCCTTCACGCGCCCCAAAAGACCGCTCCCCCATTAATAGCTTATTTATTCTAAGTAGCATTTCTCACCGCGGGAGATCGTGGCGAGACCCTTAACCGCGCCAGGCAGTCGGTCGACGTCACTGCCTTGGGCAGCGCACCTTGGTCGTCCACGGCGCGTCCCATGGAAGGCGCGCTATCAGGCGATGCCGAGTGCTGATTGGCTGCTGCCGTCGCCTGGGCGGAGCAAACGTGCGGCGGTTTCATGAAAGTGGCGGCGGCCTGGGTTGGGTCGTTCCTGACGAACAAAAAAAAATAAAGCGACGTTTTCGCGAATCGTGATATTTTAAGACGACGCACTATCAGGCGATACCAAGTGGTAATTGGCTGCCGCTACCGCCTGGGCGAACACTCGTTGAAGTCATGGAAGGGGCGGTGACCTGGTTAGAGGCAGTTGGGGTTGGCGTAGCATTCCTCCGCAGCAGCTCAAGGGATGGCAGCGAGGGGTAGTAACCATACACGGGTGCATAGAACCCCCCGCCTCCCCCGGTACGAAACCGAATGTCGAGAACCATACCAAATGCTAACGCTTTTAGAGCTACATGAGCGATCACATGTTTGCCGGGTGTGAGTTACTATTAAATAGTTCGTCTGCACATGTTTGCCGGGGGGGTGTTATGGGGAATAGATGAGCTAGCTCATGATCTGTCCTTGTTTGCAATTGATCACTCACAAGCGCACCCCGACCCTTCGATAACCCTCACCTCGGGCTCAGGTGGCGAGATGGCTGTTCTACATAAGTGTGCCAGGTGTGAGCTACCGGGGATAGATTAGCTAGCTCATGATCTGTCCTATGGGGGAACCATGAGCTAGCTCATTATCTGTCCTACGTAGGCAATTGATCACTAACAAGCACCGCTGACCCTTCGCTAACCCTCACCTCTGGCTCAAGTGGCCCTTCACTAACCCCCGGCTCCTGGTCCAGTGGCGAGGGGGGCGACAAGTGTCCGAGGAGACCGACAGAGCTCCCGTTCCCAGAGGAGGAGGTTGGCGTGTCGCCGAGGTCGGTGTCGGTGCTTGCTCGAGGGGAGGAGAGGAGGTCGGTGGGGAGACGGATGCCCGTGGGGAACGTGTTGTCGCCGCTGGGCCTCATGGCTCGAGGGTGTCGCATGTTGGGGACCTGGGAGGGGAGGCAGGGAGGGGAGAGGGAGGGAGAGAAGAGAGAAAATAGAAGAGAGAGCGCAGATGTGAGAAACAACAAGGACATGGTCATCTACTATCACTATTTTGGCCGTCCGACAACGTGCAGCATGAGCTTCAACGTCGATCACTCATAAATATTCTCAGAAAGAAAATCAATACTTCGAAGTACGAGGCCAACCCGGGAGGGATACTCTGTGTCCCCATAGAGCAACAGAGAGAGCGGGAAGGAGGGAGGGAGGGAGGGAGGGGCAGGGATAGAGGCAAGGGACAGAGGTAGCTAAAAGTGTGCAGTCAGCATTTATCTGCGGGAATGGCGATGGCTGGCTCAAGCAGCCTGGGCAATGTGATGCGCTGATGTACCCCGGCTTTGCTGTGACCTTTTCTGCGTGTCGCATGCGGCGAATTATCGGGGCACGCCTGATTGTCCCCCCGCTGTTGCGGTTTTTAGCCCGTCCTGGACGCCTTCAGCACCGCTGTAAACACTAATGCTCAATGTTGACACCACCGACTGAGGCCAGACTACTGGACATAAGCGCCGCCGACACTACTGGTGAAGGTAGAGCGATATAACACAACGTGCAGCGATACTACTCAGCGAACCAGCGCAGGTTACACTACAGTCATGTAGCGACAACAATACCTTACAATACCTTACAATACGCTATCACAGATATTAGTGTTGGATATCATGTCGAACTTCGATTTTTTCAAAACGACGAAACATGAACTTTGGATATATATCGTACCGAACGCGTGTTGTCTTTCATCCCCTGGCATCCCTGTATTCTTTACACTGATGTTGAACAAAATAATCGACGTATCGACTGTCGATATCGACCTCGGCTGTTGTTTGATATCCGTCACTAATAATTCGCAGGTATGTAAACATGAAGAGTACCAAGTACCAGTCACTTGATATCAATTTGTCTGCATACAAGTCACCATGTATCAGACATCATCTATCACAATGAGGTTTGTAGTCTGTAAGTATCGGCCGAGAGGCTGACCTTCATGTAGTGTCGCTTGGTGGGCGTCCGCTCGCGTCCACCCCGCCCCTCCTTGGCCGCCTCATTTCCAGCTTTCCCGTCTCCACCGGAGCGCTTGTCTCGTCCCGATGCCTTCTGGTTCCCACTTGACCCTGAAAAACGGCCACGAGCGTGATACTGAGTAAGAACCTCGTGCATACACAATAAATATTAATAGTACTGTATACGATCGCTTTCCGATACACTGGTATGTTTTGATCCCACAAGGTCACAGGGTACAGAGGGGAAGCCTATAACCCCATAGACTCACTAAAAGTCGATGCCTTCGGAAGCCACCCTCGGCAGTTCTCTGGCCTCTCAGACTACTCTCAGCTCTTAATTGCCGACGGGGAAATTGTTTTTCCGGACCGATGGACTGCTGTGATCCTCTTTTGTTTTTTTTGTTTCATATTGTGTTTTTGAACCTGCTTCTTCTGCTCACACTACGAAGTGAAGCCACAAACCAAGCTCCGATAGGCACAGTATCCACGTACCGCAAGCACAAGAGAACAACAGCATGCACAGAGCAGCAAAGTACATACATCAGTACGTTCGTGTCGACCAGACAGCAGAGTGCGACAAGCAAGCAAGCAAACAAAAACCAAGTGTTGCCGAGAGCCACCATGTATGTACGAGTACTTTTATGTTTCCTGTTTCCCTCTTCTTTGTTGTTGTTGTTCTTTGAATAATGCGTAATAAAGCCACCACACAACTTATTTGGGATATTTCCAAGTACAGCTGACACTCATCCCTGTGACGGACCGCCGTCTAGACGTAATATACTATTTTTAGTATGGAATGTCTTAAGGTGTGACTGACGTGACCAAAAACAGCCGTCTCTTTGCTGCCAAAAAAAACACATGCTCCACGCTGCTGTATGTGTGTTTTAGTATACTTCTTTTTCCACCCATCGACATCCAGCACGCCCGTGCCGATTCGTCATCCTAAAGAGACAAAAACAGCTCTGAAATCACAAACTTCGAGACAAACACATGTACCGCAAGTACTACGGCAAGATATCAGGTACATACGGTATACTCATGCATGTGGCGTCCGGGGTGTTTTCCTGGACCATGGCGGCGGGGCTCTTGGCATTTGTAAGTCGCCAGTTTGCACCTACAATCAATCATGGACCTCTGTCCGCTTCACATAATTTCTTCTATTTTTCCTTCCTGAGCGAGCGTAGCGGGCGGCGAATGCCGCCCGCGAAGTGGAGCGCCTAGTAACCCCTTACTGTTGACCCCTAACCCTTTATCATTGAAACCCTAACCCCTTCCTTCTGGCTCCCACTTGACCCTGAAAAACGGCCACGGGCGTGATATTAAGTACCAGGTAAGCATCTCCTACAGTACTGCCACTATGTAGTACTGTATACGATCGGTTAGTGATCTACCTGGTCGTTTTGAACCCACAAGCTGACAGGTGACATAGGGGAAACGCAGGGAGATAAGTATTCCGCAGTCAAGCAGGAGACGTACACATTTACTTCGTAGGGTTGGGTTGGGTTTGGTTGGGTCTAAATAGGGTTAAGACGGCGGGAAATGAGTGATGGAACGTGGACGAACGTTGGTGGTAGAAATAACTACCAGGTACAATGCTAAATTGACCACAAACATCCTGGGAGTATCTCCTGGAAAACGCACGAATGCACACCCACCATGTCTAGCACTTGCTACCAACAACCAGACTTGCGGGATGCACATCTCTGCCGTCAACAGGAAAGAGTTGGAACAGAGGAAGGAAGCGTGTGCAACTGGTATGAATGCGTCGCCCACGAATGATCCCTGTTGCCTGTACGCTGGGTATACGTCGAAGCCAGCGTGCTCGCAAACGCATCGCGTTTCAAACGCAACCCTTGTGGGATTATCTCGCAAGAAACACCCTCGAATTTACTCGCACCAACCATCATGTATATTACTTCTGTCAACGTCCAAACAAATCAACCCCGCAAACAAACAACCGCGACTAAGCTCGCACCAACACACAACTCCCGAAAACGGCCTTCTCGTCAAAGCGAGCCACCAAACCGCTTCGACTAAGCTCCCACCAACACACGACTCCCGAAAACTGCCTTCTCGCAAAAGCGAGTCACCAAATAATTGTGACAGCACACAAAACATTCCGTCCACAGCTTGATTAAGACCGATGTCTTCGTACCGGTATCACGCTGTTGACCCTGGTGCTAACTAGTACTAAGGGGAGTCGCCAACCTGTATCCTTCATGAGGACATACACAACCCCTAACACGCCCGATCGGAGTATCACACACAGCTTGCAAAGATGAGTTTCAACGAAATCCTAGATCTCACAGCTGTAGTGTATTTTTATTTTTATATAAAAACACTTCGCCCGTCTATAATAGCGCAACCCTTTGGATTATTACCAGAAGAGTGGCAGTAATGAGGATTTTTCAGTCCGTGTGAATATCCATCATAACTGCAATAGGCAAGACAGGCCGCCGGCACTCCCACACACCAACCACTCTATTACAGTCTGGTGTCCTACGTGCGTTGTTCGAGTAATAATGTACGAGTATCAGTGTCATGTATCATGCTATTTCTATTTCGATCCGTCACCTGTGAGTTCGACCGGTTGAGTGGTCGATACTCAACTGTGCCATATGTGTGTGTGTGTGTTTTTTTAATCCCACATTTACTTTCCAGCTTCTGGGCAAGCTGTGGTCACAGGTGTCGTCCCTTCTCCCCTCCGGTACGTGCCTTCATTTCTATCGCGCAGAGGGTTCAGCATTCCCAACGCTCGACGATTTTCATCGAATTTTTGCTAACTCACGCTCTCGCGCTTTCCGCAAGTCAGTTTTTAGCACAAGAAAAAGTTCCTACGGCACGAGTACGAGTATGTACTCGGGGGGGCTCGAACCAGCGAAATCGACCTTAGTGGTTACGAGGTTAACCCACTAGACCATTGGGGACGCTAGAGGGGGACAAGGGACGTGCCTGACAAGGGACGTGCCTGGTACGCAGCAGCACCAGCAGTTTGCATATCTCGATGCTGGTGTTCGGCGAGCTCGAGGAGATATACTCGTACTCCGTGGGTGTGCTACGTGCGTTGTTCGAGTAATAATGTACGAGTATCAGTCTCGTATGTCGACGCGTGCTACGATAGAGGTAGCATTTTTTGGCAGAAACGTTTTCTGGATGACAGGGCTCCTTAACCCAAAATCGCCGGAATTTCGTTTTTTTGTTGCAATATTTTTCGGTGTATACCTATTATAGGCCATGGGACTGTTCATCCGGTAGCACTCATGTTTTTTCCCCAAATCAGTTTTTGGGAGAGATCTAGAGCTCCTAAAGTGAGGAGCCTCAGAAAAAGAAGGGTGCACTTCTACCGTAGCATGCGTCTGTCATACTATTTCGATCCGTCAACTGTGAGTTCGACCGGTTTAGTGGTCGATACTCAACATTACCATATGTGTTTCTGGTATGCAGCAGCACCAGCAGTTTATATATCTTGAACCGGTCGGGGGTCAGGGCACGAGTATCGAGTATGCTAAACGGATCCCACACCACACACATCCTGCATGCATGCTGGTGTTCGGGGAGCTCGAGGGGAGAAGGGCTACGATACTCGTACTTGTACTCCCGGGGTATAGGAGACGGGACGGGTGTGCGACGTGACACAAGAAACAAACAAGACAAAACCGAGGACCGCTGGTTTTGAGTACGAGTCAAGGAGTCAAAACCGAAAAATGGATTGAAGGTTTCGTTGATATCGATTTACGAAGCCACCGGTAATGTCAGCTACACTGCTCACTGCTGCACGAGCTGCACACAGCAGCTGCGATCAGAGGCATCTATAGATGGAGGAGTACTACCTTGGTCCACGCACGGTTAGTGATATGTCGGCTGGCGCCTTGCTGTAAGCATCATATTCCGCACCTATATCATCATGCAGCCCGATGTCGAGGAAAATTTCACCCCCGTTCTCCAGACATCAGAAGGTCCAGCAGCATCCCTCCTCACACACGGTATGGCGGGAACTATATCCAATGGAAATGATGAGCTTTTCTAGATGGCCCGGTCGATCCCGCCGGTTAGGTGCTTGAGTGGTCTGTGGGTTGCAGGCTCGGCACTCCAGACACACCCCCTCCCGTCTGGTGTTGCTGTTTTTTGTTTTCTCCGGCTTTGGTAGAGACTAAAAATGCATGCATCGAGGGATGTTTTTGTCGAGCACTCGTGGAACTTTAGAGCCCCTCGAATCAGTGCAGTACTCACTCAAATCGAGCTCCCTCTACCAGGTCTTGACTTGACATGAAACAAGCGAGATAATATTCTCCCTATCTTGCTCGTCAACCCGACCACGGGCCCACCGCGATCGGTTCAGTGTGCTTCGTGCAATGTGCATTTTAGCCCGGCTGCAGACATACATACATAGAAATACATACTTTGGTCCTCCCTCGGTCGTTGCTGCCCTCGGCATATACTCTCAACCCTCAGCCACCTTCAGCTCGAAAGTGCCGACGAAAATAAAATATAATACTTTGGTCTCTTTTTTTCCTTTAAGTTATTTTCAGAACCTTCCCGGAGTTCTTACGGTTATTTGTTTTCCCTGCAAAGTTTTTTCTCTTTTGTTATTAATATACAACTGCTGTACAGTAATACAGAACACAGGGCACCGCAGTATCATCATACCAGGTCCCAGCTGAGCCCAGCTTGGCTCGGCTCAGCTCAGCAACAGCGCAGCGCAAGGATAGCTCAGCAGCGCAGCGCCGTGCGGTACCGTGCGGTGCAGTGCCCCGCCGTTCGGTGCTGTGCGGTGCTGTGCCGTGCTGTGCCGTGCTGTGTGCTGTGTTTACTCTTTCGTACATACCAGGTTTGCTGTGCCGTGCTGTGTGCTGTGCTGTGTTTACTCTTTCATAAATACCAGGTATCATAGGAAGTATCATACCAGGTACACCAGGTATGTACGTACGTACGTACTACATTGTCGAGTGACAAAAAATGCACACTCAGCTCAGTTCAGCTCAGCTAGCTCAGCGGCGCAGCGCAGAGCCGTGCGGTGCGGTGCTCTGCCATGCGGTGCGGTGCTGTGCCGTGCTGTGCCGTGCTGCCCTCTGTTTTCTTTCGTACATACAGTACCAGGTATAACAGGTACCAGGTACCGGTGTGTACGTCGTCTACTCGATTTTGCTTTGCTCATTGACTGTCCTCTTCAATGTTTTTTGTTTTCAATTTTTTTGTTTTGTTATGTTTTTTCGTTTTTTCGCAAATCGCACCCGAACTACCGATCAGAACTTGACATCGCCAGCAAGCGCACAGCACAACACAGGGCAATGAGCTCTGCACAAGTAGCTCTTAGCATTATCAAGTTAGTAGTTGCACCAAATCATGGGCCTCTACTTTCTAATCACATTTTGTTGTACTCTTCCTTGCGCGAGCGTAGCGGGCGGCCTCAGCTGCCCGCGGAGGGGAGCTCTTGTACATACATACAGATGTCAGTTTTGGCAAAAATTAAATATCGGCACCCTCAAACATGTTTCTTTTGTGGTTTACCCTATATTTCCTTACGTGTGCACCTACGTACTGCTGTACATGCGCGACCAATTAGGAAGCGGATTCTTTGGATCCTCGGAGCTAGCGCTCCCTCGGCATCAAAACCCTCATTAAAAAAACTTCGGAATGTCGAAATTCAAATTTCCCATATATAGCAGAATTTGGATTTACTTTAGCAACACAGCATGAGTCAACGTGTCGGGCATGCCGAGTATGCAGTCAATAGGACGTCCACCCACGCCCCCGCCGGGATCGAGGGCGCTACAACACATGCCTCATCAGCCCTCCTGGGTAGGTCTACCGCAGGGCTCTGTGTTGTAAGCAATGGAGGGCGATGCTTAGATGCGTGTTTTCGATATCTAACAAAAGTTGGATTTTAAGAACGACGAGGAGGTGATGGGCGTGCAACGTGTTGCTGTGGAGGTTTCCGCTACTCGCTACCCCAAGGCATGATTCTCAATTGCGCGCAAAGGAATCGCATGCCAGGTGTGGATCCGTGGGCGCGAATCCCCCGTCGACGCTGTAGCTCGCTGGCTACGCCCCCTGACTGCTGTGTCGCTGCTGGGTTCTACGTATCCCTGTACCTTCGCAGTGCACAGAAAAACTCATATCGAAAAATCGAAAAAGTCCCGCCGCAAATGAAAATGTCACAGCAACCCAAGCCCCCCAATCACAACCACAACCAGGCGACCGCGGCCAACTCAGGGCGGCGTGCGACAAAACATCCTCCACGGGATAGCGTAAGCTAGTAGGCTCGTGTAGACCCCGGGCTTGTGGAAATCGGCCATACACAGAACTAGCAGCCGGCGATCTAAGCTGCAGATAGACACTACACAGCAGACAGACAGGACAGACTTTAAATAATGGAAGAATGTTCGCATCCCGCTATGAAAAGGCTTTTTTGCCTTGCGAGTAAAAAACGGTCTCGGTCGTTGCGCTCCCTCGTCCTTGCCTCATTACTAGAAGAGTGGCCGTAATGAGGATTTTTCAGTCCGTGTGAAATATCCACCATAACTGCATCAGGCAAGGCTGGCCGCCGGCACTCCAATAGGCCGAACGTGGAATACGTACACACTATATATACACACAGGGTGATGACGAGGTATCATATGTAGTACCTGGGGTTTTTGGAAATGGGGCCATGCCTGGGTGCCTTTCCGTATTTGAAAAATATAAATGTGCCAAACAATAACCATCCACGGGCACCATCAGCATCCCGCCGACGGAGCTACACGAGACCCAACCAAGTGCTGCCGATGGGGGCGAGAGTACTTTTGAGCGATCTTGAAGGTATCAAGAAGTGGCATGCCTTGTTGGCACCGCGGTAGCGGATGTACTCGAGGGCCGCTTGCTTCGTATACGACTCAAAAACTCAAAAATCTCCTACTGCTGTAATAAAAACAACTGATGTGTACGAGGTATACTCGTATACTCGAGGGCTGCTTGCTTCGTATACGACTCAAAACTTCAAAATCTCCTTCGTACTGTTGTAGAAAAAAACACTCCTCGGGGTACGCGAGCACTCGATTTTGGCCAGGTGACGAAGCCTCTCAAACCTGCTGCCAAAGAGCCTCCCGGGCAAATCCCGCGTGCTCCAGGTGCAAAACAAAACAGTAGGAGCATGCCTGCTAACCTCTACCGTAGTGGGCTGTCTTTGACGCTCGCGGCGAGGAGATGTTCTCAAGGGTATCTGAAGCTGTTCTTTGTAAATGGGGCTATACCGGGATACCTGGGTGCCTTTAAGAATTTATAAAGAATGAATTTGCCAAAAAATGACCATCCAGGGGCACCATCAGTATCCCGCTCACAGAGCTCCACGAGACCCAACCAAGTGCTGTCGATGGGGCGAGGGTACTTCTGAGCGACCTTGAAGGAATCAAGAAGTGGGATGCCTTATGGGCACCGCGGTAGCGTATGTACTCGAGGGCTGCTTGCTTCGTATACGACTCAAAAATACAAAATCTCCTTCGTACTGCTGTAGAAAAAACCACTCCTCGCGATACGCGAGCACTTGACTTTGGCAAGGTGACGAAGTATGTCAAACCTGCTGCCAAAGAGCCTCCCGGGCAAATCCCGCGTGCTCCAGGTGCAACACAGAACTGTAGGAGCATGCCTGCTAACCTCTACCGCAGTGGGCTGTTTTTGATGCTCGCGGCGAGGAGATGTTCTGAAGGGTGTGTGAAGCTGTTCTATGGAAATGGGGCTATACCTGGATACCTGGGTGCCTTTCCGTATTTGAAAAACTTTAATTTTGCCAAAAAATGACCACCACGGGCACCAATCAATATCCCGCCCAAAGAGGTCCACGAGACCCAACCAAGTGGTGCGGATGGGGGCGAGAGTACTTCTGAGCGACCTTGAAGGCAGCAAGAAGTGGGATGCCCTATGGGCACCTCGGTAGCGGATGTACTCGATGGCTGCTTGCTTCATATACGACTCAAAAATTCTAAATCTCTTTCGTACTGCTGTAGTAAAAAAAATTACACTTGATTTTGGCAAGGTGACGAAGCCTCCCAAACCTGCTGCCAAAGAGCCTCCCGGGCAAATCCCGCGGGCTCCCGGTACAACACAAAACAGTAGGAGCATGCCTGGTAACCTCTCCCGTAGTGGGCTGTCTTTGACGCTCCCGGCGAGATGTTCTGAGCGGTGTGTGAAGCTGTTATTTGGAAATGGGGCTATACCTGGATACCCCTTTCTCCAGTCTCCTGAAGGTCCAGCAGCATCCCTCCACACACACGGCATGGCGGGAACTTTATCCAATGGAAATGCTGAGCTTGTCTAGATGGCCCCCTCGATCCTGCCGGTTGGTTGCTGGAGTGCCCGGCGGGTTGCAGGCTCAGCAGACCAGACATACCCCCTCTCGTCTTGTGTTGCTGGTTTTTTGTTTTCTCCGGTTTTGGTAGAGTCAAAATGCATGCATCGAGGGAATGTTATGTCTAGCACCCCTGGAATGCTAGAGCCCTTCCTCTCATCGGTGCACTACCCACTCAAATCGAGCTTCCTCTACGAACTCTTGACGACTTGACATGAAACCGGCGACAGAATATTCCCCCTATCTTTCCCGTCAATCCAACCCCGGGCTCATCGCGATCGGTTCGGTGTCGGTCGCGCATTGTGCATTCCAACCCGGCGACAGACAGAAATACATACATATGTCAGTTTTGTAAAAAAGTAAATATCTGCACCCTCAAAAACAAATATCCGGTTACCCGCTACTTCCTTGCGTGTGCACTTACCTACTGCTGTACATACGCGACCAATTAGGGAGAGGTTGAATCCTCGGCAGCTAGCGCTCCCTCGGCATCAAAATCCTCATTAAGAAGAGTGGCAGTAATGAGAATGTTTCAGTCCGTGTGAAATATCCATCATAACTGCATTAGCTAAGGCTGGCCGTCGGCACTCCAATATGCCGAACGTGGAATACGTACACACTATATATACACACAGGGTGCTGACGAGGTACAATATGTAGCTCGTATGATTTCGGCGTCCCCGATGGTCTAGTGGGTTAACCGCGTAACCACTAAGGTCAATGTCGCAGGTTCGAGCCCCCCCGAGTGCATACTCGTACTCGTAGGGACTTTTTCTTGTGCTAAAAATTGACTTGCGGAA
>JAYJMJ010000684.1:0-13571 GCA_036873875.1 Laminaria ephemera | reverse complement strand
CCACTTTTTCGGCCATTTGGGGGGGCGGGGGCGTACTCATTTGTTGCTTGCCTTAGTCATTTGACCATTTACCACGCATCCCTTTCGAGACGGACCACCGTTTGGGGGGGGGGAGGGGGGGCAACACAAGGACGGGGGCGTTGACAGAGGATATTTCTGTAGGCTGGACACCTGGGACAAAGGCTTTCCCAGAGGATTGAAAAAAACTCCTGCGAGTTGAGCTGGAAAATGAAAATGACGATTTAAACCCGAACACGAAACACACAATAAGGAAACAAAGAAAATGTATCGTACTCAATTCTCGTTCGATATCCATCAATCGCTCTTGCACGCGCGATCGAGTAGTGTTATTACACGCAGCTTTCAACTATGAGTAGGCGAGTTTTCTTAAAATCGATTTCATACTCGTAACTGATGTGTGTTTTCTTTCTCTTTTGTTAAAAACCCTTTTTGTCGGGTCGTTCCTCGACACTGTCCTCAGCGCAACTACAAGGAGGCGTTTTTCGGTAAGCTGGCATCAGGGGCCGCGGAAGGGCATGTTGAAGCACTAGCAGCCGCCGTGTGACAATCAAAACGAAAAAGCCCCCCCCCATCGAACTTGACTCTTGTTCGATATCCATCAACCGATCATTACGGTATTGCAAATCATGCTTTCATTCGTTTGTTTCTTGACGCTGTCCCCAGCGCGACTACCAGGAAGCGTTTTTCGATAAGCTGGCATCAGGCGGCGCAGGAGCCCACGTTGAACCAGCAGCACCCGCTGCTGGCGGCGGCGGCAGTGCATCCCAGGGCGCCCGCATCCCGCGACCCAGCTCCGCGGGATCGAATTCCTCGCAAACAGCAGCGGGAACTGCTCTTGTATGAGAGGAGCGCTATCGAGAAGTGTTGACCGCACCAACCAACCCCCTTTAGAACTACTACACGCACGGTTTTAGGGACTAATGACTTGGAATCAGTGTGGAATGATTTTGGCTGTTCTAACAGGGTTCACGTTGGAGAAGCAGACCCTGGTGGTGGCGGCGGTGGCTCATCCCAGGGCGCCCTCATCCCGCGACCCAGCTCGGCGGGATCGAATTCCTCACAGACGGCGACGGGGAGACCCACTCGCGTGAGAGGTGTACTACAGTACAGGCCCGATGGGGACCCCACCCGCGTGAGAGGTGTACTACGGTAAAGGCCTGCTAACAAGAAAAGCCTACTGTAGTCTGGGTAGGGCCTGAAACGGTATGATGACATCAACCTTGTCCAACCTTGAGCATAGGCTATGTGGTAGGACCTAGTGTAGCGCTCGCCGCTCAGGACGATTTCTTAATCCTAAATTTCTTATCGTCTCAAGAAAACTTAGCCTAACGTTCTTAGCAGGTTGTTTGTTTTTGGTGGGCCTATTCTTCGTTGGGGGTGTTTTCTGTGCGTTGCCGAGTCTTGCTCTACCTCTCCCGAGTCTGGCTCTGCCGGCGGAGGATGTCTGGGTCGCACCCCGCGCATCTTGGCTGTGCTGGACTGGGCTGGGCCGGGCCGGGGTCGTCGTGGACTTTTTGTGGTCGATGCTTTGGGTGCATATGTCACATTTTGCAGCTGGACTAGGCTGGGCTGGGCTGGGCTTAGCTACCGGTAATTTTTTAGCGTTGAATGTTTGGACGCATTCCATACCCAGGTACCAGGTATGTTGCAACGGGGCTGGCCTGGGCTGGGCTGGACTGGGTTCGTCGCGGATTGTTTGGTGGTGTACTTGTGCGCTGCTGGATGGCGCTCACAATTTGGAGCATTTCGGGGGGCGCCCGGCGTGTCTGGGCTGGGCTGGGCTGAGCTTAGCTTGTCGTGGATTTGTTGTGGCGGATGTCTGGACGCGTTCCGAATCTTACACCTTGTCTGAGCAGGACTGGGATGGAACTCGTCGTGTATTTCTGTGATAGATGGTTGGATGCATTCGATATGCTGCGGCTGGGCTGAGCTGGGCTGGGCTCGTCGTATGTGTTTAGTGCTAGATGTCTCGACGCATTCCATATGTTGCTGCTGAGCTGGGCTCGTCGTGGGTTTTATTTAAGTGGCATGTTTGGACGCTTATTCCACATGTGGCATCTGACTTGGGTGGTCTCGCCTTTCATTTTTTGTGGGGGATGTTTGGGTGCATACTCCATATGTTGCATCCAGGCTGGGCTGGGCTGGGCTTGTTGTGGAAGTTTAGTGATGGGTGTTTGAGCGCACTTTCCACATCTTAAATCTTGGCTGTGGTCGGCTGAGCTTATCGTGGATGTTTAATGGTGGATGTTTGAACGCATTCCTGGGCTGGGCTCGTTGTGTTGTTTCGTGGTGGATGTTTGGACGCGTTTTCCACATGTTTCATCTGGGTTGGACTGTGCTGCGCTAGTCTCGTCTTGCATTTTTAGTGGGAAGGTATGGGCGCATATTCCACACGTTGCGCATGGACTAGGCTGAACTGGGCTGCGCTAGGCTCGTCGTGGATTTTTGGTGATGTACGTTCGAGTGTAGTCCACATATTGAATCTGGGTTCGGATCGGCTGGGCTGGGCTCGTGGTGGAGTCTTACTGGTCTACATTCAGGCGCATTTCAATGGCATATTGGCTCGTATCGCACGCGTATTTTTCGTGGTAGCCGGTGTTTCTCTGCCGAAATACTCAGAGCGTACGAGTGAACAAACACTTCCATGCAAAGTTTCTAGGAGACCGGTCGTGTTGGGTGCGTGAAGGCCTCTTTTGGCGTTAATATACTAGTTTTAGTGTAGAGGGGGGGTCAGGGGCGTGGAGGCTTCCGCGCAGGATACACCACTAACGTAACATGGTGCCCAATTCATCGTTTGCTGAAGGTGCCAAACTCGCGGTACTTTTGCGGGCGTGGAATCCTGCTTGTAGGAAACACGGCTACTACTGTAAAATGGCGCTCAATATTGAAAAATGGTGCTCAGCACTGTAACATGGTGCTAAAAACAGGGTGCTCAATATTGTAACATGGTGTTCAATACTATGAGATGGTGCTTAGTACTGTTAACATGGTGCCCAATACCTTACCTGGTGGCATGGTGCTCAATACTGTAGGGTGCTCAATGCTGAATAAGGCGGTTTGATTTAAGCTTCAGAAATTCAATTCCCAAAAGGGAGAGCCAAAGAGTAAACTCTTAGGAATTTTGCTCAATACTGTAACATGGTGCTCAATACTATAAGATGGTGCTCACTATTGTAACATTGTCTTCAATAACAGTGTATCATTGGTGCTCAATACTGTAACATGGTGTTCCATACTGAAACATGGTGCTCAATACGTAACAATTGTAGGACAGGAACGCCGGGAGCTTTAGCGTTGACCCGTCATAGTTGACACTGGACACAGCTGCAGTGCAGCAGCAGCACCAGCGGCACCAGCAGCACCAGCAGCAGCACGACCATCAGCACCAGTGTACCGGTACATTCGCCAAACACAGCAGCAGTAGTTGACAAAGGGAGAAAGCGTTCGCCTTGAAGTGCTTCAGTTGGACGTACGATCATACCAGCAGACCCCCTGCTAGCTCTTGTACGAGCAGAACGGACATTCAAGAAGAGCTGTCTCAGCTATATGTATAGCGTTTCAACCATGATAATCTCACCAGGTCTGGATGCCGCAGCGTAGTACACATCATCGTCCCAGTCCTCATCGTAGCCATCACGTCCTTGCTGTGGATGCTGCTGCTGCTGGTGCTGCTGATGGTGTTGATGCTGCTGATGCTGCTGTGGGTACCTCTGATCTGTTCGAGGCATCTGTCGATCGGCCTTTGGGTTGTTCAAGGTTCAAGATGGCCTCTCAACATCCCACCCAAGCTAAGCTCGGTTGCCGTAGACAACCAGCGGAGCAAATCCTCTCAATCGCTCCTCACAGCACTCAACGCAGAGAGCTCCTGAGGGGTTCCCTCTGATGGCCGTGAACGGCTTGAAGGCTCGACTCAAGGTCAAGCTCCGATGAGCTGTGTGTCTGTATCGCTGCTGCTGCAGTGAGCTTGGTCTTGTGCTGTTGGCTGTCCAACGAGGACATTCAAAAAGCTGTGCTGTTACAGGGCGCTATCCGTGCCGATCGCTTTGCAATCTGGAGCGTTCTTCGCATGAATTCCACTAGCAGTTGACTGTATTAATAGTAACACTGTTCTGCCCGCAGAGCTGTACGTTCGTGTCACAGACCCACAAGCTGGCAGCTTTTAGACGGCACTCTTGGAGCCTTCGAGAGGACAAATTTGCAGGGAGTTCCAATAATAGCATTCGCATGCGCAGTGTGGAGTTGCACCGCAGGGCCGGGCGCCCAGCGCCACTCTCCAGGAGCTCTACGCACCAGTCAGGGCATTCAGGTGATGTTCTAGCTAACTGGAACGTGCACCGCTTGCTTCAGAGTCAGATTGCCGCCTTCTATGTTTGGTTTGGAATTGCTCGCTCCGGTGTTTTTGGCAAACCAAGCACCGGCTCTCTTCTAGTTTTTGTACTCAAGCGAAGATCTTTATACGATGAGGACGAGTATATACGTAGACCTGTCATACGAGTATCAGGAATCAGGATTCAGGTCAGGATACGTATCGTGCAGCAGCTCAGGAGAGTACAAGTGTCAGCAGAGGCCCTGGGGGACCCATTACTTCTGTAGGTCAGCAGACATGCCGCATGGTGTACAGCATCGTGTGGGTGTATCGATCTGAGCTGTGATGGAGATGCTGGTGTCGACATGTTGCTTGAAAATTGACAACAGAAAAAGAAAAATTGAAAATTGAAAACGGCCCCTGCAACCTGTTCATCAGCCTGCATGCAACCCACCTTGAAGGGCGGTGGCTAATATGGATGAACATGCGAACACTCGCCAACAATGTGGTGCCTGTACGAAGAGCTACTGCTGCTGTACACTGCTGTACCGAGCCCCTGGACCCGCTTGCAGCATACCTGATACAGCAGTACAGCAAGCGGACAAGAGTGTTTTTGGGGGGGGGGCGATTCTATAATATTGTGGCTTCAATCAACCATCAATTTGTCATTTTGCTCTTGTTTCTCCGCATGACACCCTGGGCACTTTGCCTTGCCGAAGGATAGAGCAGTTATTATCAGCAGTTACTACCAGGTAACTCGCAAGCAGTACCTGGTACCTGGTGGGGTGATACGAGCAGCAGCAGCAGCAGCAGCAAAAATATTGTCCCACTGCTGCTGCTGTATCCCCGAACATGTACCCGGCATACGATTAATGATTATTAATAGCGATCCATTGAGAGTATACCTACTGTAGTACCTGGTATATTGTGCGAAGCGGAAAGCGCACTATTTGGCATTTCCATGACATTGGCAATGCACAGCCATGGCACTATCTTCTTTCTTTTTTTTCTTTTTTTTTATCCTCCGGCGGATGGGCACTATCGTCTGCCATGGAACGCCACAAGGCTACGTTGCCACGAGATTAGAGTTTGGGTTAGGGTGAGGGTTATGAGTGCCATAGCACGGCAATGGCAGTCCCATAGCAGCAGTGTCATGGGACCTCTCATGGCACTGCACTGGGACCATGGGACCTTTTTATGGCAATCATGCAATGCCATGAAAAGGTCGGCGCCCTGAAAACCCATGGCAATGCCATGAAAGTCCATGGCGCTGCCATGGTATTGCCATGAAAGCCCATGACATTTCCTGAAGACCCAGGAAGGCCATGACATTTCATGAACGCCCATGAAATGTCATGACTCCCATGGCATCGCCATGGCGGTGCCATGTCATTGCCATGGGAGCCCATAGCAACCATGGCAGTGCCATGAAAGCCTACGGCGTTGCCATAGCACACCATGGCACACCACCATGGCACGCCATGGGGACTGCTATGGCGCGACATGAAGAAATCAAATATTGTACGCCCCCCGAAGGCTAAATAGCTTCGGATCAACGACTGCATGCAACCTACGGGCAAACGTTAGTGATGAGGGTACGAGTCCTCGTACTGTTGATTTGTTGTGTTTTATTTGTTTGGGAGGCGTGTTTGGAGCTGAAGGCACCTTCAACGCCATCATTTATCATGTGCATATACCAGGTATATAATAACACAGCACCCGCCCCTTCCGCCGGAATCCTCCACCCAGTGTACATCACCCAGTGCATGTACACTGTGAGGCCCTTACCATTAAAGCCTCCACACACGCCACACCGCGGCTGTTTTACCGCCGCAACCCAATCGCGCCTTTTTCGCAAAATACACCGGATTGTATAAGACAGGGGCTGAGGGTGAAAGTTACGACGGTTTTGCCCAGACCGGCCGGGCGGCCCTTGGGACTGGTTGGGAAGGACTTCGGGGAAACAATCGGGCATGGCAACTGCCACGAAGGTCGTCTTGGATGCGCAGGATGTGGTCAAGGTCTTGCGTGGTGAGCGACGAGCGAGGTTTTGTGACATTCTTCCACACCTCGGACTGTCTCCCCATTCATGCTATTTGTTTCTCAGAGGACGCATGCTACGTACGGTAGAGGTGATGATACCATTGTTTTTCTGAGGCTCCTTCCTCACTTGAGGGGCTCTATACCTCTCCCAAAAAATCGATTTGAGGAAAAACAAAAGTGCTACGAGATACCCGAAGCACAATCCCATGGCCTAGGTATACAACGAAAAAAAATGCAAAAAATAATAAAAACTCCGACGATTTTTGGTTAAGGAGCGCCCCGTCATTCAGAAAACGTTTCAGACAAAAACTGCTAATGCTATCGTAGCACTTGTGAGAGGGGCATGCTACTAATACTACTAATAGTACTAATACTACGGTAGAGGTGATGATATCATTGTTTTTCTGAGGCTCCTTCCTCACTTGAGGAGCTCTATACCTCTCCCAAAAAATGATTTGGGAAAATACAAAAGTGCTACCCGACGAACAATAACATGGCCTATAGGTATACAACGAAAATTATGGCAAAAAAATAACGAAATTCCGACGAGGTTGGGTTAAGGAGCCCCGTCGATCAGAAAGTGCTAATGCTATCGTAGCACTTGTGAGAGGGGCATGCTACTAATACTACTAATAGTACGGTAGAGGTGAATGATATCATTGTTTTTCTGAGGCTCCTTCCTCACTTGAGGAGCTCTATACCTCTCCCACCAAAATCTGATTTGGGAAAATACAAAAGTGCTACCCGATGAACAATCCCATGGCCCACTGTAGGTATACAACGAAAAATTTGGCAAAATAATTATGAAATTCCGACGAGGTTGGGTTAAGGAGCCCCGTCGATCAGAAAACGTCGAAGCCAAAAAGGGCTACCTCTATCGTAGCGCGGGTGAGCAGATACTTCGAAGTATATCCCTCTCTGTATGATCTGCGTGGCCTATATCATGTTGCCGGGTGGGAGCCGTATGATCTGCATGACCTAGCACGTGTTTCGTGGGTTGGATCTGTACTACACAGATCCCACAAAACACATGATAACGATAGATACAGGATCTAGATGATCTACAGTAGATCGTGACCTGTCCGAAGTTCTTCGGGGTACATGATCACTTGATAGGAGGACATTACGTCTGCGCGTACCGCCGCCGCCGCCGCCGCCGCCGCCCCCGCCGATGCTGCCTCGATCGCGCTCCCGGCCTTGCGATGTCGGCGATCCCTGCATGATGCATCCAAGCTCGATGCGGCGAAAATTTCCATACGTTGTACGCTTTGGTTGTCCGTTGGTTGGGGGGGCAGAAAGTTTACTGCGCCTTTTGCTGTCCTGTTCACGAAAATAAAACTTGGAATTGTCCAGCCAGGAAATGTGTGCCTGGAAATATGGACGACATGTGTCAAATCGAAATTTTGTCCTTGACCCTTTCACTACTGCAAAAGTTATCCCGTTCTAATTCCAAGTAGTTTGTCCTAAAAAAAGGTCGGCGCAATTCTAAAAGGGTTTAACGACACCTCTTTTTTTTCAGTATTTTGTGAAAGCTCAGTACCAGGTAAAGTATTTCAAGAGTATGCTTGCGGTAACTATCGAATCAAACAAACCCCTGACAAAAGCGTCTTCAGATTTACCAGGTATGCTTTTGCGGTACACCTTTCGTGTTTTAGGTATCGTACAAGAGTTTAGAGTGTACAGGAACGGGCAACGTTGTCGCGTATTTTGCGGTTTTGGCTGGAATTTCAAGACACCGACAAGAAATGGTCTCGACGACCCCTTTAGAACTGCAGATACGTTTTGGGGGACAAACTACGTGGATTTGGTGTGGATTGTTTTTTAGGTCAAGACCGGCCCCAGGTCGCATATAGCCGACGTCCCCGGTGGTCTGTTTAGTGGTAAACCTCGTAACCAATAAGGTCGATTTCGTGAGTTCGAGCCCCTGGAGTGCGTAGGGACTTTTTGTTGTGCCAAAATTGAATCGCGGAAAGCGCGAGAACGTGATACAGCAAAATTCGATGATAATCGAGGAGTGGTGGGAGTGTTGAACCCTCCGCGCGGTAATAATGAAGGCACGTGCCGGGGGGGAGAAGGGGCGGCATCTGTGACCACGTCTTGTCCAGAAGCTGGAAAGTAAAAGTGAAAGTGAGACTTGAAAAAAAAACAATAGCTGTGAAAATCTTATAAGCGGCAGCGACGATCTCACCCTCATTTGTTTTTGTTCTCGGCCGTGTCTCATTGCCGCAGTGGACGTCGAAGAAGGACTAGCGCTGCTTCTTGTCGCTAGTTCTGGAGGCGAGCCAGACCGCACTCGTTGGTCCTTCTTCAAAAACCTCCCGTCCGGCTTGGTTCACGAAAGTTTGCCGGAGCAGTACAACCTCCCGCCCGGCGTGGTCCACCGAAATTCTCCCAGTTTGGTCGACGGAACTTCGCCTGGTCCGGTCGACAGAAAAGCACTTGGGGTGGTCGACGGCACTTCGACGGAACAGCATCACCTCCCGCTGGGGTTAGCCAACGGAACTTCCTTGGAACAGGCCGGATTGGTCCACGGAACTTTGTCGGAACAGCATGACCTCCCGCCGGGGTTGGTCGACGGAGCTTCGCCGCAACAGCATAGCCTCCTTCTCGGGTTGGTCCACGGGGCTTCGACCGAACAGCATAGGGTGGTCGACGGAATTTCGTTGAAGCAGCATAACTTCTCGCCCGGCTTGGTCCGCGCAATTTCGTCGGAACCGCATGAAGGCGATGAAGAACAGCATGGGGGTGGTGAGGGAGAGGGCGAGAGTGACGAGAGAGAGGACGGTTTAGAGGAGGGACAACATAATAACCTTCCGCCTGGGTTGGTCGACGATAGTTCGTTGGAAGAGCTCAACCTCCGGCCGGGGTTGATCGACGGAACTTCGACGGGGCAGAAGAACCTCCCGCCCGCACTGGTCGACGGAGCTACGCCGGAGCAGCATCACCTCCCACCCTGGCTGGTCCGCGAATCTTCGTCGGAACCGCGTGAAGGCGATGAGGAAGAGGGCAAGGGTGCTGGGAGAGAGGACGGTTTAGAGGAGGGGCAGCATAACCTCCCGCCCAGGTTGGTCCACGGAACGTCGCCGAAGCAGCATGGGTTCGACCACGGAACTTGGTCGGAACAGCTTAACCTCCCCCCCGGCTTGGACGACGGAAGTTCGGCGGGGCAGCTCGATTTCCCGCCCGGTTTGGTCCACGGAGGTTCGTCGGAACCGCATAACCGTCCGCTAGGACTGGTCGACGGAAATTCGACGGAGCAGCATAGCCTCCCGCTAGGGCTGGTCGACGGAACTTCGACGGAGCAGCATAACCTCTCGCTTGGGTTGGTTGACGGAATTTGGTCGGAAAAGCATGGGTTTGTCCGCAGAGCTTCGTTGGACCAGCCTAACCTCCTGCCCGGGTTGGTCGACGGAGCTTGGTCGGAACAGCATCGCCTCTCGCCGGAGTTGATCCACCTCACCTCGCCGGAACCGCAGGAGGGTGATGGGGAAGAGGGCGAGGGAGATAGGAAGGAGGGCGGTTTAGAGGAGGGGCAACATAACCTTCTGCCCAGATTGATCCACGGAATTTTGCCGGAACAGCATATCCTCCCGCACGGATTGGTCGACGGACCTTCGTCGGAGTGGTGTGACCTCTCGCCGGGGTTGGTCGACGGACCTTCGTCGGGACAACATAACCTCACGCCTGGCTTGGTCCACACAGCTTCGTCGGGGTTGGTCGACGGAGCCTCGGCGGAACAACATAACCTCCCGCGCAAATTGGTCGACGGACCTTCGTTGGAGAAGCATGAGGACGATGAGGGAAGGGGCGAGGGTGGTGGGGAAGAGGATGGTTTAGAGGAGGGTCAAGCGTGTAGCGGCGAGTTTCAGGAGCAACATAAACTCCCGCACGGCTTGGTGGACGGAACTTCGTCGGAACAGCGTGAAGGCGATGAGGGAGAGGGCGGGGGCGAGGGGAACGAGGGAGCGGGCGATGAGGAAGGGGGCGGGGGCGGAGAGAAATATGATGGTTTTGAGGAAGGGCAAGCATGTAGCGGCAAGTTTCAGCAGCGCTCGGGGCAAGAACTGTGCGCGGCTGAAGGGCCTTGCGGCCTACACCAAGGCTTGGAGAGTGGGGGGGCACAGGCGGATGGGGGAGGGGGACATCTCTTCGAGTTTCAGAAAGGTTTCGACGAGGGCGGGGAGGCTCTGTTGTATGCGGGGGGGGTGTGTCTACTCATGCTTCAAAAAGCTTTCGACGCGCAGAGGTTGTGGTACAGCGAGAAGGGAGCGGGTGGGGACGCGAGAGGGGTGTGGCAAGGAAGAGATGAAACTACGGCGTGTCTGCACGGCGGCACAAGGATACCTTCCACGGATGGGTACCAGGACTTGTGGGCCTGCAGATGCCAGCAAGAAGAGCACGGGCAGACAGAGGGGGCGGTGGTACACGACCACGCGAACGAGAGCCGTGAAGCGATGTTGGGGGGCTGGGCCAGGACTCTGACAGCGGGCGCTGACTCCACTGCAGACCTCCCCGATTTGACTACAGGCTTCCCCGGACGTAACCCAGACTCGAATGGTTCTTCCCCCTTGGCTCCCATGTCAGACGGTGATAGAAGCGACTTTTCTCCCGAAGATCTGCTGGCGATTTCGCCGGAAATTTTCTCGGGCAGCGAGGATTCGCTGACCCTACCCACCCCCCGCTCTGAGTTTGTCGACCTCGTGCCTCCTCCGCAGCTGCTCCCCTCCGCGTCGATTCCTTTTTCTGTCGTAGATGCATCTGCTTCTGGGAGCGATGATTTGCTACGCGGGGCAGCGTCTATCGCTACGCATGCCCGCCAGGATGGGACGATGTCTATCGCTACGCATGCATGTCACGATGAGACGACGGGCGTGAGCAGTGTCGGAGCTGTAGCGGCGAGTTTGGAAGAGATCGAACGCGGTTTGATG
Source organism: Laminaria ephemera (assembly GCA_036873875.1). Taxonomy (NCBI): domain Eukaryota; class Phaeophyceae; order Laminariales; family Laminariaceae; genus Laminaria; species Laminaria ephemera. The sequence goes on along the minus strand of JAYJMJ010000684.1, from coordinate 2,273 downwards.
TCACTGGCAATGGTTGATGAGCTGGTGGCGGCGGGGGGGGCGGAGGCGGAGAAGGGGGTAGAGGACGAAGAGGGGGGGAGGGTTCGTCAAGAGGGGGAAAAAATGAGGGAATCTCTGAATTTGGAAACTGTTCATGGCAATGCGGAGGAGGAAAAATCGGAGGAATCGCCGAATTTGGAAACCTTTCATGGAAAAGGAAATGCAGACGACGACCTGAAAGAAATGAGGCAATCGCTGAATGTGGAAAGCTTTCATGGCAATGCGAATGCAGACAGCGACGGCGTTGGGATAACGTCGCCAGGTGGGATGGAAACCGGGTCGACGATTCACGAACTCTTGATTGCGACCACCCGTACGGACGAACTACACCCGACCCTTCTCCCGCCCACCTCCTCGCAAGGATGCTCCGATTTTAACCCTGCCGCAGATGACAATGGCAAGAAGCACCCCGCAACGTCTAGCACCTCAAATCCGATGGTGCTGCCGTCGGCGTCCTTGTCGGCGGTTTCGTCCGGGGGCGCAACCCCCGACGCTTCGCTCTCAACAGCGGCCAGAGGCATCGAGAGCCGTGCAACCGCCGACGTTTCGCTGTCAAAAGCGGCCAGGCCAATGGTGCTGCCGTCGGCGTCCTTGACAGCGGTTATGTCCGACGGCGCAACCTCCGACGCTTCGCTCTCAACAGCGGCCAGAAGCACGGAGGACGGTGCAACCCCCGACGCTTCGCTCTTAACGGCGGCCAGAAGCATCGAGCGTGACGCTTCGCTCTCAAAAGTGGGGGTTTCGTCAGGCGGTGCAACTCCTGACTCTTCGCTCTCAAAAGCGACCAATAATATCAAGGGCGTCCGGGTGGGGAGGAGCAGGGTTTGCAGCGATGGAGGCGTTGTTGCAGGTGGGGGCAGTGAATCCACGGAGAAGGGCACGGCAGGGCTTGGCGTGTTTTGCGAACGCGCGCTGAAGGTGAGCCGCATATACGGTATGGGCCCAACAATAAACACCTAATCTGAGCACGGCTTGAAACCTCATTGTCACACCAGCATTGAGCAACCTTGAGCATAGGCTATTAGTTTTGTATATAATTAAAAATACACTACAGCTGTGAGATCGAGGATTTCGTCTCAACTCATCTTTGCAAGCTGTGTGTGATACTCCGATCGCGCGTGTTACGGGATGTGTATGTCCTCATGAAGGATTATTGGTCGGCGACTCCCCTTAGTACTAGTTAGCACCAGGGTCAACAGTGTGATACGAAGACGTCGGTATTTATCATTCTCTACAGCGTAAAAAATGTCTGGGGAAATGTAGGTTAAGAGAGGTAGAGCCTGCAGGGTAAAAACAACGCCGGGAAAAAAATGTGTGTGAAAAAACGTGCCCTGGAAAATAGTTACCTACACATACGTATTTTATGCATCTAGGCAAAGTAAAGCGGCACCGAAAAAATGTTACTCAAAAGGTATAGTCTACGGGGCAAAACAAAACGGAAATAGGAAACAACATTATTATAACCTGGTAGGTGAAGAAGTGAGAGTCTGTTAGGCGAAGAGGCCTCGTGAAAATGCACGAAAAACGGTACTTAGGTATAAACATACAGAGGGTCGGTAAATGTTTTGCCCAGCAGTACGACCCCGACCATCGCATGGCTCAACACAGAAAATCTCTTCCTACGTATAATAAGGAGATATCGGTATACAAAGGACAAGATAGACCTGGCAAAAAGGTTTCACAGAGGTACAGGCGGGAAAACAGCCAAAATCAACACCAAAACCAACAAAATATCAGACCCCAAAACCAACAAAAACCAAAACCCAACCAAAACCAAACTGAACCCAAAACTTAAAAACCAAAGCCAACACCAAAAATGGCAGGTGTTTTGATGTTCGGGCCCCCGGGTACGGGCAAGACGATGCTGGCTAAAGCCGTGGCGGCGGAGTGCAAGACGACGTTCTTCAACGTGAGTGCGTCAACGTTGGGGTCTAAGTACCGCGGAGAGTCAGAGAAGATGGTGCGGGTCCTGTTCGAGATGGCGCGGTACTACGCTCCCAGGTGAGAGCCGAGAGGACATACTTCTCTAACCCCCCCCCCCACTCCTCTTACCCCACCTCCGGGGGTTGATGTCGGTTGGCAACGACGCTATAAAACACGCCTCTCACTACATGAGCTGGACAACCATGGTACCGTCTTTTTTTTTCTCGTTTTTAGGTTTTGGCGGTACCCGAGATGGTGGTCGAGTTAGATCATATTGTGCGGAGTGGAGAACCTTAACTCCGTGCAAGGGG
>JAYJMJ010000679.1:1799-22338 GCA_036873875.1 Laminaria ephemera | reverse complement strand
GTGGAAGTGTGGTGAGCTTAAGCTTTATTTTTCCCCATCCGCCGGAGGATAAAAAAAAAAAAAAAAAAAAAAAAAAAGACAACCCTGGGCGGGAATGTAAAGAACTCTCCCACACTGGAGTGCATACAGACGGCGACGGCCGACTACAACGCCATTGGTTTTAGATACGTATACATACTGGACATAAATACAAAACGACAACCTGGGCGAGAATGTAAGGAATTTTCCAACACTGGAGAGCATACCGTACAGACGACGAATGCCTACGGTCAACTATTAATACGGCCTACTATTAATACAACGGTTTGGTTTTATACACCAGGTACCAGGTATACAGATATCAGTGACACGAGTACGAGTAATTTTCTCTATGACAAGGTCCACTGTGAGGCTCACTTGCTTTGCTCACCTGACTGGAAGGAGAAACCCCTCAACGATCTCTGCTCTGGGGATCGTCTTACTGGGGCTCAGCAGCCAATATTTGCAAAATTGCTATTTCTGGCACTAGAGGCTAGCTGGGGTAGAACGCTGTCTGCGCGGTGTGGGCTCGGTCGTGTCGATACACGAGCAAGCGCGCGTACCACGTACTGTGTGCGGCGTCCACGATCGCTGTGATTCAGCCCCCCGCCCCCCTGAAATAAATGCCACCATATTTTAGATAAAACCTAAAACCGGATAATCGAGGAACCCTGACCCACTACCCACCCCCGCCCCGAAAGAGATATACATCCAACATCCTACAACGTGTGGTAATACCAGGTGTTTCCTATAGCCGCGTTTTCGCCCCTGTTGTCTGTCAAGTGTACAAAGGAGGATCCGCTTTGGAGCCGTCGTATCCGTGTCAAGTCGGTAGAGCTGAACTGGTGAGCCTCGGAATGCAGATTGCCTCCAAGACAAATCACGTTGTGTGGTCTTCCCTCTTCAGTACGGTGTGATGGTTTGCCGTTGCACTTGTGGTAAGGACCTACGAAGTTCCGGGTATACGGCATAGCGGGGTGGACACCCGCTTTACCATTTCGAAAGGCATGCACGTTTTCGGGACCAACTACTTGAAATTTTGTTGGGACTTGTTTTTGCAGCGTGGTAGAAATATAGAAATACGACCGAAATATCTGCACGTGAAAAGCTTGAAAACAACTCGTACGTAGACCTCGGGTTTATCAGTTTGATGTAGGAGTTGCGGCGAGTTCCCGCAGACAAGCGCGGCCCTGGCTTGGGAAGAAGTCCCGACCAATCCACTTGCTTGGCTAGCGCGATAGACAATGACTTAACTACAACACAGCTTGTAGGTGCAAGTTTGTTGTGCGATGGTTTGTAGTTGTTTTTCAATCGAGACCCCTGGAAAATCTTATGTGTGGATCGTGTGGACCACACTGCACGATGCAACTTGCCGCAATCCGCCCACGTGGCAACAGGGGTCAGGATGCATCACCCTCGGTCATTACCAGTACGGAGTACCCCCGCTCTAACGTCCAAATCCGAAGCTGTGCTCTGATTAATTTTAGGGTGGGGTTCTCTGACGTCTGGCGAACGAAGTTACACCCTCTGCACGGCCTCGCGTGTACTTGCCACACGCAGAGGCCTTGTGTAGGGCTAATCCCTACAGCAATAGTGTTCACGATCACTCCTCGTAGCCCTCACTGATGCTGCAGAAAACCGAAGTTGCATGTGGCAAGGTACCGCTGTTGTACAGAACTGAATGAGCTTGCTAGCATTTGAGTGGGCAGGCCCCCTGTATGACTGCTGCTGTGTCACGGACGGTAAATGCAGTACAGCCACTGCCCTGGTCCATATAGCAAAAGAGGTGGTTACACGCTCTATGCGTCACTAGTAGAGGTTTGGTTGTAATCTAGGTATTGACCAGAACATCTAAGCAGTGCACCGATATGCTTGAAAATTGGCTTTTAAACAAGCAATTGCCTACAAGGCAATCGATGTGTTGTTTGGACTGTGCAAAAGGCCCTAGCACCCCCGTATCTCGTGAATGGGATCTACAATGACTTGTCGAGTTTCAGTCGTTATTTTTCCGATAAAACTACAGTTTTGTACACCATGTCTGGGCAATGCACAATAAGGTACAGGGAGGGTTTGCGGCACCATCGCGTGGGAAATATATGTATTCTATACACTGTTACAAGTACAACCAGATACGAGTGTCGTGGCCATACCCGTGAAGCGATAAATGTGCATATTTGTAGTTGACGGCAGGCAGACGAGCGATCGTGTTTACGATATCGTATCCAACAGCACAATGCCTGCTGCTGACTTCAATTGGAGGATTTTGGTCGGCCCTCACGAAGGCAGGTTGTGATGCCTCACCAACCAATGATCCCCAAACCCACCACACCAGAATGACTGGAGTGGTTCTCAAGATTGCGCTGGAAATTGGTTTTGGCTTCGTTTACTCGCCGAATTACGGTATTGCTACAACCCAAACGCAAGGGTTTACAGACACGTATGCTCCCCACCCGATATATCATGTATAACATTATTTCCCGTTATCAGCGCGCAGCTAACGAAGGCGTCGACACATCGGTTTTATTTTGCTAACCATGTGATTCAGATGGGATAGTAACAAAGGTTAGTCAGCAATTTAGTGCTTGTCATATGCACTTATCCCGAGGTGATCACGGGCCTGAGAACCAAACTATGTAATTGGTACCGATCTACGAAGTTCAGATACAGTGATGGTCTACCCACATGTGGCCAGAGAAGCATTCCGCAGGTGTTCTCCTGTATTGAACACGCGAAACTGTTGCCGGTCACACATCTCGGTTGTAGTATACCGTGTACTGGGTATTTGTGTGTATTCTGGACGTTTGTGGTGAATACCTGTCCGTATCGCTTTGACATGTTTGCGTATTTCATATGATAGCATTCCGCCATGACAACGCAGGAATCTGCTGGCTCGAAACGCCGATTGCTTGCTCCACGTATCGTTGATTGCGTTCACCAGCCAAAGACTGTCACCTCAGGATCGAGTGTATGAGGTGTAGCTGTTCTGATGATTGTCCAACACGTTGCCGCCACCATTAGTGTCACAGCCGGCTTTTCGTCATTAAAATAAGTATTGCGACAAAATTAACCCATTGAATATGCTCCGCTAGATTAGCCTATTTAGTACCTGGTATTACTCTGACGAAGTGTTTTTCCGTGATATCCGTTTGCTGTGCTGGGTTTGACGTATCAGTGACAGCGATGCCCGTGCAGCCCTCGTCTGCTGCTTTGAATTAAACCTGAATAATCGCGGAATGTCCCAGCAGGGATAACGGATTGGATACATTTGAGGCTCTCACGACTCCCCTCACATATTGCGTTCTTACACTAACGTTCTCGCATGGCGTGACGTGTTCCCTGGAGATCAATGAATACCCCGAAACCATAACATTGGTCGAATGAAGGAACTGCCTCTTGGGCCTCTTCGTTCGTATCAAAACACATGTTTACTTTCGGAATGGAATCCAATCTTGCCAGACACCGTCAAAACGAACCCCTCTACGCGTATTGTTTTGATCGGCAAGAGATCACATATAGGACGAAAACGTGCCACTTACAACTCTTTAACATGAATATTTTACATATTTCCTATTTTATGGGCGCTTCCGGCCCGCAGGAAAAATGAACAAGCGAGCGTCGGTCATGACCGACCCATTACATGATGAGATACTATTAACGTGTCTACATGCATGGTTTGGTTTATCGACGGTTGAGTTTCGATTTTACAACATGTACAAAGAATATACCTGATATATGGAAACCGCATATACCTGGTGTATGTCAACCACGTTTACAATGCTCACACCAACAAAGATACGGGCTTATAATCCAACCATCTTTTGATGTTGGTTCCGCGAATGACAGGTGTGCACAGCTCGGCGTAGAGTGTATTAAGCATTTTCCACTGCTGAGCTCCATCAGGCATTTAACCGCCGCCTCAACATTCTTCGATTATGGGGCGTTGCTCACTTAACTCCTGCACCAGACGTGCAAGCTTCAACGTCGAAGGCAGCAAGACCACGGTGTACTGCAAGGAGCATGCCCTAGACGGCATGATCAACGTCTACAAGAGGCGTTGCTTAGATAGCTCCTGCAATCGACGACCAAACTTCAACGTTGAAGGTAGTAAGACGGCGGCGTACTGCAAGCAACATGCTGCGGACGGCATGGTTAACGTCGTTAGCCGGCGTTGCGCACACGACTCTTGCATGACGCGACCTAACTTCAATGTCGAAGGGAGCAAAACAGGGGCATACTGCAGGCAACATGCTGACGACGGCATGGTAAACGTCGTTACCCGGCGTTGTTCACATGACTCCTGCACGAGGCAACCGAGCTTTAGCGTTGCGGGCAGCAAGGTAGCGGCGTACTGCAAGCAACATGCCGAAAATGTAATGGTGCATATTCACCACACCAGGCGTTGCTCACACAATTCGTGCGAGAGACGCCCATACTTCAATGTCGAAGGCAGTAACACAGCGGTGTGCTGCAAGCAACATGCCGCTGATGGCATGGTAAACGTCATTAGGAGGCGTTGCTCGCATGCTTCCTGCACGAAGGAACCTAGCTTTAATGTCGACGGCAACAAAGTTGCAGCATACTGCAAGCAACACGCTGCGGACGGCATGGTGAACGTGAACATAAGACGTTGCACATTTAACTTCTGCGTGAAGCAGCCGGTCTGGGGTGTGCTGACGGGAGGTGTGGCCACGGCATGCACAAGCCATAAGGACATTATTTTGGGCGGCCCGGTGATCTACTTCAGAGAAAAGTGCGAAGCCGCGGGTTGTGGGAAAGCATCGAGGTGGGGGCTCGATGGGAAGCAGCCTACTCATTGCCGTGACCATGGGCGCTTGGAAGACGGGCTCGTCTGCACCGTCAAATCAGCTGGCAGTAAAACCGGTAGTTGTTCACTACCTGACGGTTCCGTAAAGGGCCCGTCATTTCGGGTGAAAACCGAGTGCCTGTTTTAAAGTTTTTGCGTGTGACCCATGACAGTTTGCGGGCACAGTTTAGTCATATATGTAGGCGTTTGTTTGCGTGGGCAGGCAATAGTCGCCCATGTGCGATCCTTGTAGAGGTGACCCGAGTTTAGGTTTGGAGGTACATTGGCGTTTCCCCTATTGATGTGGTCGATCTATATTTTTCGTTGACTCAGAGTTTGGAGCCTCACATACCTGGGCTCGCGCACGTAAACCGCCCTGAGCGTTGACGTAGCCGAAGGCTAATACATGGTGTTTTGATCGCCGTTTTTCATGGCAGTACAGGGAGTGTCGATTAGGATATGATGTTGCAGATGGTACCAGACCCTTTCCCAGCCGTGGTTTAACCTTGTTGATGGATTGCTGTGCTTGTTGTGCGAATGATATCTGCTAGAAAAGGGTACATTGTGCTTGGCAAGTAGCAGGCGACTTTACCAACGGGTTCATCTATGCACGAAGACTCCGACCCTTAATGTCGCGGGCTGTAAGACGGCAGTGTTATTGCGGCGAACATGCCAATCACGGCATGGAAGGCGGACGTAGTGCACATACGTACTACATGCGGTGGTCGACCCTCAACGTCGGTGAGGTAAGCCGCGGAGTACTGGAACAACACGCTCAAGACGGCGTAGAAGACGTTGTTAGCAGTGCTTACATATCTGTTGCTGAAGGCGGCCGACCTATAATGTTTATGGCGGGAAGTCGCCGGTATATGCACGCAACATTCGGAGGGCGTAATTGTGAATGCTCGCCAAACTAGATGCTGCTTACATCACCCCTGCTTGAATATGCCTGGCGGGAGTGTCCCAGCCGACAGTACGGCCTCCGCAAGGCACCGCCATCAGGATATATTGGTCGGGATGGTTATTGTTCAGAGAGTGGTATGAAAGGCCATAGATTAGGAGAAAATATCGCGACGGGAACGGCTCCACGTTGGAGTGTCCTACCCCCCCCCATGATCCTGGGGTCGTCAAGGATTGGCGGGTCCGGGCCGCACTGTCGTTGAGGCTGGCAGCAAGAACCATGATCCCAGCCCATCGTACGGTGCCGTTGGCGTGACCACAGTTTGTGTTAAAACTGAGTGTTTGCTTTTAAATAATGCAAAGTTGACCACGATGTTTTGCAAGTTTACCTTCTAAAGGTTCATGGAGGCGTTTCACTGCGGGGGCAGAGTACTGCCGCCAGAGTAGAGTTTCACGAAGTGAGCACCTTGTAAGGTTCCAGTTTTATGTGCTCGCCCTGCGATTTGTTTGGCTCGGTATTTGAAGACACACAAAACGTGTAATCGCGCGCGACAATGGAGAGGATAGTTGACTTAGTCGAACAGCTGGGGTGAGCTACGTCTCTTCCCCGAATATCACATCAGTAGCAGCGTTTCGCTTTGAACGGGGTACGGCCGATGCTACAAGAAGTTCACCCCTTTGCGCTTCGCCTCTTCCCCGAATATCACATCAGTAGCAGCGTTTCGCTTAGAATGGGGTACGGCCGATGCTACAAGAAGTTCGCCCCTTTGCGCTTCGCCTCTTCCCCGAATATCACATCAGTAGCAGCGTTTCGCTTCGAATGGGATACGGCCGATGCTACAGAAGTTCGCCCCTTTGCGCTTTTGCCCTTATCCCAATGTTGTTGCGGTGTGGAGCTGGAGTGGACTTGATTGATGCACAGGGTGTTAGCAAGCAGCACGCAACGTCTAGCTAGTTTTCAAGTTTCACCACAAACGTGGCATTTGACATGATGGGAGGATCGGCGTTCATCATAGTGCTTCATATTCGGTGGTGAAACTTTTCATCGGAGATGTCAGGTGTTAAGCTGTGACCCCGTGATACCAGAGTGCCCTGTTCGAGGTGACTTTCTTGAAATCCACAAGCAATCTCTTCGCTGTGGTGTAGTGGAGAATGTAGCTGTCGCAGCGTCAACTGCGGTAGAGGTGTACACCGGTGCTTGGTGTCACGGTAACGAATACGTTTTCTTCACGTCTGGACACGATAGGTGAAGTTCCCTTTGTTCGGCATCAAACGCCCCGCCAGCAGGGAAGGTGTGTAGGCGTTAGTAGTTCGTGACTCACATGGTCTGGCTATTGTGGATCGTTGTTTGGTTGCTGGATAAACCTACTCGCAAGGGAGGATGTTTTCATTGTAACACCGTGTTTCATGTGGTTGTCGCTACTCTTGCTTTGTATTGCGACTGATTTATATTTCAAAGATATAACGCATATTGGTGCTCACTAGCGTGAGTGGAGGGGAGCGGTGGTCGGACGTGTCGGAGTGTCCAGCCTCCTCCGGTAGATTTGTGCATTCCGGAAAGCGTATTGTTTTATTGACTTTGTACCGTAAATCATATACGGCATGAATTCGCAAATCTGTGAGTATCGCTTATGTACACGCGACCATATTTGAAAGAGTCCTACCTCATGTACTCAAGGTGCGTCTCTCAGCATGAACTCGTTTGTAGCTTGCGAGGAATGGTTTAAGGGGACATACATAGATGTGTTTCACTAACTCCCCGTAAGAATCTCCCGATATAAATACCAGCGATTCTGAGTATCCAACCACGATATCTGAGGAAACGTCGATAACATTCTCGCAATTCGCTAAGGGAGTACCCCGAAACGATATCTTGCAAATCCAAGATCTACCACTGTTTGCCGAATACCTTTTTTCACCCAAATATACGGAATGTGTGTACAGGTAGGTGACTGAAAAGTTAGGATTTTAGCCACACCGGGATCATTTGCCTGGGTGTATACATGGGTATGATGCATGAAAGCAAGTACTGTATAATTAATATCCATCGTGTGCCTAACAATTGAATAGCTGTACAGCTGACGTTCAAACCAAACTGCAGTTAAATCTGCAGTCTGCTAAACCCCGCGAACGCATGCCGCCAGAATACCAAACTCCGAATACGCAAGTTTAAACAAAATAGCGCCCTTGTTGTCGACAACGTCGGAATGACCTTTGGAAGCAAGTACAGCATGATGAACAATTCGTTGCAAAACTGTTTCAATTGCAGTCCATGAAATGTCCAACAAAAATGTAGCGAAAAACACAGTATGCTCTATGACACGAACGTACGCCGTCGGCCTCTACCGAACGCCGATACAAATGTAGTGAAACACAATATTGGTCTCGTGGTCGACCCCCTATTCGTGCTAAACATATGTCGTACCGCTGTCTGTTCTAACATTCGCCATTGCGGCTATCACGTCGAACAGGGTGAGGCGCATATACGGAACTGTTGAGCTCACAGAAACGAATTGGTCATTATGGCTCCCGGGTCCATCATAGTGTTGTCCTATTCGTCGTTCGTCCTCCTCCGCCGGTCGTTGCTGATTGTTCTGCTTAAACTACGACCGGTGCTCTCTCCACTACAACAGCAGCAACACGAACACTACAACAACAGGAGCAACACTTGTCCATTCTGCAATCTGTAGTTAAACTCCTCGACTAAAGTATTGAATCACGAGGTCTTCCTCGTCCTCTCTGTTCAAAATACTCTACGACAAGCGTCCTTCCTGCCAGGGACGGGGACGCCTAGCGCGTGACGCTACAAACCGATGGGATAGAATATATAAATCAGTGCAGTTCTACTGCTCGCCAAAAGCCGTTAGAACATTCGAGCGAGAAAAACGAAATGCGTTCTTGATGCCAGTTATATAACGCCCAAACTCCGACTGCTCCATACTACGGCTGCGTGCCCGTGTTGTAGCATCGGCTTATTGCTCGCTTCAGGGAATCCCCCTTCTTAGAAAAACGTCGTGGGAAAACATTCCCTATCTTAGCAGCTGGATGCGTCAGGGGCCCGTTCGATCGGCGTGCGCTAAAGCAACCGTAGCAAGTACCAAGCACCCATATGGGCATATTAGATCGATAGTACGGCAAACAATGAGGGGGCATACTCTTCAAGCAACTCGTAAGGCCAACGCTAGATGCCGTTATCTCTCCCCACACCCAAACGGTTCTGGGGATCACCGAACTGTGAAAACAGTAGGTTACACATGTGGATGAAAGATCTGTCAAAACAAACACTCTGACAAACACTCTGTTTTAACGTGAAATGACAGACCTGTTAAGGCACCGTAAGACGGGCGACGACTAGCTATCCTCTTGCCAGCGGTTCCAACAGAGCAGGTGAGCCCGTCGTTGAGGGGGCCGTGGTCATGGCAGTGGGTAGGCTGCTTATTATCGAGTCTCCACCGCGAAAGCTTTTTACAACCCACGACTTTGCACCTTTGTCCAAAGTTGATCACCGGGCTGCCCAGTATATCGTTTTTACGACGGCGGCATACAGTGGCCGCACCGTTGGTCAGAACACCCCACATCGGCCACTTACTGCATGTGTTATGTGAGCAACGCCTGGCGTTCACATTCACCATGTCGTCCCCCACGTGCTCCTTGCAGTATGCCGCTGTTTTGCTGCCCGCGAGGTTGAAGCTCGGTCGGCTCGTGCAGGCGGTAGTGGAACACTGCCTGCTCAGGACGTTTACCATGCTGCCCACTGCATGTTGCTTGCAATATGCCGCAGCCTTGCTGCCTTCCACATTGAAGTTCGGTCGCTTCGTGCAGGAGATATGGAAGCAACGTTTGCTACAAACGTCTACCATGCCGTCGGCAGCATGTTGCCTGCAGTACGCTGCGGTTTTGCATCCCGCTACATTGAATGATAGTACGCTGCGGTTTTGCATCCCGCTACATTGAATGATGGTTCTGTCAGGCAATTTTCATGTGAACAACGCCTGCGAAAGAAGTTCACCATGCCATTTTTAGCATGTTGCCTGCAGTACATCGGCTTTATGCTCCCATCCACATTCAAGGTTGGTCGCCGTGTGCACGAGCCATGCCCGCAATGCTTGTAATAAACGTTTACTATGCCAACCTTGGCATGCTGGTTGCAGTATGCACCCGTCTTGCTTCCCTCCACATCGAAGGCCGGTCGCCTCGTGCAGAAGTCATAAGAGCATTGCAAATTGCGTACGTTGACAATGTCATCGCCAGCATGTTGTTTGCAGTACGCAGCGGTCTTTCCCTCGGTATTGAAGGTCGGGTGCTTCTCACAGGAGTTATGTGAACACCGGCTTTTACGGACGTCTACCATGCCGTCGAACGCATGTTGCTTACAGTACGCCGCCGCCGAAGCCTCGATATTAAAGTTCGGTCGCCTCGTGCAGGAGTCATGGCAGCAACGCTTGCTGGCAACGTCCACCATGCCGTCCGCGGCATGTTGCTTGCAGTACGTTGCTGTTTTGCTTCCAACAACGTTGAAGCTCGGATTCCTCGTGCAGTTATCATAGGAGCAGCGCCTGCTGAGGATGTCTATCATGCCGTCTTTAGCATGTTGCTGGCAGTACAACGGCGGTTTCCTGCCCTTGTCGTTAAAGCTCGCTCGTTTTGTGCAGGAGTCATTTGAGCAACGCCATCCCATTCTCGCCCAAGATTGGGGCCGTCGATGAATGCTTGAAGCCGAACGACAAGGGGCAGGGGAATCCCGGGCTGAACTGTGAACACCTGCCGTTTGTGGAACCAACAAAAAGAAAAGTGATATTTCAGGGGTAGGGCAATCGAGATTATGTAGCGGTACCGAAATTGAACTGAAAACAACCCCGACCATGTGTATAGACGAGACAGATCATTGCGCGTTTCTCATGCTCAGCGCACGCTTATGAAACACTTCTGGTGACGGCAATTGCAAAGGTGGAACCGTACGAGTAGTTTTTAATACTAAACACATGGTGTAAGGATATGATAATGGTGTGTCATGTGTGCCATCAACTACCCCTACTGCAGAGCAGTGAAGCAATGACATGTGTTCCATCGTACCCTGCTGCACAATTACATGTTTGTCGTGTTTCAGATCATATTGCAACAGCGCCGTGCACACAACTCGTTAGCACTCTAACATCCAAAGGAGGTAGAACGAAAATACAGCAAATGTGTAAGACGGTGACATGGTGAAACACCGTAGCAGTGGCACATGTTCGTAGAAATCGGTGCTGTGGAAGCGATGGACTCGGGGAGGAAACGCATGACCCGATTCTACTGGTGGGTGGCAACAAGGTTGGCGGCATTCGGGCACATTCCTTGCATATCATATATTTGGAGTCCGCAAATAATGCTAGGTGAATGTACTCAACGCTGTGCTACACCAGTCTTCGGCGCTTCCAGTCGAAGGAAGTCTATATTTCCGGTAACGAATGAGAGTATCTATGACAATGCACAATGTGCTATCGTATACTGGTAGATGTAGAGTTGATTGCGATTGCCTGGCGGTTTTTGTCACTTACTACTGGTATACAACTTAAAATTTATCAAAATCAAAATCATAGACAGAAACACCATCGACTATCTGGATGGCCCTCGCTAGGTAATAATGTGGAATACCACACCTCGTTCGAGAGCGATGTGGGGCGCCGCGAACAACAGATGCTACGGCATAAGCCTGGGTTGGTTCAGGTCGTCTCCCATTGAGTTTGTGCGGATGAAGGAACCTCAAGAGCGGCGACGATCATTCCTACTCGGTTTCATCAATGCAGCCCACACATGAGCGAAACGCGGCAAACATTTTCCACGACGGGACATGCGTGTAGTAAGAGTACGGACCGCGGAGAGAAGAGGAAACCTATTTCGATATCGGGAGGAGGAGCTAACCTCAGCGTAGGCGCAGTAGCATATATGGAGTGAGCGAGCGGGCTCGGCGATGATGGCTTTAGCTCTGGCATGCGTTCCGTCTGTTCGAGTACACGTCCTATAACAGTCAATTGCACCAACAGTACGAGTACTTCCAACGAAAAGCGGGAAAAGGTCTACACGATGAGACGTCCGAAGAGCAACAGTACCAGGTACCTGGTACCTGGCAAGAGTCACGAGAACACCGTAACAACAGCAGTCAGACGGCTTTCACTAGGAAGCCCGCCCCACAAGGGAATTTACTGGTACGTTGCTGCTGTAGGCCTGGGTGGATATCGCTTGGGACACGGGTTGACCCTGCCCTCGGGTGGCAGGGTCGACCCCAAGCGGTGGTGTTGTTACACAGAGTCTCTGGTCTCTGGTTTTGCGTGGTGAGTGATCCCGTGATCAAACCCAGAATATAATACATCATCATCAGGAATGCCTCAACAGCTCAGCAGCCCAGAAGATGCCGATTTTCTCACAAATTCGCTGAACAGTTTGACGGTTTGCTTTTTTCATGCCAAAATTACGTGTCGCCAGGCGTAACGTTCATCGTAAAAGTCGAGACGTAGGTTTCTTCGTAAAAGTATAGGGGAAACCCTATATTAATGGCTACCTGGTATACCTGGTACCAGACCACGGCTGGACTATGCACACCAGCACATACTCTTATACACCTGGTAGCTTTCAAGAGTTCTTCATACAGCAGCTCTCGTACAGTGGAAGCAGTTGCTCGAGAACTGAGAGTGTAATAGGTCTATTGCAGTACTGATGGCCAAACTGCTGCAAGTACTGGCGGTATGAGCTGTACTGGCGGCCGGAATTTTGCGATCGATGGATAATATACTGACAGCAGGGTACGAGTACGAGTATGAGCAATACCGTGAGAACCCCGGGTAACACAAGCAGAATCTGCAGTACAGACATCCGAAAAAAGTTTACTCGTAGGAACAGCAGCAATGAACAGTGAAATACTACGGTTCCATTTTTCTAGCTAGGTTTTAGCGAGCTGAGGGTGGTGTCGTGTTCAGGTTTTGTCGCGTACCTGGCATTCCTCCTAAGAAGGTCATGCTGAAAAATAACAGTGGGGTGGGATTTCTGCTATAAAATGGTTGGTGGTCGTTGTTCCTTGCCCGGTTACTTGCCCAATGGCTACTTATTATTTTGCTTTCGTTTTCAAGAGGTGTTCTAGTCAGTATCCTGGTACCAGGTATCAAAAGTACGAGTACACGAAACGATGTTGTCGTCATACTAGAATTGCATATTCTTTATATTTGCGTTTCCGCAACGAGGCCCGGCGTTCACATCTCTTCGACCTCGTACGATAGTAGTTACCTGCCCCCCTCCCTGCTGCTGCTGGAGTCAGATCGCCCCCCGCTGAGGGCTGGTGCGGCGTCATCAACAAGGCAGGACGGCTAGACCCTCTGCTGACGTTGTAGGTCGCTGGAACGCTTGAAGTTCTATTTTTGCAAACGTTTTTCAGCAACACCGGACTACGATTACTACTGCTGTTGTACCATTTACGCTGTACGTTATCGAATACCTGGTATTCAAGAGATCGTCGTATGGTGGATGCAGTAGTGCCTTTATTTCTTGGGTCACCCTCACTATGACAACTCCGAAGGAAAGCCTTGTAGGTGAACATGGATGTGTCACGGGTGGTACGCTATTATGACATGATTATGGATACCTCGTTTATGGTGAGATGCGCGGTATGAAGAGGGAAGTAACATGGTAGATATTCAGGGAGTACTGGAAGTATTCCTGGCAAAGCTCTTCTGGTATACAGGGCCCAGTGATGCACCTGGTGGCTTGATGAGGAGAGCACGAACTAGGGACAAGCCCATACAAACTCACTTCCATACTCCCATACTCCACCTCCTTCCCTCTTTGTGAGAGATGCTTTAATACATAACTACTTCATATGCCTTCTCCTGCGCGCCGATGTCGGCTTGGGGAATCATCGATTCATCCTGGTAAATACCCTGATGGAACCGAGCGTGGACAAGTACAGGGTGCTGGTGCTGGAAGACAACGAAGGGGCTATCAAGATATCCAACAACCCCATCAGCAGTCACAGGACCAAGCACATGGATGTCAAGTACCACTTCATGCGTCAAATGGTGCAGCAACGCAAGATCAACGTCGTGCACATCGGAATTGAGGAGCAGCACGAGGATTTGATGACGAAGAAAGCCCTGGACGCCACACGTTTCAAGAGACACGTCAAGACTGTAATTAATGCAGTGTGAAGTTGCAGTAGAGACGAAAGGGGGGCATTGGAATGGAGTTCATATCAAAAGGTGCTTAGCAGTACGGGGCTGTAGGAGGAATACCTACCTGCTATGTTCATAAACATGAAACAGTACGGTACTCAAGTAGTACGTTGGGTATATTCAATTTGAGTATGCATTATTGAAAATACTGTGCATAAGGGGGAGTAAATGACTGCGGTAGGAATCCTATTTAAGTCACTACGTCATTGAGAATTGGAATGGAACGACTTCGCATTTCAAGTCGGGGTGTTAACGTATGTGCTTTGTCAAGTGTTCAATTAATAGAGTTTCTCACAGCAATACAAAGTACCGAGCAGTAGTATTAGATTGTCGGTAAACCGTTTGGTGCGAAACGGAACGTACGACGAGGATCTTCCAGATACTATTAATAGTCGTGCAACTGTTTTGGAAGATGTCTAGAAAAAGGACATTCCATGCGGAATATTCTGCGGGACTATATAAGAATTGCGTATTAGTAGAGTATCGACAAGAGCGACTGGCGGGCGAGCGAGCGACAGAGCGACGGCGCGAGCGACGACGGCGGCCCACGGCCGCCCAACTTCCAATCGAGCGACGAGGTCGATCGAACGGACGGTCGATCGGCCGAGCGACGGCGACGACGCGACCGGCGGCGCGAGAGCGACGAGGTCGATCGTCAGAGCGGGCAGTCGATCGTCCGAGCGATGGCTCGGTCAACCGAGCGACGGCGACCGACCGGCGGGACCAACCGAGCGACGGAGGCGCGCCAGTGTAGGAAGACTGGGTGGAGTCGGGAGCGGCGGTAGATTCGGTCGGTCACCGCCGCTTGGTCGCTCAGTCGCTCGGTGGCTTGACCACGTCACCCGGTTGATAATTGTTGGCGGCCTTCGGCCGCCGTTGTTGCTCGCGCCGTCGCTCGGTCGATTTTGTTCTCGGCGAGTCAGCGGGCACCCCATCCCCAGCGGCCCAAGGCGACGCCCCCGAACGGGAGGTCGGAGTCACGAACCTCCCGGAGGCCAGCGTCGACCGCCTCGAAGTCGCCCCTGGGCGCGTTTGCCAGCTCGTCCCAAACGCGGACGTCGACCACTCGCAGGAGAGAGAGATCCTGTTGTTGTTGTTGTTGTTGTTGTTGCAGAGCATGCGTCTGCTCCCACGTGAGATGCGATTCTCACGGTACATGCATTATTCGCTATGTACGGTCGCGACTTTGCTGCCGCTACCACTTGTTGCACCGTAGGCCGTTCAAGGTCGTACGCCATAGGCCGTCACCGAATGTATCCTCTCAATGCCGCCCACCCAACAACCACGGGACGACGTCAATCGTCCTTGCGGGCCGTCGATCGTGACGGTGCGTCCGCGACGAAGTGGGTCGTCCTACCGAAGGCTCGGTCGACCGAGCAACGGCGACCGACCGGCAGTACCGACCGAGCAACGGGTCGGCCGTCCGAGCGACGGGGAGACCCAACGAAACGAAGCGCCGCGGCTCTCCTGCGTGTGGCCGACGTCCGGGTTTGGGACGAGCTCGCAAACGCCCCCAGGAGTGACTTCGAGGCGGTCGACGCCGACCTCCGGAAGTTGCGTGACTCCGACCTCCCGTTCGGCGGCGTCGCCTTGGGCGACTGAGGATGGGGTGCCCGCAGCCTCGCCGACAACAAAACCGACCGAGCGACGGCGCGAGCAACGACGGCGGACCGAGGCCGCCAACAGTTTTCAACCGAGTGACGTGGTCGCGCGAGCGATCGACCGATCGAGCGAGCGATGCGCGGGAGCGGGCGGACGATCGCGACGATCGCACTTCTTGACAATGTAACTAACCGCTCCTCCCTTTCTGCTGCATGACGTAAATACCACAGGCACACAAACACGCGCGCGATGGACCGAGCTAGTATGTATTGTAAATAACCGCTCCTTGCTGCTGTATGACGTCCACAACAATATGTACGGGCACGTACGTACGATCGCACTTCTTGGCAATGTAACTAACCGCTCCTTCCTTGCTGCTGTGTGACGTAAATACCACAGGCACACAAACACGCGCGCAATGGACCGAGCTAGTATGCATTGTAAATAACCGTTCCTTGCTGCTGTATGACGTACACACCAATAGGTACGGGCACGTACGTACGATCGCACTTCTTGACAATGTAACTAAGCGCTCCTTCCTTGCTTCTGTATGACGTAAATACTACACGAACACAAACACGCGCGCGATGGACCGAGCGAGCGAGTACTGAGTGTAAATAACAGCTCCTTGCTGCTGTACAATGTACACACCAGTAGGTACGGGCACGTACGAACAGCAGGCAGTAGGTACAGCAGCCGTACATAGGCAGTAGGAGGTAGGTACTGGTACGTACGTACAGCAAACACACAAACATACACGCACAATATAACATGCGCATACTGAAAAATCCGAAACAAGAACGGTCAGAGAGCCAGATGTACACGCACATGGGTACGTGGATAGTAGATGGATCTATCTGAGCATTTGCTTGAATATGCCGTACAATGCGATATCCACACCCTGGACAATAAACACAATAATGGTCTATGGCTTCGACAATAGATGAGAGGAAAATCTAACGATGTATCTTATCAGCGACGATAGACGAGGGGGGGATCTATCGATATATATTGTCGGCGACAATAGATTGTTGAAGGTGTCTGTCGATAGATATTGTCGGAGACAATAGACTGTGGAAGGTGTCTATCGATAGATATTGTCGGCGACAATAGACTGGTGATACTATCGATCGATGGATAATGTCCACCACAATAGATTGCGAAGCGTGTCCATCGATGGCCATCACCAGCCACAGCACATTGAGAAGCGTGTCCATCGATAGCCATTGCCAGCCACAACAGATTATGCAATCCATCCATCGATAGCCATGGTCCACCACTATAGATTGTGCAAGCTATCCAATCGACATTGTCCACCGAAGTAGACTGTGCAGGCTCTCCATGGATGTCCTTTGCAGGCCACAATGTATTGGGGAAGATAACCATCTACAGGCAATACCAACAACCATACACCCAACCAATGCACCATACTCCATTGCCATTGCAGTGACCTTTGTATTTGCATATCACTCTTGTCAACAAATACGCTTTTTCGTTTTGCGAGAATGACTATTAAAGAAAAACATATAAAAGATGAAAGAAATATTTTTTTAAATGCGCTACCCCAGCAGCATCTTTAACGCACGTTTTATATAATAAAATGCACTGTTTTGGTTGTTCATAAAATCGTTTCAAAAATTCCAACCCGAAACAAGCATGTTCGCCCCACGTGTAATAACGTATCATATTCGTCGGGTGGCGACTACCTGCCCCATGAGATTTGAGAAGGTATCATATTCGTCGGTTGGCGACTACCTGCCCCATGAGGTTTGAGAGGGCAATCGTCCAGACAAACAGTTGCCCATATATACGTTTTGCGAGGGTATTCGTCCGTGGACGAATGGTTGCTTCACGAACCGAACACGAAATTGAATAGTCGGTAAGGGTGTGCACAAATCACCATACGAAATACGACACTCGTCGGCGGTCAGCAAAAATGGCCATCGATATATACACAATTACACGATATACAATAGGTTGAGGCAACAACAGTATTGAGGCAATAGCCTATTGTAGAAACACGACCAGCAGTCCACTGCGGGTGCGATGGCTATTGGTGGACACAACTGGTTATCTACAGTCAGCGGCCATACCGATAGATAAACAAACTGTTTTGGTCTATTGTTCAAACAATGTATATCGTGGTTGATTCCCCGACATCTATCGTTCGGGACAATTGCCATCGATGGACAAGTTGTATTGGTCTAGTGTTCAAACAATGTTTATTGCTGTTGCTTCCCGACATCAATTGTTCAGGACAATATAAACCGATGGGCAAGGTTTAGTAGTCTATTGTTCGAACAATGTATATTCCTGTTGTTTCCCTGGCACCTATTCAGGACAATAGCCATCAACAGACAAGGTTTAGTGGTCTATTGTTCACACAATGTATATTGTTGCTTACACGACATTACTGTTCCCGACAGTATCGATAGACAGCGTTTGTTGTCTATTGTGGTTTACAATGGCTAATGTCAACCACTTTATCGGTGCTATTTTAACGTCAAGGCTCTATTTATTTTCTATTGTCCAGGGTATATGCACATCCTGCATCATCTATCCCATGATGCTAGCCGCCAATTGCCTAAAACTATTCAAATATATTGTTGCCGACATAATGTGTGAAAATTGTCCATCGATGGCCATTGCCAGACACAATAGATTGTGGAGCGTGTCCACTGGTGTCTATCGGCAGCCACAATAGGTTGTGAGACGTGTCCATCGATGGCCATCTCTAGCCACAATAGCTTGTGAGACGTGTCCCTCAATGGCCATTGCCAGCCCCAATAGATTGTGAAGCGTGCCCATGGATAGCCATTGCCAGCCACAATATATTGTGAGGGGTATCTATCGACAGCCATTGTCGACCGCAATAGATTGTGAACTGTGTCCATCGATAGCCATTGCTAGCCAAAATAGATTGTGCGAGGTATTTGTCGATAGTCATTGTCGACCGCAATAGATTGTGCCATCCATCCATCCATAGCCATGGTTCACACAACAAATATATTGTGCAAGCTATCCATTGACTGACACTCTCCACCAAATATATGTGCTATTACGGAGGAACATAGTAATCCGGACCAAATATCGTTATAAAAACAGTCGAATATCGAGGTTTTTGTGTATATCGTGGGTCCTGATTACTATGGTCCACCGTGATAGCTATCCATTGATAGCCTTTACAGGCCACAACAGATTGAGGAAGGCAACAATCGATAGACATTACCGACGACAATAGACCCGTCCATTGCACCATTTTCCATTCCTATTGCAGTGGTCATTGTCTATTGTCCAGGGTGTGGTAATATAACATTACATGACACTATACGTAGAGCAAACCTTTCAACACTTGGTACACGCCTTATACCTGATCTGTGTGTGTTACTACGCATCATCTCATATATTATCAAATAAAAAAATAAAATATGAACAGAGTATACCAGGTACAATATTATGAAACTCAGCAGCCAACGCCAAATCAACTAACTTAGGGTAATGTTTCGGATCGCCCCCAATAAAAAGTAGAAACTCCATCACATATCACATGTTGGAAGGAGGTAAGGGCCGGCGTCCCCGATGGTCTAGTGGGTTAACCGCGTAACCACTAAGGTCAATATCGCGGGTTCGAGCCCCCCCGAGTGCATACTCGTAGGGACTTTTTTCTTGTGCTAAAAAAAATGACTTGCGGAAAGCGCGAGAGCGTGAGTTAGAAAAATTCGATAAAAATCGACGAGCGTTGGGAGTGCTGAACCTTCGGCGCGAAAAAAATTAAGGTACGTACCGGGGGGGAGAAGGGACGAAACCTGTGACCACGGCTTGTCCAGAAACTGGAAAGTAAAAAAGTGAGAAAAAAAAAAAAAAAGGGCCACACCCAAGTCGTGGTGGGGGTACATATAATAATATGTACCTAGGACCAACGCCCGAATGGGTATGGTGGACCGTAACCGGACCAAGTCCTGTCCCGTGGAGAAACAATATTTTACCGTCTCGTCCCGTCGTGAAGAATTATATTTACCGTCCCGTCCGGTGGTAAAAAAATATATTTACCGTCCCGTCCAGCCGTGAAAACATATATTGACTGTTCCGTCCCGTGTTGAAAAAATAAACCATTGTTCTTTACCGTCCCGTCCCGTTGAGAATATGTACACCCACGGTCCCGTCCCTCTAACAATTTGGGTCTTCATCTTTACCGTCTCGTCCCGTGCCGTCTCCATTATTTCTACCCGCCAACCAGTCGAAACACTCCCGTCCCGTCCCGTCCCGTCTCGATTATTAGATACCGTGAAAAACCTTGGATTTTACCCTTAATTATTCCAAATAACTGATTTGACGTATTTAAAAGTAATACATTTAGGGCAATACCCAAAAAGAGGTACGTATACCTGGTAACGTCAGACCCAAAACCAGTTAATACTCAAATCAAGTGAAAATTACCCCACGGGAACTAGGCGATTGGCCTAAAGGACATCGTACTTGTTTCTGGGGAGAAAAAGACCCAGGTACACCTGCATATGGTTGCTATGGCTGGGTTTGAACTGTACTTTGTAGTGGTTTTAAGCTTAATCACTTGCCTACAATCTGCGTTTTGTTTCACTATTGCTAGAGGGGCTTGCTGAAATGATGGCAGTCATTGTGACCGTATTCGAAGCAGCAGGCCTCACGGTTTCGGAAAAGAAGACGGAGACCATGCTGTTGCAAACATGGGACCTTGCATCCCGGGCTCCACTATTCGTCATCGAAGCAGCAGGACAGAGGTACAAACAAACGATGCAGTTTCTATACCTCGGCAGCGTTATCCACGAAGACGCTGACCTCACGGTTGAGATCGAGCGACGGGTCCGACTCATGAGGGCAAGCTACAAGCGTTTCGGTCCAGAGCTATACGATATGGCGACCGCCCCGCTCAGCCTGAAGGCCCGCATGCTCAAGGCCGAAGTGATCGAGACCCTTCTATATGGGTGTGTGACGTACACCCTCAACGCGTGGACCCTCAACGCGATTCACTATGACAAGC